>ML178834.1:233608-389340 GCA_004369125.1 Pterulicium gracile
GTGATCCTTTGAGCTTTTCTCTTTGGATCCCCTCCTGCAGGTGAGTAGTTACACATGTACCTATCTAGAGCATCCTATTCATCACTTTGGATCCCCTCCTGCAGGTGTAGAGTGATCTTCCTCACACCCTAGGTGTTGCCCTTACACTCCCCGGCGCTCCCAACTCCATTTGCACAAAGGTCTATCCCATGTCACCCACAGAACAGGAGGAACTTGACTGATTCCTGGACAACAATTTATGCAAAGGTTATATTTTGCCTTTGAAGTCTCCCATGGCCTCTCCAGTCTTTTTCATCAAGAAAAAGGATGGGAAGCTTTGATTTGTCCAGGACTACAGGAAACTCAATGAACACACAGTCAAAAATTGATATCCCCTTCCTCTTGTCACCAGCATTGTCAGCAGGTTACAGGGCGCGCAGTTCTTTACAAAGTGCAACGTGCGCTGGGGTTACAACAATGTTTGGATTAAGGCTGGCAATGAGTGGAAGGCAGCATTTGCAACTAACAGAGGGCTCTGGTGTGATGAAGTGCCCAGGTTCACCACTTTTCAAGCTAAGGCTTGTACAGTCTTGTTTTGGTTTTTGTTTGTCTCTATTCCCTTTTGTTCATCTTGTCTCTTGAATCCCTCCATTGTTTGCCGTTCTTGATACATGGTTTTCTATGTCTGGATCTCCTGTATCCCTTCCCTACCCGGTTCGCATTCTTTCCATTTCCTGAGACGCGTGCGCGACACGTCTGTGTCACTTCTAATCCAATCACTATATCCATGTTTGGTTGCTTGTATGTTAGTTCTCCTGCTGGTACCCAAGCACATTTATGTAAGACGTTATCTTGCCATTGATTGCTCAGTACTGTACAGTAGTTCACTCATTAGCTGTACGCAGTAGGGACGCGCGTGTGTGCACGCCTTTCCCATCTTGACCTCTTGGTCTTTGGGACAGGTGTGCAGCACTACACTTAATTATCTCTCAAGTACTCAATCTAATCTTGGTCTTTGGGACAGTTCGCATGCAGTTGGATCTAGTCTTGCACCCAATCTCCAGATTGTTCATATCTACCTTACAGATCTGTAGAGCCTTAGGTCTAGATTGCCCTAGCGCCCCTCCCCAGTTGTTGTCCACCACATCTGGGAGCCTAATGTTATGTTTTTTGGCCTCACCAACTCACCAGCAATGTTCCAGGCACTCATGAACATGATATTTGCAGACCTCATTGCAGCAGGGAAGGTGGCAGTCTACTTGGACGACATCTTGATTTTCAGCATGAACTTGGAGGAGCATTGGGCAGTGGTGAAGGAGGTGCTGAAGCGGTTGAAAGAGAATAATTTGTATCTCAGGCCAGAGAAGTGCAAATTTGAGAAGGAGGAGATTGGGTATTTGGGGCTGATTGTTGGGAAGGGGACAGTCAGGATGGATCCAGTGAAGATGAAGGCAGTGCGTGACTGGCCAGCTCCCAGGAATCTTCAGAATGTTTGCGCTTTTCTGGGTTTTGCTAATTTCTATTGGTGTTTTATCAAGAACTTTGCCAGGGCCGCTTGGCTGCTAAACAAGCAACAGGCATTCAACAAACTTTAACAAGCCTTCATCAGCAAACCAATCCTTACTCTCTGGCAGCCTGGCAGACCAACTCACGTAGAAGTAAACACCTCTGGGTCCGCAACAAGTAGTGTGTTGATGCAGCAACTCAACAATGGTTTATGGCACCCAGTGGTTTTCAGGTCTGCATCCATGATTCCAGTGAAGCGCAATTACAAGATCTACAACAGGAAGATGTTGGCAGTGGTGGAGGTGTTGAAGGATTGGAGGACTTACTTGGAAGGGAGTCTGGAGCCGTTCATAATTGTCACAGACCACAAGAACCTGCAGTAGTGAAGCAAGGTGCAGGACTTGATGCATTGTCAGGCATGTTGGGCCTTGTATCTTTTGCGTTTTGACTTCAGTTTGGTCCACCGTCCAGGAAAGGCTCACACTCAGGCAGATGTGCTCTCTTGGATGCCCCACCATGTCAAAGCCCGATGAACGCTCTCAGATATATAGATATTTTGTAGAGTAAATTCCCTTTTCCCATCTTGACCTCTTGTTGGTCTCTGGGAATAGGTATTTGCGTGTAGTTGGCCTCGTAGCCTGCACTGTCAACCTCTAGATTATAGATTGCCTCTCATCTCACAGATCTGTCGAGCCCCTGCTCCAGATCGCACCGTCGTTCACGCACGTCAGCACAGTATTGCTAACGGCTCCAGCGTCATTCTCCTTGCTGTGCGCTTGAGCCATGCGCTGTGTGCTAGGCATTCTCGAGGCTCGCTTCGCGCTGAGAAGCTGCGGCTTGATAGGAAGGCGACTAGAGACCTGCCTGGCTGCTTGAGGGATATCCTGCTTGTCGCTGAGCTATAGGGAGTTGGATTTTGTGCTGGACAATCTTGGAGCAGAAGTTCTGGAAGACATATTGCCTGATAAGACGAAGTTCGGGGAAATGGTAACGCAAATTGAAAGTCGTCGTTGGGTCAATGGTGCCAATGGAAGTCGCGAACCAAGAGGTGAATAATCGAGCGCGCCTACTTCTGATTCCGTAGCGACCACAGTGTTTCCTGGCAGGACCAGTGGATCTCAAACCAACGACGACGCCGACCCTATGGCTGGAAATAATTCACCTGAACTTCATGATGTGAGCTAGTCCGGAGTTCGGCCCGAGACCATAAACCTCATGAGCCTCAGAGCACTCAGGATACAGCACTTTCAGACATTGCCAACGACACTGAAGAAGCGAACACCGCCCTTTTTCAACCTTCTCAGCAAGTATCCCACGAGGAGCTTCTCAACGTAGCCAGTTCCAACCATGCCACGTCCCCCCCCTGCAATCTTTCGGCTTCCATCCGAACTACTCCATCTTATATTCCAGCAAGTAGACCTCAGCGAATCGGGGCCGGATACCGTCGAGATTGGGAACCTTGCCGCGGTTTGCAAGCGCTGGACGTCGCTCGCCCTTGCCAGCTCCGGGCTATGGTCCACCATAAACGTGAACATGAAAGAGCTAGTCACCGGCCCATACGACGCGAACTTCGCCCGCCTCATTTGTCACCGCATTCAACTGCAACTCGTGAGGTCGCTCCAACGCCCCCTGCGATGTTTCGCAAATTTACCGGATGAGGTCTCCGCCGAACATTCCTTCATTCAGGCCATCATATTCTCCATCGGCGCCTCCCTCGACAGATGCACCCTCATCATGCTGCACGGATTCATTCCGATTACCTGGAAACTTCTCCCGATGGACAAACCTCCCCTTATCCCCGACACTCTCAGCATCCGAGGCCGAAACTATCTATTGCAACACCTCGCGTTAATGCGCGTCGAGCTACCCATCTACATATCAGCTCTCTGGACAAACATCAGAACGTTGGAGCTTGTACATACACTGTATAGGCTCTCAAGGAACAGTCAGAACGCTTCTCAGTACCTGGACAACCATGTCCTATAATGTCCTATGAGACAGTAGCTAAGTTGATGCTCAGAGCCCTGCATTCTTTGGGAAATTGAGATGAAGATGAACGCACCAGTTGCTACTCGATGAGTGGTGGAGAGAGACCAGTCACGCCTCCGCTTGCTTCCCTTGCAATTGGTGAGTTCCCTTCGAGTCTGCCGATGGGGGCTCATACAGCGACGACACTGCAGTCCTCAGAAATCCTCCATCTTGAACACCTCATAGGCAGGCTCTTCATACGGATGTGCCCTAGCCGATTCTGGTCAGATAAGCAAAGCGCGAGAACACCAGACAGAACTCACTTCTTCAACGCCTCGACCGCCTCCTTTGTAACGTCCCTACCAACGCAGAGCGTCTCGACGCGTACCTCCTCGACGTCCTCTAGCTCACCCACTTTGCCAATCTTAACAACACCGTTAGTGTCGCTAATATCACCCATAAGAAGGGTTGCTTACATGAGGGTTCGCACTGTTGCCAGGCCTAAACTGACCCACACCCTTTGTGGTGAAGCAAACTTCTGTGTATCCGCCTGGACCGGGGTATCTTCCGGCACCAGCCGCGAAGATCGCAGTTTTACACGCGGCAACGGCCGAGGGAGGAACGTAGAAGACAAGCTTGAACCGTTGCAGAGCTGTGGCCATAGTGAACGTGCGCAGACAGGCACTTGTCGAGATTGGCGAATGGCTACTAGATGGCAGCCTACTGAACTATCGGGCGCACTGGTAATGTGCTAGTGCTAAATACGCGCGAGAGTCGGTAGTGGAGTGCACCAAGGCTGGAGAAAGTCGAGTCGGAGGTTATGGTGCACAGCGGTGACGGTTTCGGACAAGCTGGTTATCTGCACGTGTCGGTCATGGGAATTGCGACTTGCTCAGTCTTTTGAGCCTGATGCGGTTGAATCTGAACCCTTGTTGCTGGTATGAGTATTAGTATAAGTAGGCTAGACAGCGACGGGGGTGGCTAAGGTAGTTGATAAGAAGGTGAGCATCGCTCGAGTATGGTAGTTATAGCTGCAATATTAATAAGTCCAGTATCGTAAGAGCAGTAGTTTTATCCCCATCGCCACCGCGTCGGAAAGGACGAACTTCGGAGCACCAAGCAAAGAATGATTGCGCCACAAGAGGACCATCATGAGTCCATGAATCGTGAGAGAGAAGCAAGAGCAACGCATGAGAGATTACGGCGGCCAAGAGCGGTGGTAGACAAATGCGGTCTCCAGACGACGCACAACCATTCACCACTCAACCGGCGACGGAACAAGGGGATCAAACGGAGCCCGGAGATCATCGGGCCACTCGAGGTGGTTTCCCTCAAACTCAACAGGTGCGTCGTTCCGATCCTTTAACGTCCACGGACAGTATTTGCTCCATCGACGGATTGTCCAACCTACTCTCCACCACCATCTCCAGTAACACGGAATTCAACGTGCAACGGTCAATGACTATCCGTTGCAGCTTGGGGCAGATCCGCATCTCCGTCCTCCATTCATTGGTAACAGCAGGTTCTTCGAGTACGCAGCTTTCGCGACTTGGAGACTCCTCCGAGACCTGATCTGGCCAGAGAAGGGCAACGAAAAAGGCATCGCACCCTGCCTCCCAGGAATACGCTTTGAAGATTCGCAGAGAAGGAAGAGCAGGGAGGAGGGCACCTATAGCAGGTGTGTCGAATTCCATGTGCCACACATTCAGCTTGAGCACTGAGAAAGGAATGCCGGACGCGGTCAGGCAGCGCTCCAGGAAGACCAAGTCGTCCGGATCTGGGTTGGGGATGTGAATGCTCTCGACGTGCGGTATCCGTATGAAACGCAAGACCTGGGAAGGGACTGGATCTTCTCCTTCCGGCAGGCAGCCGTCGACGGCCCTGAAGTTGACACCGAGTCCCCGTAAACGGTCCAGGTGGGCGATCTGAGTGAGGGGTGGGATTGGCAGCGCATTGATACCCCTGTATTCTGACGGAAAGCCTATGCTTCTGGTTTTCAGCTCCTCGAGTAGCGGGGTATGGCAGAGAAGGTCGACGAATGCTTTGGGGGTCGTGAAACATCAGTCGATTTCTAATGATGTGAACTGTCCGCATAGGTGAGGGGAAGGCAGCAATGCCGAGAATATCTTGATACGGCGCAGAGCTGGGACGCTTTCGAAGAAATCATGTCGAGCGGTGTCCACGCGGAGAAAGCGAAGGAGGATAGTTCTTCGGCGTGGTCTTTGGGAGGTACTGTTGCAGCAAAGACGACGAGCCGAAGAGCTCGATGGAGATACATCTTGCCAGGCTCGACAAGACCTGCGGTAGGAAGGGGTCACCAGGGGAGGCGTGAATAGACATCAACAGGTTGGTGTTCAGATCGAGATGCAGCGGATGCTGTCTTGACCTCTCAAGCTGAAGCTTCGTTCTGCGACAGCACTTGAGAGCCCACTGGTGCTCGTTGAAGGTTTCCCAGTCGCGGTAGTAGTCCGGGGGAAAGGTCAAGTGGATTCTCGACCATAGACTAGGGCACGAAAGTACCAGAGACCTCCAGCGTCGGGATACGATGACTATCGTCCACAGATTGCCCTTGAGCAATTCGGATTCCCAGTCGTTCTGTCCGACGGCTTCTTGGAATACGAGGAGCAGTATGCCGTCTGGCAGATGGGCAATCCCTTGTGCGCGATTCATTGCCAGGTGACAGTGCGCGGTGGTGAGTTCGATGGCTCCGGTGAATAGCCTCGAACCCGTTCAGCTTCGTCGACAGGGCCTGTGATAATGAGGATGCATATGAGCAGACTCAATTCGGAGATGAGCCTGCGAAAATGTTTCTCGCTCGCAGAGACTCTATAAGATCCTGATGGTATAGCTGTGACTGCTGAGCCAAGCGGATGGCGGGTCGTGGAAAGTGTATGTGTGCACTGGATTTGGTTGAGATTGGGGTCCGGGGATGGATGGCAAGGTCTGTCGGGCCCACGTGGTACTTGCACCTGTAAATTAGATGATTCCGGGCAAGGCGACGGATACACTGATATTCCAAATGCAACTGCAGAGGACACGAGAGAATAATAACGTTTATAGGTGACAGTAGAGACACGTTCATAGGTGACAGTAGAGACACGTTCATAGGTGACAGTAGAGACACGTTCATAGGTGACAGTAGAGAAAAGATGTGATAACGTGGTGTAGACATTGACGACAACACTACTCATACTCTTTAAACAGCGCTTCCTCCGACATCCACTCGCAAGGTTCATCCTGCCCATCCTACCCCACCCCCTCGTGCACTTCTTCCTCGCGACTGGTAGCATCGATATCGACTGCCGATTCTACCTTCAAAGCATCACCCAGAACCTTCACAAGATTCGCCGCATGCTTCTCAGCTGTGGAAGGCGGGCACCCACAATGCGAACTCAACTCCGTCTCCTCCATGCTAGCGGACATCAGCTGCTGCACCGACGGCGACTTCAAGGGGCCCAATCTACTGCTGATCATAAGCGAGAAGCAATCGAAGTTCATCTTGCAATGTGTGAGCGTGAGGGAACTGAGCAGGGGACAAAGCTTGAGCCTATCGATATCATTCCGCCATAAACGTCCAGGTTCGTCCGCTTCGGAGGGATCATTAAGCCACCGAAGAGCGTCGATGCGGACCCTGTCGTAGGTCTTGAATTCCAATCCGATCGACTTTAAGCCAGAGAGTTTCTCGATGAGCTCGATGATAAGACCAGCGAGACTTTCGTCTGCCATTTCGGTCAATGTCAAAGACTGAACAGACGAAGGATTACCCGAGGCTAGAATGCATGCCTGGAGAGCCTGGAGGTCTTTAATACGCCTGTTCGCTGCCGCGGCGAGCACTGTGGTAACGTTGGGGCATCGGATATGACGAAGCACAAGCGTCAAAACATTCTCGTGCGCAGGATGCCCTTCATCATGGTTATCTGATCTGAATTCGACGTCAAGTCTCCCAAGGTGAGGCAAGAGGGCGTATTGAGTGACGGAAGGGATTGGTGCTCCTGCGGGATCGTCCCAGTACACCTCGGGTACTTTGATATTGCCCATGTTCAGCTGCTCCAGGTTCTCGGTGACTTGGAGGAGGTTAACAATATCGACGGCGGTGGCGAAGCAGCTGATGAGTTTTATGCGTGTGAGGGCCGTTCAGGATGCGTGAGATGGGACGGGGACGCGCATATTCTGGGCGATGGATACTTGCCCGCGTTAAGACCCTGGCCCAACCCAGGGGACTTCAACCCCTTGAACAAGGGAGGAGCAGTCTTGTCAACGTCCAAGATGCCCCCCGAAAGGGGTCCAAAAATGGGGATGTGGATGGTTGTGAATCTGCGCAGCTGGGAGACGAGATGTTGAAGCGAGTCCCGGATGTAAGCGTGTTTGTAGGCGTCTTCGCTGTCTGTCAGACGGACGACACATGATAGATCCTGATGGTCGGACGTTCTCTCGAGCTGAAGACGCATGCGTCGGCAGAGCAGAAGGGAACCGTCTTCGTCTACGGCCTCGGCTCCGAGCCTGGGTACCGACCGTGCACCCACCTAACCAACTCCAGCTTCACATGCGACCACAGACTGGAAGTCGAGATGGCCAGACACCTCCAGCGTCTGCACACAGCGGACAGGGACCAGAGGATTTCCGCGTTCCCCGAGTACTCGTCCGACTCGTCCGCTTCACAAGACACCATCAGCAGGATATAGTCCGGAACTCGAGAGAAGGCCGCCATGTGGTTCTCATGCTGGAGAACAATAGGTCGGATGTGGTTCCTGTGACTTTGTTCTATTGCTTCGTCCAGGGCGGTGAGCTGTGACTTGCCCTGCTTCCCTCTCGCTGCGTCTATCCACTTCTTCTGAGGCCCTCCTCCTTGAGGCCATTGGAGGTACAGGCTTGGATTAACGATGATACAACAGCTTCTATCTATAATACAATCGATACACACAAAGGCCAAGTCCCACAGAGAATCCGATGAAAAGGAAAACAAGCACGTGGTATAATTCAGTAAAGTAATTTCGTTGGGCCCACTGACATCAGCGACTGTAAAGCAAGCACAAGCGTGAAAACAGAAACAGCAATCGAGAGAGAACAGGTATCAGATCTAGCAGAGTCAAAGCAAGGTTTAAGCGACGAGACGGTCATGATATCCGGAACAGAGTGAAGAAATCCATCGACTCAGGCAAGCAGTGGGAACAGGCAGTGAGAACAGTTCGAGTCCAATCTGAGAGTCCAATCTGTCAATCACAGCAACGAAAGCCACAATCGACACGCAAATAGCTCCCCCTACAAAAAAACCATCAGCATCAAGCAAAACCACGTTCAACTCGAAAAACTCACATCAGAAACCCCCAATGCCTCCTGCACATCCATCACAACACCCTCCGCCTCCTCCCTCGCCCTCTTCAACCTAATCCCAGACGAAAGCCTCTCATAGTCTTTCTTGCCGCGCGTAGCGTCGCGGCGCCACTCTTCTGGGTGTAGGCCTTCGAACTGGTACTTGTTCTTGAAGGTGATGATAAGGGCTTCGCAGAGTGCGGACGCGGTGAATACGGTTAAGGGGAAACGGAGAACGGCGGGGTCTGGAAGAAAGGACTCAGACCGTCAGAGTGTGGCTGGATGAGATTCAGTGGATGAGCATACCGGTGGTTGCCTTGTAGAGCTACCCCAAACGATAAGTATCAGTATTCGGAGTACAAGAAGACGAAGACGAGAAACTTACAAGCCACCAAGTTTCTCTCTGCGTGATACTCCATCCATTCGGGAATGACAGCAGAAGCCTCAGAGATGGCAGAGCCGTCCACAGCTCGCCGAGAATCAGCTCTGGAGTAGCACCCAAAGTATGCGACAAGGTCGTCATGATGTCGTACTGAGCTCTCTGAACCAAGCAAAGGTAAATAAGCAGAGAAACCCATGCTGAGATGAGCCAATCTACCTCAATGTCATCGAACTCCAACGCATGCGGCGCAATAATGAGAAAATCGTCCGTCGAGATCGGGTACAGCGGCCACAGAGTATCGCGATGCAGCTAAGACGAGTATGCATTGAGAAACGCATCGGCGGAAACAGAGATGAAAGCTACGCTCACCTTAACACTCAATGCAAGACAGCCCAGAGCAATATCCCAACCAGCGAGGCAATCGTGACTAGTTCTGAGCTCGCCATGAGGTGAACCGTTGCCGCCAGGGTTCTTGGAGGTCAGGATGTAAAAGTATCGCAAGAACATGTGCACAGCGTGGAAATGCGTTTCGGGGGAGTTCTTGAGGTGCTCGGCCAGGTCGAATTGATACTTCTCGACCAGCCGGTCTCTACTCAGCTGAGGGAACAATTGAGCTATAGCGGAGCGTAGAGTCTGAAAGAGATTCACGTACACGAAGAAGCCAGTGCACGATCTCGTTTCGTACGCCTCCATGAAGCCCAATAGCATCCGCCCAGCTTTCATGAACAGAGAACCTAGAAGCCGCCTCACCAACGCTGCTCTGCGTGTCTTGACTACCAGTCGACGAAGAAGCAGGGCTCTCTCTTTCCTCATCAACGCACTCTAGATCACGTATCGCCTCAGGAGAAAGCCCTTCCCGCTCCCTAATCGCCGACTCTCGCTCCTTGAGACGCTGAAGTCGAAGCTTTGATATCGCCTCTTCAGAATGGGGAAAAACAGGAATATGGTCCTGCAGAGTAGACAAGATCGGCGTTTGAGGAGAGGCAGGTATCTTGCGCGCTTCGACGCGGTCTATGAGACGATGAGGATGAGGACGAGCAGTGACAGCAGCTATAGTCTTGACGAGTTCGTCTTCTTCCTCTATCGTGATGAAGGGCGGAATGACTAGATCCTGCGACCACTTCAAGTCAGTTAACAGGTTATCGTGGGTGTATGCGTCAAGGATGTACTTACTTGAGGAAGGGGAGGCAGTCTCTTAGCGTCAGCTCTGAGAGAGTCCGCGCGGCGTAAACTGGCAGCTTTGCGAGGAGGTGCCATAGGTGGCTCGTTGTGCTTGGATCGCTTGTAAGGCTGGAAGCCAAAGTCGGTGTGTCGACGACGCAGATCAGACCTAAATGAGCACAGTGAATTATAGAACGCGACCAAACGAGAGCGTTGCGACTCACTTGTTACTGGACGCGCCAGAATCATTCTCTAGGTCGTTATATGCGTTTTCTTTGCCAGTCTGCGGAGTCCTCTGCACGATTCTGACAGCTGAAGGTGAGTTGAGCCGATCTTGAAGTACTCCTCCCGGCTCAGAAAGCTCGTCGATCTCCATACATGCTGCGTCCTCTCCAGAGCCAACTTGCTGATGTGCTTGAATCCTCTTCCTCGTCGCGCCGATATCCACTTTGGTATTAGTAGATTCCTCGCAAGGATCAGATCCAGACGACTCTTGGCTCCCGAAGCTAGATGTCGGAAAAGAGCTGAGCTCTGGGACGATGTATTCGGAGTATCTGTCCGAGACCCTGTAGTCAAAGTAGCTAGCGTCCGAAGAAGGGTGAACTGGGGTGTGAGGTGAAGAATGGTGTCCTGGCGGGCTTGAACTGTTGGTCATCGTGATTGGACGCATGGAGAAGAGTGAATTCTGAGGTCAGTGACGTAAGTGAAGGAATTCAACTGGGAATTGCAGCGTTGCTAGAGTAAAGAAATAGTGGAAGAGCAACAGTCGCGGTCTGGTCTGGAGGTGCCTGGTGGGCGTACAAAGGCGGAGTGGGCGAGATCTCGTGATGGCGTTTCCGACTCGCAGTCACCAAGTCCGGCCCTCGTCAATCCCAAAGCTCTGCATCTACCGCTTGCTCGAGCATCGCACCACCTTGTGAAATTATACGCATAGCACTTTGTTAGAAAAATCGTTGGTATTCGTTGTTAAACGCTCGCGTTCACTACATAAGTACATCCGGAACCACTCCGACTCGAACTCTACTGCAGGACCAACCTTACCGGCACAAAACCTGAGGACTGAGTGCTGTATACAGCCCAGCCCTCGTCTGCGGTAGCTTAGGCTCGACCAGACCAGCCCGTAATCCATGCCATTGAATCTTCAAAAGGCCATATAGAGAGTTCACACTGTGACAAAGGTCGCTCAGCATCACACACCCCAACCATCAACGGGATTTGCTCACCTAATGCGCCAGCCCCGCCATATTCTCAAACCACCCCACCAAACTCGCCACCTTCCTCACCGTCGCATCACTCGCCCCCAACCTCAAATCCGGTCTCAACCGCATATCTTCGTGCGCATAGGGCAAGGTTCGGTAGCAAATCTCCAATTTCGACTTGAGGAAAGGAGACCCGGTGAGTTCGAGCGTGTTGGGCTGTTTTTTGAGCATGACGTCTGTTTATTCGTGATGATGAGTGAAGCACAAGAAGATAGGCACGGAACTGACTCTCTAAGAAGACAACGTCGCCGCGTTTCGTGGCGATAACATCGCTCTCCGCACCGCTCCACGCCTCCGCAACCTCCCTCCACGCAGTAACAGTGCAAATATTATCCCTATCGTCGCTCGCCAGGATCTTCAGCACCGAAACCTGTTTCCCCTGATCTCTCCCCGTCTTGATCGTAATGGTATCCGGTCCATCAAGCTCAATCACCACAAGCAGAACGTTGACTTTAATACCCTCACTGGGAATCGATACGGACGAGAGGGAGGTCAAACAGTTTAGGCTGAACGAGAAGGAGGGGAAGCGAGCGACGGAGGATGTGTCGGAGACGTTGTAGGAGTTGTTTTGGGATGAAGACGTTCCTTGCGTTTCACCGATGGGATTGTCGTGCTGAGTTTTGGGCATATTGCCAATGATGCTGCGCCTGGTGATTTCGCCCGGCAGGACGCTATCCAGAAACAAAGGATAAACACCTGTATCCTCAGCATCTTGGGGTGCCGTCGCAGGCCAGAACGCTTCAGGTTGGATCGTGTTTAGACTCAGCCTCTAGAACCTCTGATTATGCAATGCTTACAAGAAGTTGTATCCAATTGCGTATCCGCATCCTCTTGAACCTCGGTAACATTCCATATAGCGTGCCTGTACAGCGCAGACGCCCTATTACTGGCCGCCTCAATCGTAGCCGGCGGAGGCATGACGTCCTGAGAAGACCGACTGAGGATCCTCATCGAGATTTGGTGAGCAGCCAGACGCCGCGAGGGTGCGACTGGCTTCGAGACTGTTTTCCAGGTGAGCGGGTCTGGGTAGATTTCATGGTACTTGTGGGAGTCCTGTTGCAGGATTTCGTTTCTGGAAGGACAGCCTAAGAAAACTATGATGTTCTTGCTGGGGTCCGGTGTCATTCTGGTGTGACTAGAGTCATCATGCTGGAGGGCAGAGCGTTATGATTGAGAGCGTAGGCGCTTGCTAGAACGACGAACTCGAACAAGAGGGAACGTGCACTTGTGATCACGATGGAGAACGATTTCATTCGCTTGCAATCTGGACACCAATTAGTCGACGTCGATTTCTTCGACTTGGTATCCCGCACCGCACTGAAATACTACATACAAAATGCAAGAGTCGATTATATTCCAAATAACTATCTACTGCTAACTACGGGAGACAGGGTTCTGGCGAGACAAGAGCCATTGAATGTAGGGGGGTCACGGTGACGAGGATGAGTATACTTACAAAACATTGACAACAGATAACAATGAGCGAGGAAAGCGATATTTCGAGAGCAGGGATATAACTTTGGGGGAGAGTAGGAGAGAACGGGAAGGAAAGTGGATGTGTGGGATTCGAGAAGAAACTATGAGAGGAAACCAAGAAGGAAGGGCAATACATGGAAAGAGTAGCAATAATATGACAGATCTAGGGAGTGTGCGATGATGTGCGAATGCAGAATAATGAGCGTAGATATAACGTGGTTGTGAGGCGTTTAATGATCGTGGAACCCTGTAAAGGGCAGGACGTTAGAGGAACCAGCCTCTGTCGAAACGAGTGTTGACGACCAAGATAAGGGCGAGCATCTCCTGGAGAGCTCATCGCATCAGTTGACCGAGCAGCAAATGGCGCAAAACCCGAGCTCACCGACTCCTCAGTAAGCCACCGCCATCTCAGGATAAGTATCGAACGACCCATCCCCAAAGAGAACCGAGCCAAAGCCAGACCTTTGACCCCACGCATCACCCTCATCGCCCTCAGGCTTAAGAAGGAAATCCGGCGTCGCATCCGTGGACGACATCATTTGGTACACTTCTGATGCAGATTCGAAGGGGGGAAAGGTGTTCGTCTCGCTGCAGGTGAACAAGTCCGAGTTCGCGCCTTGGGAGCTGAATGACATGGAGTGTTCTGCTGCATGACCTTCAGGGAAGGAAGGCTCGGCGGTGGTGATCTCCTCGGGCTCTGGGTGAAAAACTTCGTCCTCCCCCTCCCACTCGCCGTAAGCCCCAGTCGGCAGACCAGCCACCTCCTCGGGCATCTCAGCACCGAGAGCATTCCAATCCGCCGTAGTGTAGACGATCTGTCGAAGGCCGGGGAAGGACGCCTGCTGTTCTTGAGAGTCCGCCTGCGCATCGTCCTTGAAAAAGCTAGAAAGCAGGTCCTCGTCGTCCTCGTCCTCGCCTGTGTCATCGTCCTCGTCGTCCTCCTCGGACTCGAACTGCTCGAACTCGAAAAGGCTAGGAAGCAGCTGCATATCCCTGTGCTCCTCCTCGATGACCAAGACCTTTCGCGCCCTGGCTTCGGCTGCTTCTGCACGACGCTCGTTGAAGTGGAGCAAGGTAATGCGAAGGGCGACGTCGTCGCGGCCGCGTCCAGACCGTGGTCGCCGAGCGACGGCCTTAGGTTCAGGCTCATCCGAAGTCGAGGAAAGTCGCTCGTCTGGAGTCGAGGAAGGGAGCTCGCCCAGAGCCAAGGAGAGTTCTTCGTCTAAGGTCGAAGGAAGTTCCTCGACCAGGGTCGAAGAAGTGCCGGGCGTAGTGTCGGCGAAAGTAGGACTCGCCGGTAGAAGAGAAGATGGACGTGGAGGTGCGGTTGATTCTGGCTGAACAATGTCCTCCTCGTCTTGGTCGGTATCCTCCTCGTCTTGGTCGGTATCTTCCTCGTCTTCCCCGTCTTTGTCGTCGGACCTGCGACGCTTTTTCGTGGTCGTTGTGTCGCTGCCTTGAGTTACTGAATGAGACGAGAAAGTCGGTATGCCATCCATCGCCGGTATGAATTGGCTTTCAAACAACGCCTGGCGAGCTTCCCTCAGGTGAGCTGCAGCTTTCGCCACCCTGATGTCTTCCTCGCTGTCAGCATTCATGGCTCGGCAATCCTCTCGTTCCGATGAAGCCTCGAGCTTCTGGCGTTTAGCTAGTTGTGAGGACATTGTCATTATCGTTGTTGAAGATCTGCGCAGGAAAATCGGTGGTCAGTGACACGTTCGTTAAGGGTAATATTAATAGAGAGGAGGCTTACTTACCCGTCAAGGAGGTAGAAGTGCAGCGGAAGAAGAGGAAGGAGAAGTAGTGGAGAAGTGTTAGAATGTTTGCGGTGGTGGTGGTGGCCGAAGGGACAATGATGCCCGGGACGCGTTGCGTTTTAAACCTCCAGGTCCGGGTCACGCTCCGGGTCGCTAGTCCTGCTCAATCGAATGGGCAATGGCATGGCTAGCCGACCGGATTGCCTTTCTTCTTCTCTGCCATGAAAAGGGCCCAGGTACGGAGCTTGGTAGAAGGGTATGGCACTGACATATGTAGGTACGCCAATGTGTAGGCACGCCGACGTGAGCTGAGTATGCACCACGAAACCCCGGAATTCTGTGATATTTTGAGCATCTACTTCCAGCACCAGGTTTATGGGAAGCTTACCACGACCATTATTATCATTGGACTGCATTCAACGCTGCCATCTCGCTCACGCGTCCGGTCCATTGTGGCAGGCGATTGAGGCCTGCGGCCATCGTACGTTCCCAATCGGGCGAGTGGCGAGTCGCGATGATCTCTCTCTTCAACTCTCACCATCATGGGTGCGACCAGGTCGCCAACCTCAAAATCGCTAGAGCTAGCAAGGATCTTAACTGGTGCGTTAGAAGTACGTCGACGCTGCTTTGGAGAATTATCTCTCACAGTATATTTCCCAGATTAACTTCGAGCGGAACCCAGGTCCAGCGTACCAAATCACCAGATTATCGAAAACGCATGTAGTTCAGGCAAGTTTCAGGATCCGAATGATCATGAGCGAGTGTCCAGTTATCAGTGTAGGCCAAACGCCCATGTATTTGTTGGAGAACGCTCTACGTATGAGCTAGGCCGCGTACGTCTAACCCTGCCAAACCTGCGTCCAGCGCAGTTACCCCAGTTGAGAGGACGACGTTCACCAGATCAGAGATGTCCTGGCCAGCAGGATATTCCCTGAGAGAATTCCGCAATTATTATGACCCTGTGAGTCTAATCTGATGAGTACCATGTACGAAGAATTCAGCGAAACTCGCTCACGATTCCCTCTGTTGTTACTTCAGTCTTCCGGCGCGGCAAGATCCACGGATTGCATGATGTCGACCAGTCCTTGTGATCCTTGAGGGGCTGCCAAACGCCCTTTGTCGAAGCTGCGTTCGTCAGGTCGGTTCGCAAGAACCCGTCGTCGGAGAGCAGTCGAAGGAATCGACCTGAGCGATATTCGCCGCCAAAAAGTCGCAGGGTTTGAGGATCCGCAAGGCGTGGGTCCTCAACAAACTTGGATCTGTTGGCTACCCAATCCCCGAGCTCACACGACTGAATATTCTCCTCCAGGTCCGCTGGCGCTTGCGCATCCAAGAACGTCGGCCCTCTGTGCAGATTATCAGCTGATCGCGTCAGGGTCCAGAGCGTGGGAATGCCGACTCACCGAACCGACACGTACGCGGCAGCGCACTGCTTGGCTCAAGCACAACAGCGTCGGTGCTCCAGTGGTGCAGCAGTCTTGGGTACGTTCTCCCTGAACAGCCTGGGCTAGTACTTTGACGATGACGGCCTTGAAGTGGATCGTGCTGTCTTTATCGTCAACTGTGCGTGTGCATTGTGCCAGCATTCATGGCCTTGCAGGTCCTATTATTGGTGCAGAAAGTCGAGAAGGGTGGGAGATTGGGCCGTTCTTGAGCCATCGCAGCGTTGTTTCTGGATATTTCTTGAGGAGTAGAAGAGGTCGCAGAGTTTGCGAGCAGTGCAGTGGCTTTGGTTGGGGTTTGGCAGAGGCATTTCGGTCCAATCGGGCCGAATCCATCTCAGAGTCAAAGTCACGGCTCTTCCAGTGCTCCTGCTTGTAACCTTCTCTCGTCGTGCCTTCAGTGCTTTACTACTCTCCACCTGTGTACCCACGCCTTTGTATACCCTTGCAATTTGATACTCATTTCCTAACGCCACCCGCGAAACGGCTTGTCCTGGTTCCTGTGATGCCCCTTGCTCTCTGCGATAGCCGACATCGACGTCTATCCGTTGGGCGAGCACGACGATTCATCGAGTGGACGTGCTCGATTCTGCGTATCGTCAATGCTTTCAACACCTGGAACCGTGCGCCAACAAGCCATGAAATTGTCCACCCATCACGACGGCCCAGGGAGATGCTGAAAGTACGTCCAATACGCTGAAGACGGATTGTGTAGCGGGACGCTGGCGTCTTTTCTGATGGAATTGACTGACCCTCCAAGCCCGCAATTGCTGATCACCTCCCTATCGATGGAATTTAAGCAAATTACCAGGCTTATATCTCGCCAGTACGACTGCTCGAACCGTGAAGCAAACTGCACATCCCACCAGGCGCGAGAGCTTCAATGGATTGGACACAAGATCTCTTCTATCCGTGCGAGGCAAGAGCGCGCGCGTAAATCTAGATGTGGGCTGGCCTTGCAGAGATCGATGCATTTGACGTCAAAATCACAAGGGTGGATCGAGTCTGACTGCAGATTGACTACTAGGTCGAAGCAGGCGGATTACTGATGTGGGTCAGCACATTCCACTACGTGTCGAGTAGCACAGTCTGATCTGTCCCTTAGACGGTCACTACCTTTGATCTCAAATGGTCTCCCCCGACCCAGAAACGCGGATACCCCAACCTCGACCCGTCCGAATCGTGAGCGACTTCCGGACAGTCGGGTTCACGAACAGCCAGGATCGTGTTCAACCTGACTTCCTCTCGCCAGTGATACCCATAGAGGAGAGCAACGTCAAAAGACTCATGCACGCGCGGAGCGCGTCCAAGTTAGGATCAATCGTCATTGTGGAGAAGACCAGCCTCCCTACATACGGCTAATATGGGTACGCACGCGTCCGGCGGTGTGTCGTCCCATTGGAGGCGATGCCTTGCGTTACTGTCCACCGGGGGCCAAAGACGGACTACATGGTAGCGACCTGTATCAGGGCTGGAGCGTCGGTGTCAGAGGAATAGTACTAGTACTTACTGCCAGTGCTGAACTAATCACTCAGATATGGAAACAAGCCAAAATAAGTGGCAGACTAGCTTGTAGAAAACCGCCAAAATGCGATTTTGTTGCCAACATCTAACAATACTCATTGCGAAGTGCTGAGCACTCTCCCTGCATGATCTCATTCCACGAAGAGCATTCCACTTCCTGAGACGTGTGTATATCTTTGAGCAGGGCAGTGCATACTACTTGGACTGGTCGAGTGCTGCCGGCGTCGACGATGTCTAGTGCAGTTTACCTACAGGATACAATAGTCGATTATATTCCAAATAACTATCTACTAGTAACTACGAGGCGAGAGCGAATGCAGGTGGAGATGGGGATACTTACAAAACATGTACGATAATAACACAACAGACAGCAATGGGCGAGGAAAGCAATGATGCGAGTAGGGAGAAAAACACCATGATGAGGCGTTAAGCAGAACGTGAGGGAGTGTGAAATCCTTGAGAAATCGTGAGGGGGAGAAAAGGAACATGAAAGAATGTAGACTTGTGGAGAAGAAGGTGAACAGGTGGAGTACAGAACAAATGAAACATAGAACATGTTATGAGGCGTTTAGTATTCATAAAGCTCAAAGAAGTCAAACCCAGAGAAGTCAAACCCAGAGAAGTCAAGGGAAGCGGCATTGGAGGTTCCAGTCACAATGCCTGGGAAGACCAATGGCATTCCGACTTGCTGCTGCGGGAATGGAAAGCCTGGGCTAAATAGTAGAGACCCTGACGAATTCGCTTGCGCGTCGGAGTTCTAGAGAATAGGGTTCATCAGCCCGTCGAGCAGCAAAGAAGTGCGAGAAATAAGGGAAGACTGACCCTTGACACATCATAGGCTGACGCTAGGTTGCCTGTATACGCCCCCTCAGCGACAGGGGAAATGTCGAAAATGACTGGCAGTTGGGAAAGGTGGGGGGATGCTCCGGGAGTGTCCCGGATGGAGAGCGAGCGAAAGTTCGCGAGGTCATGATAATTGCCCAGCGTGCCCTCGGGAATCGGGGAATTGTCGTAAGTGACTGGCGGTTGGTGAAGGTGAGCAGGAGCTCCTGCGGCACTGTTGCCCATAGAGAGCGAGTCAAAGTTGGCAAGGCCATGATGATTGCCCGGGACACCATCCTCTAGGAACGCCTGGCCCACTGGAGGAAGGGTGTGCGATCCATCGAAGGGAGCTAGTTGCGGGTTCCACATTCCAGCCGAGTTCACCATCGGCTGGGCAAGGTTGTTCGAGAGGTTGTCCTCTGGGAACAGGTCGTTCATGGCGTGGTACTCGTCGTCCACCGAGTTGTGCTCGTCGTTCGCGGGGTGATGAATGCTTGCAAGGGTATCGAACTCGCTGTCCGGCGTGACGCTGGCGTACTGGAAGCCGGGGGTATAGAACTCGCTGTCCGACCCAGCGTTGGCGTGGTAGGAGCTGGCGGTGTTGACATCGCTGCCTAACGTGGCGTCGGTGTAGTAGGATTCAGAGCTGGGGGTATTAACCCCGCTACCCGACGCGGCTCTGCGGCAGAAGGAGAGGTAGTCTGATGCCTCTTCGAAAGGGGCGCCGAAGTCGTCTGCGTCGCTTGGATGGTTCCAGTTTCGCTCGTAGTACGCGAGCTCAGCTTCCTCGGTGGTCAGAACCTGGCCATGTTCGTCAGGGTTACTGATTTGCTCTGGCCCCGACACAATATCAAGGTACATGTGCTCCCAGTTCACCTCATCATCCGACTCGAACTGCCCAGAGGGCACGACTTCATCCCTCGCAGAGGTCTGTGCGCGGGGAAAGCTGGATTCGACTTGAAAGCCTTGGAGGGATCCGCCGTTCCCTTGAGCGCGCACCGGCACTCCTAACAAATGCGGGACAGGGAGGCCGGAAGAAGGTAAGGTGTTCACCATCTCCAGCGCCTCTTGGCCTGATAAGCTTGCGTGAAGTGCCTGTAGATTGGGATGGGGTGCTGGGGGAGGCGCGGATGGACCGTGATAAGGAAGGGCCGGTGGCAGAGAGGTGGCTGGAATCGCCGGGCTCTGTTGCCCTGAATAAAGCTCGGCGTTGCTTGGGACTGTTTGGCGACGATGTGCGGGAAGAGGGGCGAGAGGACGAGGGGGAAGTGAAAGATGGGCTGAATGAACGGCCGGCGCATGGCCCTCTACATCTTCCTCTTCTTGTGAGGCCGCTCTTCTGCGCTTCCTGGAGCTCGTTCGAGTGATCGGATGAGAGGAGGAAGGCGCGACAGCCTGCGTCGCGGTTGCTGGTTGTGGAATGGTTGCTGGCTGGGTCACCGTCGCTAGCTGTGAATTGGTCGCTAGTGGTGGAATGGCTGCTGGCGTTGGAAGTTGAGGCGCGTTACTGTCCCACATAGTTTCCTGACTTTTCTTTGCTTGGTTGTATGCTCGTTGCTGTGCATTGGCCTGCGCACTATCAGCGCCCACAAAACCAGGAGTAAGGGGGGGTTCCGATGGAGGATGTGGAGCTTTGCGCCTTGGGCGTTTCGCGGGTTGTTGGGGCATGGTGGATCGTTGGTGGTTGAATCTCTGTGTAAGTAAATCGGTTGTTAGTGATACAACATTGATGATGATGTAGACTAAAAGAATATGAGCTTACTCGTCAAGGAGGTGGTCGTGAAGTAGAAGTAGAAGAAGTTGGTAAGTGTACAAGGATTGTGGGAGTGGGTGAAGAGACAATGATGTCCGGGTTCGCGTTTTAAACCTCCAAACGATCCCGCTCGCGCTGATGTTGCTCAACCAAACTCGACAATCGGACTCTGACGCAACCCACGGACCGGGGTCCCTGCACTGCACTGCAATGACCAGTCCCACCTGCGCGACGACTGTGAAGAATCTAGGTGCAGTGGAGAAGTAGCTGTTGGACACGACCGCGATAGATTTAGTTTTGTTCTGCCAGTAATCTTGAGCATCAACTTCCAGCATCCGGTTAAGTGGAAGCTTACACGTCCATAATCGTCAATGACTTGCTCGTATCTAGCTTCTAACGCATGTAGTCCATTGTCGCAGGCCATGGAAGGATGCGGCCAGCGCACGTCCTCAATCGGTGCGAGTGGCACTGTGCGACCTTGTTCCTCAACCACCACCGACCTGGATATAAACAGATCGACCACGAAACTTGCTGGAGCGAGCGAAGGGCCTGCCCTGGTATGTTAGAATCATGTCGACGCTGTCTTAGGGAATATTCTCTTACATTGCAGATCAACGACCAACTTTCCGGTTTCCACACCACCAGATTAACGAGAAAGAATCCAATCTGTTCAACGGGCAAGTATCCAGATCAAAGACTTTGCAGTCATCACTGTGAGCTAAAACGCCATGTATTTATCGCGAAGAGCTACTATGAGCAAGGCTAGATACATCGTCTATCCTTGCTCAACAGTGCGTCCAGCGCAGAAATCCCATGCCAGAGGACGACGTCCCCCAGCTCGTAGACATCCTGGCCAGCAGGATATTCACAGAGGAGGTTGCCATAACTGTGATCCTGTGAGTCCGATCTGATGAGAACCGGGCGTGAAGATGTTCGCGAGTTTCGCTCACGATTCCCTCTACTGTTAGTTCAGACTTCTGACGCGGCCTCGAACTCCATGGGTTGCACAACGTCGAGGGCTACCAAGCGCCCGTTCATCGGAGCTACGTTCGTCACATAGATCTTCTTGTCGTCCGAGAGCAGTTGTGGGCTCTTGAGCGGTTTTCGCCACCAGAAATTCGCAGACTGTGGGGATCCGCAACGGTGAGTTCTTGAACAGGCTCTACTTTGTTAAATATCCATACTCACCAGCGCATACGACCGAAAATCCTCCTCTAGGGACGTTGACGCTTCCTCTTCCCAGAATGTCGGCCCTCTGCGCAGATTATCAGCTGATCGCGTCAGCGTCGCAAAGCGTGGGAATGCCGACTCACCGAACCGACCCCGATGCTGTACACGTCAGCGCCCTCCCTGGTTCAAGCACAACAGCGTCGGTGCAGCAGCGGGTGCAGAGATCTTGCGTGAGCTAATCATGAAAAACTGGCTGATTTCTTGCGAATCGCGATGACTGAGCTCATAGATGGAGTGCTGTGTCTTTATTGCCCACTGTGTGTGTGCATTATGCCAGCAGTCGCGGTCTTGCAGCTTTTGTGGGGCGAAAAAAGTGGAGAAGAATGGTAAATTGAGCCGTTCTTCAGCATTATGGAGAGGTACGTCGTCATTTCGCTGATTTTTGAGACGCAGAGGAGGTCGCAGTGGTTGGCATCAGTGCACCGAGATATTTCGGCACAATCGGGCCGAATGTCGTCCTTCGCCATCGACTCAGACCCAGTCACGACTTTCGAGCGCTCCTGCTCTCGACCTTCTGTCATCGCACGCTTCAGCGGTCTTCTCTTCCTCGTACACCTGCGTCTTCGTGTACCCTTGCAAATCGATATACGTATTCTCATCTCACATACCGAGCGATTTGTCCTGGCCCCTGGCACAACGACTGTTGTTGTAGTCGATCTCCTCGTCCCTTCGTTGGGGGAACGCGAGGACTTCATCAAATGGATACGCTTGGTCTCTTTTTTATCAAGATGCACAAGCTATCTCTCGGGCGACAAACGCTCTCCCAGGCCCCGGGAGATGATGCAATCGCGCCTGATGCTGTGAGTTGTGAGCCCAACCTCTCCAAGTCGCCAGAGTCAGCTAACGGCTGGATTCAGTTCCGCCCTTGAACCCGTCTTCCACGTGGAGTAACGAGGAAGCGACGTCAGTTCAATCTTGAAGGTACCCCCGCTCGTACCCTGAGATTCAGATATACCAAGACCGAACGCGCACGCCGTACCGCCATCCGTGTTCCCATGAAGTGTACATCGGGCAACTTTGTGGAAAAGAAAGGGACTTCGTCATGCTTTCTACACGCGTCAAGTTCACCCAGTGGGAAGGACGGTGGTCTCTAGTTCATCCTCGTGTAGTTGTGCCATCTGGCGAAAACCGGCACGAGACGCACAACGTTCATAAGCTCCCACGGATTGTGCTGCGATGGAGGGTTGCAATCGCGAGGCAGGGCAGGCTTCTGAGGTATGTAACGGGATCGTCTTCTATATATACGTACACTACTCACCGTTCATCGCAGGTTTCTAGGTTCGGTCGCCTACCCCACAAACCGTCGACGACATCGACATGAGACCATTCCGTCTATTCCAGCTTTGTTCTCTGCCTCTCGTCGTCGTTGGACGCACATTCACGGTCTTCAACGCCTGCCCCTTCACCATTTGTCCCGCCCAATTAACCGACCTCAACGTGGGATCCGCCGTCCCGAACTTCCAAACTGGGTACGTTGTTCGAATTTTTACAGCACTCGCACATCGCTAACACTCCGCTTTTGTTAGCTGGCAAGCGAACGCATTCACCTCCGTTTCCTTCACCGTGCCTAACAACCGGAGAGCCGGCAGAATTTAGCTTCGTGCGCTTTATCAACGCCCCAGCCTCCGTCGATTGCTGACTCTAGCGCCAGGGCAGGAGAAACTGCAACTTCTCCACCAACCCAGGTCCGAACTCATGTCTGACGGGAGGTTGTAACGGTGGTCTCCAGTGCGATCGCAGGACAGGGACGGGCGTCCCTCCTGCGACTGTCGCCGATTTCACCCTTCAAGGGGATGGGAATCGAGATTTCTACGATGGTGAGCATTCTCGGGTGAATCTGGGTGTCATTGTTAGGTGCTGAGGAGGCTTTTTGTAGTTTCTCACGTGGATGGGTACAATCTTCCCATGAGGATCACGAACACCGGGGCTACGCGGTTGCAGCCTGTCCTGTGGACTCGGGTCCTGATTGTGGGTCCTGCTGCATGTGCTTCTCAAACTCGATGTTGAGCTGATGATCGTGTCTCGTGAACAATCTAGGTCCTGCTCAGCTCAAGGGACCATTCGAGTCCTCTGGTCTCCCGGTCGGCTGTAAGAGCGCGTGCTTTGCGAATTTGGATGGGAACCAAGGTATGTGCTCTGTCCGGCTTTTGGTCTAGGTCAATTCTTCTTACTTTCGTCGAAGCCTTGAACTTGCGAAATTACTGCAGTAGTCACTGCAGTGGTCGATTCAACACTCACAAACTTGTCCGGCGAGTGGTGTCGCGTTTTACAGCTACTTTAGTGAGTGCCTTCCCTCTAGCTCATACACCAAGCTCTGTTTGCTGATACCGGTATTTGACAGAGAACAATTACAGGAATAGCTATGCGTACGCCTACGACGAGGGGAGCGGGACGGCTCTGTGGACTTGTAACAGCAGCCTGTTGGCTGACTATACGGTCACTTTCTGTCCTTGCAGTCGGGACCCTCGCTTTGCAGGTCATCTCGCAGGTCTTTCCTAGTTGAGCATGCAATTGTACGATACGGCGCTCCTATCAGAACACAAACTTCTCTCTCTTCCATCTCGTGAAGTCCCTCAATCATTTCAAGTGTGAATCTGCCGCACCGTTGGTTTTCGCGTGCTTGACTGGCCTTTTTACCGTGCTGGCAAGGACGTGTATACTTTGCGAACGATCTTTCACAGTACACTTCACTGCGTGTTGTTGAGGAGGGTCTTTGAGACGCCATTGCTATCTATTCGCGCTTTTCATAGGCGCAGTGTGTAGAGCATGTGAGTGAGTTGGTACTATGTATAACAAGGGTGGTAGATCTGTTGGAAGTATTCATACAAAAGGAAATGAGTAAGCTACTGGTGGGAGCTGCAGGTACTAGAATCCCCGGACGCCCTCCCTGGAAGACTAACGTGCCGAGCGCACTAGCAGACGCTTCACACCACGGCATCTCCGTGATTGCTGACGCAATGCATCCGAAGTCCTGTGTCCGCCAAAGCCCTAGCGCAACGTTTCCACGAGAGATGCGTCAAGGTTCGAGCACGATGAGGATCTTTGTCAGCGACCTATAAGTGTGTGTAAACGTGATCCACAAGCTGTGTTGTAGTGAACGCGAACGCTCACCTCGTCAGGATATGGCTCAATAACCCACAGTTCACCGTTAATCCTCACCGAGCGCTGCTCATTTCTTGAATGAGGGAGTTTAGACGAATGCAACAACCTCGAGATGCAGGAGGTCCACTTACTGATCGAGATCCACGTCATCCTCATTGTCTGGTGAAATCCGTCGGATACGCTCGTACAAGGAAGTCGAGTTCGTCCCGGATCCCAGTGCCTTGGAGCTGTCTGAGGTCCTCCAAGAGTCGATGGATACAGCGATCAATCTCTACGTTTGTTGTGTCAGGAATGAGCAGAAGATGTGCAGGCCCATCTGAGACGTCCATAACATGTGCTATTGCGGATCTCCAACTCGACAAGGTATGCGGCGGCGTGGCCTGAGCTAAACCTCGAAGCTGCTTGAAGTAAAGCTGACAGCTGCTCAAGTTAGGCCTCCCAAGACCATCCATGCTGGCAAGAGAAACAAGACTGGTGAGGGTTGCTTGCGAGTTGATCGTGCTATTCTGAGTTGGATCACCGCCGTCCGGGATAAGCTGTAGCGCCTCCAAACCTGCCTCGTCGTCAGGATGAATGCCCAGCACGTGTTGAAGGCAGTCCACAGGCGCAAAGACTCGCGGCCAAAAGCCAGTGAATACGTAGCATGGTACCAACTGGTCGGAATCGGCGCCATTATGTGCAGACAGATTTTAGCGTCATCCAAGGTGAAGGACTCGACTGTTCTGGAAAAGGTGCTGATGTATAACCGAATAATACATCGGGCGGTTGTTGCGTTCAGTTTTCCCGAAGTGACCTTCACGCAAAACTGGCGCGCAGACTTCACAGTGATGTCCTCCAGAGCACGTTCCTCAGAGGCTGACTCGGAGGATGTCATTGACTGAGCGCTGCTCTTGCAGGCCCCACGCAGCGACGTGTTCAAGGACCGCCTCGTTGGGCGAACGATGAACTCCCTCTCAATTTTGCTCGTCCATGCGGTGGATCCATCGCGTAGTCAAATGACACGACAGGGCCTTGGTAAGCAGTTTGTGCTGCTGAGTCCGCTACAATCCTCGATTCTTCCTTGATCTTGATGAACAGGAATGCGCTATCTTTGTCTCCAGAAGCGAAGCGAGGAAGGAGGATGGCAGCTAAGAAGCGCAACAGCAAGAACCAGGTTAAGTAGCCTGAGTCCAGCTGTTTGCTCGCTGCAGGAACCTGCGAGAAAGCTGACCACATGACGTCTTCGTTGTGCTCGTCTGCTCTTTAGAATGAACTGGATAGTGCATATTGTAGACCTGTACAAAGGGCCTACACCATCATGGCGGGATGTGAACGCGGATCGATGGCGGATTGCAGGATTGCAGAAGGAGTGAACTCCTCCATCGGATTCCATGCAAGGGAGTACCCGAGAAGTAGATTGGTACGTAGCTGTTCATTTTGCTGCGACATATCGAGGATCGATTCAAATTGGGCCGGGTCGATCATATCCTGATCGAAAGGGACACCGAAGCCGGTGAAGTGGTAGGCGTACTCGTGCGCGTAGTCGCTTATCCGTGCTTGAGCGTAACCGCGTAAGAGTCGCTCAATCCTTCCGAGCTCTTGATCAGCTGTTTCACCTGCGTGCCTCCTTCTGTGAAATGCCGGAGTCGATTGGCCGCATAAAAAACGCACATGCCATGTGAGAGGACGCAGCAGTTTCTTCCTCGCTGAAAAATCATACGACGGGTGCATACCGGCGATAGATTGGGCGATAATTGAATGAACGGTATCGTTGGACGAGGTTTCGTAGAGCCATTGTACCGCTTCAGCTTTAAGAGGTTCCCGGACAAACGAACCAAGTGGGTTTTGTACTCGATCTTTCCACCGCGTAGAGAGGGAAGAGAACTTCTGGCTATTTTTGGAATATGAGAGTCGAAGGGAAAGTAGTTGTAATAGGCGAAGAATGCTGCATGCGCAATGTACTATTGCCTCAGAGGCAAGTAGCGAGATGGGGGTCCGGTACGGGCATCCATGGAAGAAGGCGGGAAGGATGCTCGAAATGAGATACACTGCACACATCCCACTGGTGATGGCAGCAACGATGTAGAAGGCGGATTGGTCGAGAGGGAGTAGGAATAGTGACATTCCTGCTAAGAAGAGGAATAGCGATGCGTGCAGCAGGCTGGGGAGGAGGGCGATGATCACTGGGACGCGCCATTTGTTGAGACCCATGTGGCGGAATTGGCGATGAAAAACCCTCTTCATCGTGGATCCAAACGTAAATGTCCTATATTGTTGAATCCACTGCTTGATGATCGTAGCTATGAGTGCGGTGCACAAGGAGAATGCCAAGCTGGTAAACCAATGGCCGTTGACCCAGCGATCCAGTGCCGATGGGGAAATGGGCGTATCCAAGGTGAAGGACGACGTTGGTACATCAACGGCGGCGTTGCCGGACGCGATAGCGCGTTGGAGGGCGACGAGCTCCAGCAAAACCACCACGGTGGCCTGAGCATAGTCTGGCTGGAGCGCCTGAATTGAAAGGCCGATGAGAGTCGCGACCACGGCGGAGAACAGACCGGCCTAACGTTCAAAGATTAGCTATTTCGCCACAAAGCTCGCTTGGATCAGACGCACAAATACGAGTAGAACGTCGACAGTATCCTTCCACCCTTCCGTCAGCTCCACGTCAAACAGTTCAGCTTCATCCATGTAGACCTTCCACACTCGCGCGTCGTCATCGAACTCCTTGCCCCAGGCGTCTTCAGGGTACTTTTCCCCGTAATCGAAGGGATTGGGAGCTGAACAGCAATGAGCGTCTAATTCCAACTGCACTGTGATGAAACGTACCTTGCTGTGTGTAAACACGCTGCCAGGGTGCATCCCGAGGTAGACCACAGAACCGCTTCTTTGCTCCTGCTGTTCTCGGCTGAGAAGTTCTGCGAAGAGGAACGCGAGTGCCCGATCCGCTGAAGTCAACCTGGAGTCAAGTCCAGCTTTACGCGAATGCGACCATGCATCCAGATGGAAACCCTCGGCGGGTCGTCAACATCCCTGAGCAGTAGCATAGGCCAATGGCTCGCACTGGACTCGAATCTCTCCAGGTAATTAAGGACGATGGCACGCCGGAGGGTTCCAAGCCTCGAGAAGGACAGAACGGGCCACCAGCAAGGTCTCGAACTTGGTGCTATGTGCACCCCCTGGTCAGAGGCTATCTGGATTCTTTCCACTTGCCATTATGGAAGGGCTAAATTGCAAAAGACAATTTACCTCAAGCGAACGGCATACATTCGTAGCCGCTGCTCTCGCCACTCCTTTTGGGCCTTCAACTCGCACGTCAGCGTTCTGTTGTTAGACAGATTGGCCCAGTCGCATCCATGACTGCGAGTACTCACAGAAAATGCCTTGTTTTTACCTGTCAGATCATCAGATCATAACGCAACTGGCTGTCGGGGCTGGCTGTCGTTGGCCACTGCAGGGCCCGGAATGATTGTGCCAAAGCGTGAGTAATCGCTTCGCGTTGCGTTGCGCTTCGAATTCGGGCCCCAAGGCCAGTCCCGCAGCTATATAAGTCCAGCGTCACAGACGCCTTTGCACCAACGGCGACGTTCGTTCTATCAAGACTCCCCCACCATGTGTAAATTGAACTCCTGCCCAGGTGAGTAAGATTTGTGCACACTGACTCTGACTCTTTCGATTTGCGATAACTAATCAAGCGGTTGCAACTAGAACGCTCTCAGACGCGGATCGTGAGACGCAAGCCAGCTTTTCCGAAAGAATCATCCTCTCCGTAGTCAGCGCCCTTGCGCAGGCGACGCTCCTGCACGATACTCAGAGTCAAGGACTCGGAGACAGTGCACTGTGTGCTACTGCTTTAGCCGAGGCCCTGCATTTCATCTCATCCGAAGCTAACGACAAAGCCGGCATCAAGTGCTTGGCAAGGCGTCATCCCAAGTTTCTGGATATTGTCTTTCTCTTTCTTTTCACATCCCGCACAGAACAGGAGCTGCTGAAGGTTCAGAGATTGTCGGTCTGCCGTTGCCTGTCCAACGCTGCTTCCAAGGACTTGCCCAATTCCAAGGACTTCGCCACCAAGTTGCACCATCACAGGGTCAGGGCTGGAAGACGCTTCGATGGCAATAAGAGCTCCAACGACTTCGAAGATATGTGCCAATTGCTCTTCAAGATCGCGGGCAGCTTCGTCGGCGAGCTTTCCCTCGCTTCACTAACACGGAAACTTCGGCGCAAGCCAACGACGGACCCGCACTTCTACATGGTGGTCGCAGCGTCATTCGTGCTAGAGCAGCACGGTATCTCGACCACGATGGGCGCTTGCGGAGTCTGGATACAGTTTATGCCTTCCCCTGTGGTCCTGTATTTCGTGAATACACGCTTCAAACACACCCCGAAGGAGTTCTACCGTCATTGCTTCGCGTCCGAGTGGCCTTTTTTACTCCCTTCATTCGTCAAATACCTCCAGTCCTCCGTCAATCCACTCAAGGAGCACCGACCTCTGACAGGGAAGCTCTTCATACCCCAGGAGGCGATCGTGGATCTGTTCTATCAGATCTTCTTTTCTTTAGGAGAGGCTGCAGACACCGAACTATCCGTGTGTTTCGCGCCACACGCTCGCCAGCTGTACGACAGCTACTTGTATCTATTGGAGTCTTATGCTTCTCACACATCCCGCCTTCTGAAGATTGTCGAATGCAATCCTACGAGCGGCGACCCCGCGTAACTAGTGGTGGAGGCAACTGACAAGTTTTCTCACAGCGCCTTGAGGTTGTATCAGTTTCTCTCCAGCTTGCAGGGCCGTCCATCGTTGGATCGTCATCTAGTCAATTGGAGGGCCTACCAAGCTGACATGCTTGGAACGGAAATCAACCACCGAGGGTTTCATTGGTTTCTGAGCCCTGTGCAGGAGCAGGTCGAACAGGTTCGGAGGTGTTATAATCCTGAATGCGAGCAAGGTGTGTATCGCTTTTACTCACATACGTCTGCGTGCACTGACATACGTGTCTAACCACCGTCAGTATTCCAAAGTTCTGGTGTTGTGCGGGTTGTAAGGCAGTGACGTACTGTGAGTACCCAGAGTTCCTATGTCGTACGATACCACGTCGTGCTAACCTCGACCGCCAGGCTCTCGCAAGTGCCAACGCCACGCATGGCGTTATGAAGCGTGCCCCCACCGAAGTGTTTGCAAGACGATGCAAATGCTCCAACAAGTTCAAGCAGAGAACGCAGATCATCCACACAGCCTGCCCAACGACGAGCTGATATTTGCTCTGGTTGACACCGATCCTCCATCCTTTACCAGCGAGGATGACGACGATGCTGTTGATGATCTGATGATGCAGTGTGCGGAGTCAAGGGTAAATGGGGTGAACGAGTACGTGCGCAATGTGCTTGCGCTGTTGAAGGCGATGGATGCGAGGCAGGAGAGAATTCAGGAGGTGTACCATCAGTACAGGTTGGTGCACGATAAGAGATGGTTGCAGGTGATGTTGCGGATAGCGGAGGAAGGATCTATAACTTTAGATTACTAATGAGGAGTGTGCCGCTCGTTCTTAGAATATGCTGAAACCTCTGTTACAATAAGATTGGTTGTTGCACTTATGCATGCTCGATGGTCCGACGTCAAGATACACTCAGCGACAAACTGGTGGCACGCGAGGATCGGCTCACTCTGCTCATGAGCCCACACTGCGTCTTCGTATCATGCGTATTACTGCAGGATTGAGTGATGAAGCTTGAAGCTTGAAGAGGCAGCAGTGCTTAGGAAGACGGCAAGATGAAACCCGAGGGAAAGAGTGGCACATGCGGAGTGAAGACAATCGTTAACACTTCGCGAGATGATCCAGCAGAGGTTGTTGGAAGAGTCCTTTGCTATGCTGGTGGTCTCTTGCACCCTCTTCGAGAGTTCTCATGAAACCGCGGGGGTGAAACGGAGAAGGTCGAAGGTAGTAAGAGATACGCAGATCGAGTCGCGGGTGGATAGTGCCGAGTCGGTGGTCGGCATCGTCACTTGCTCTGTATCCGAGACAATCGTTAAGATAGGACCTCCAAAGGGCGAGAGCAACAAAGAACACGTCTAAAATATTATCATCAAGCAATATATCACATACTATAGATCATGAGCCCCTCCAAGTACTCGTAGATCATGGTCAGTCTAGCCCGTCCTCTAAGGGTATCGCGGACGTTGAAAGTCAGGGTATGGTCTAGGTTAGTTCTCCTTGTAGCCAACGAGCTTCGCCTTCTCCTCCTCCGCATCTTGCAGCTTCTTCTGCTCAGCGTTCGCTACGCTCAGGTATGTGTCTGCGTTTGCGAAGGGCTGATGAGCTCCAGGCGCAGAGAGAGGAAGAGATAGGGTGTAACGCACTCCAGAATAAACTGACGACGCTGACGACGACGAAGCGGAGGTGGGGCGGGACAATGCTGAAGTTGATGATTTGCGTCGGGATGAAGACACACCTGTAGGGAGGAAGAACATGGTTAGGAAACAGAATCATAACACCTTATGGAGATGGACGTACCAATTACGCAAGAGCGTAGGAACATAGGCCTGTGATGGGGGAAGGGTTTATCAGTGGTACGTTTGACTTGGAGCAAATATGGCGACGCACCTGCTTGATTCGTGGTATCGCCTCCTCCGGCTTGCCCTCCAGCAGACTCATGGAGCCGAAGAAGAACGAGACGGCCACTGTTAACAACACATTAGACCATAAACATAGTTCAGGAGAGGAATATCGCGCCTGGTGTCAACACAGCTTGATCCAGCCAAACCTGGAATCCTACAATGTCAGCCTTCGGATCGCATCCGGTTCAAGAGATCCTTCGACAGACTCTGTAGATCAACGCTTTGGTTGGAGTAGCAAACTTGATACTGTTAAGCAGCTGGTACCATTTGCTAATGGCAGGGCCGAAAAGAAAACCTGGCGAACTGTTCAGCCGGGGATAGCAGGTTATTGCAAAGACAAGAAACACACCTCCGTAAAAGGCCAATCGTGCAGTTCTGGCAAACTACATGGTGCGGAAAGAAGCTGTCAGTCAGTAAAGCAAGGCGGCAATGGAAGTTGGCGGTACATCATGATCCCTGCCCTTCTTCTCAATTGCTTGCTGGGCAAGAATATCTCCTGTACCCATGAGTACCGCCGAGGTCGTGCACTGGACTACCATGGGTCGGCGTAGGATAGCAGCACTGCGAACATTATTCAGCGCTCTACTTTTTCCCAAAATTAAAGCCAGCAGACTAACTTGTAGGCGCGGAGTAATGATGCCATGCCTTATACGGGAGGACAATAGGCGAATGAAAGTCGAACGCGTTCACGTGGTGTTACGCGCATTTGCCCTCTTCCTCCTCCTCCCTCAATCATTGGAGCCATGTCCGCCGGCTTTCTCGACCTGTACGAGCCTCTGGACGTTATAGGCAATGGTTCCTTTGGTCTTATTCGGAAAGTGCGGAGAAAGGCGGACGGAATGGTGGGTGCTCGCGACGAACATGAACAGAGGCGGACAGCTTAACTGTGCTACAGATTTTCGCTAGGAAGGAGCTCAACTTTGACAAGATGAGCGATAGGGATCGCAAGCAGATAGTCGCAGAAGTGTGAGTGTCAGGACACCGTCGTCGTTGAAATTTCTGGGACTTTACTCTGGCTGTGTCGTTGTGCTCGCGCACACCGGCTGATGAACACCCGGTTCGAGGCTGATTGCGACGCCGAGGAAGGGACTGCGTCGCGACGAGTCTTGGGCGTGGTCTGAAGCTACCATGGGGTATCGACTGTCTGGAATCGACGATCTGTGCTCAACACGCGACCGCCTCCCGGCCAATCCTCCGATCTTTCTAGCATGACGCAGTGACGGGCATTTTGGTTGCCAGGGCTTGTGGTGACATCAGCTTCATCTGGGCAGCTTTCCATTTTATCCCGCTCGAACGTTCTATATCAGGACGGGTCGAAAGGTCTGCTGCTCCGTGCTCATTACACCCGATATGGCAGAGCTGGCGAGCCTAACTGGCAGCAGACCATCTCGAGGGATTAGCACGATCCCCTGGCCCTTATCCTCTTCATTCCTGGTCTCCTCATCTACTTTCTCACATGTTTCGAATCAGCTACTGACCGACTCCACTATCTTCACGTTTCTAGGAACATCCTCAAAGACCTCCATCACGACCATATTGTCCGTTACCATGATCGCCATGTCGATCGCGATGCGGGCATCCTCTACATCCTCATGGAATACTGCAGCGGAGGAGATCTCTCCAGCATCATCAAGCAAGCGCAGAAGTCCGGCCGACTGATTCCGGAAGATACAGTCTGGAACTACTTTACGCAGATACTCCTTGCTTTGCAGCATTGTCATCACCCCAACGGGCAGGGGCATACGCGATCCGGAAGCATAGGACACGACGTGGAGGGAAACAAGGAGCGACGGTCGCAAATATTACACCGGGATCTTAAGCCTGACAATGGTTCGTCAGCTTCACCTCCGCTGTCGTTCATTGCAGTGTTGCTGAACTACTTGGCAGTGTTTTTGGGCGCTAATAATCAGGTCAAGCTAGGCGATTTCGGTCTCGCGAAGGCCTTGGTCCAGGCCAACTTTGCAAACACCTATGTCGGGGTGCGTAGCACCATTATCTCCTCTACATCTTACGGTGCTGATCATAAGTCCAGACCCCATACTACATGTCTCCAGAACTCATGCAGGAGAAGGCCTACGACTCGAAGTCCGACATTTGGTCGTTAGGTTGTCTGCTCTACGAACTGTGCGCCTTGAAACCCCCTTTCCACGAGGCGAAGACACACAATGAGCTGAGCAACTTCATTCGGTACGATTCCAAGATTGACTTGGGTATCTCTACATATGCTTATCGATTGCTCTGTAGAAATGGCCGTATACCCCCTTTGCCGAAATGCTACAGCCAAACCCTCGAGAAGACGATCAAGTCGATGCTGAATCTCAACGTCAGTACCCACTCCTCCGTTCTGTTCGCCTTCTCATCGATATGTAAACATACAGCCTGCCGTTCGTCCTTCAGCTTTGGGGCTATTAGCATCAGAACGCATAGACCACGTACTGAAAGTGTTCGAGATGGAGAGGATGTAAGTCTTAACACCAAGAAAACATCCTACTTTATCTTCACTATATTTCACATGCAGGCTCAACGCAGTCAAGGCGCACAAGGCCACCGTCTCTTCCAAGGAACGTGAAGTAAACGCTCGAGAGCAGGAGCTGATGTCGAAGGAAGCCGCGATTCTTGCTGCCTTGTCCGAGAAGGACGCGGAGATCGCACATCTGAAGCAGATGCTAGCGCAGCAAGAGCACGTTGTACATGAAGCAGTCGCCCGACGCGAGGAAGAGCTGCGTATCATGGTTATGCAGCGGGAGGAAGAGGTCTCGGCGGCGAGCTCGAAGCGTGAGGAGGAGATCATGCAGGCCGTAAGGCAGCGAGAGGAGATGCTGTGTGATGCGCTGCGGAAGAATGAGATGGCTATACGAGAGAAGGAGGAGTCCATTGGCAGACGTGCAGAAGAGCTGAAGAGGGAGGAGAGTCGGATATCCGAGGCGAAAGCGGAGATTGAGGCGAAGATCAAGGCTTGGGAATCCAGGGAGAAGGACACAGCTGGAAGTAAAGGTGTGTTAATCTTCATCCTTCTTCGCCTCGTTCACTCTCTGATCTGTTTTGTAGTTCGTCGAGACAAGGGACCTTTGGAGGAGGTTAAGAATCTCCTGGCGAGGATGACACACGACGAGTCTCCTCCTTCCGCGCAGACTGCTCCGACCACTCGTCAACGAATGCCGAATCATCTACACACACCTCTCACCCGGAACATCAGCCACGCTGCCCCCGTAGGATCTGCTATGCGCGGCGTTGTTTTCACCGCAACTGGAGAAGCACTCTGCACTCCCGCCCCGGCGCTGAACCTCATGTCTACCCCTCAAACAGCCGACCTGGTCAGCCTATTCGTCAACTCGCCCAAAGTTGGACTAGAGTTCTCCAAGATATTCGATAAGCCGAGTGAGAAAACTCTGCATGACAGTGATGATGACGAGGACGACCCCAGCCCACCTCCCAGCCCTTCGAAGAGACATCGACCTCGGTCAAAGAGCACTTCGGCTACGTCCACATCCACCACCGCGACCAGCCCAGAGCCTTCATCTGCACTATCGACACCCACGAACAACAGCGCCAAGGATCTCGGCCAGCCCTCACGACCCACGAGAATACGACGACCTTCTATCACCCGCTCTAGTAGCACCAAGTCCGGCTCGAGCTCGAGCACAGCGTTCGGACGGACAGTATCCCAACCCGACCCAATGATCCAGCCTCTCTCCCATCCGCACCTTCATCAACCGCGCTCAGTATCGACGTCGGCAATCGTATTGCCACCACCACCATCGTACGACTTGAACGACGAGGAGAACCTTCCGAGTCCGTTCTTGAAGAGGACGGCGAGCGCTGATCAGGGCGGCAATGCGAGGAAGATCAAGTCGCTGACGAAGAGGACGAGCAATGCGCATCTGCTGAGGGCGGTGGCCGCGCATAACAGCAGTTCAGCGGCGAAGGCGTCGCCTAGTTCAGATGCTCTTGCGCGGCCTGCGTTGGGAACGGCACGGAAGGCGAATGAGGAGAGGAAGGCGCTGAACAAGTCATGACGACGCTGTGCTGCTTGACACTTTCTCCTCTTGTTCTTCTTTCGGTTTCTGTTTTGGGTTCTCGATTTCGTTTCTCGTCTCCTCGTCTTTTCTTCAAAATTTCTCTCTCTATCCCCTAATGACCGTTATGCACTCAGCCGCTACCCTTTATCTGTCCTTCACCCGGACTGTGATCTTAGTTCGATCTTACACTGTAAATTATTCATTCCGACCACCTTTGGTCTTTCACGTCTTTTCGTGTAGACGTACTATATACGTATATCGCTGTAGTTCTGGGACTGGGCTGTATAGATGCTCTATCTTAGAATCCAGAGCATGCATCCCTCATTCTTTCGTGGCGTCCGATGATGAACGATGGTTGAACGATGGTGTCGCGAACAACGACTCGGAGTCCGACACCCTCACGTGGACTCCTTGCCTCTCTGTTCCCACTTCCGTGTTCTAACTGCCTCGCGTCGCTCCGCTCTTCACAACCATGTCACAAGCATCATCTAGCAAGAAACGCGCTTTCCCATGGGACGAAAATCCTCCTCAGCATGAGACGAAGAAGTCCAAGGTTGCCTCTCCATCCATAGACGTCACCGCCTACCCTGTAGCCTCGGGACCCAGCAGTCCGTCTAAGAAGCGGGCAACGAAGAAAGCACCTGTCGAGAAGCGCGGTGCGCGAGTCAGGTCGCAGTGTCCTAAGAATATCTTGGAGCGCGTGGATAGAGTTATGTCCCAGAGGTTCGTGCGTTGTTCATTTAAGTTGATTGACTAGCTGATTGACTTTACGCGTGCGCGCCGTATAGATTTTACATGATCTCTCGTCGAAGGAACGGAGATGAGTTGAAGGAGGAGTTTAGTGTTCTTGGGTCCACTGGGAACGTTCGTGCCTTTCCTTTCCCGTCGTCTTGTACTTGACTGACAGGTTGTTCTGCAGTGTTATACGGTGACCATCGGTCATCTGCCGTCATGCAATTGTGAGTCTACTCGTCTTCATACGGGACTGGGATATCTCATGCTGACGTCGTTCATGGCCAGGTCCCGATGCGTTGAGGGGAAATCACTGCAAACATATTGTGAGTCTCATCTCTCTAGCTCGCGTGCCGTGTACTGAAGCCTGATTGTTCTCTGGCGTTGTAGATGTTCATCTTCCTGAAAGGTGCGACGGCATGACATCGCCCTCAACATGATGCTCATCCTAGTGCAGTCCTTCAGGTCTCACGACGCTCTCCCCATTGGTATCAGAAGTACGCTATCCTTTCGTCACTCATCTTCACTTTAAGCTGATCTCCACAACTCTCTCCTTTAGAGCTCTCCTAACAGTCGAGCTTCAAGAGATCTACAGCAACGCCCCCACCACTCCAGGCAGCGCGACAGACCATCGCGTTTCCGATGCCTACGCACGCGTCACAGGACAGAAGCCTTCCTCATCCACCGCGTCCGGCTCGAAGAAAGCTGACGACAAGCGAAGGATTCCTGGTCCGGACGACGACTGTCCCGTCTGTTACGAGGGCATGCACGGCGTCAAGGAAGACTCGCTCGCGTTCTGCGAAAGCTGCGGGAACTCTCTTCATGCGGATTGTCTGAAGCAATGTATGTACTTCCCCATCTCCGGATTGGTAATGATTGACTGACTCTTGATGTGTACAGGGGCGAAGTCGTCGGGGAGCAGTGGGAAAGAGCTTACCTGCGTGTTCTGTCGTGCTCGCTGGACCTGGGGCGATGCAGGCAGCAGCGGTGCTCTTTCGGGCTCATCAGAGGGGTATCTCAATCTCGCTGGTGCCGTGTCAGGAATATCGAGCGAGAGGGACGAGAGCACATGTATGTCGCTTTTGACTGATACTTATGCGACAGCGCCTTACCTTCATCCTTGCAGATTATCGCTCTCACAGCCATCTGGACCTGGATGAAGAAGACGAACACTTCCAGTATCCGCCTAACTACTACAGGCGAAGAGGCTATGGAGGCGGTTATCGACGTAGCCGCTGGTGAACCAACACATCCTTCTTCATATTAAAAAGCTCGATTTTATCACTTTTGTTGTGCATGTATCCGTTCTTTGCGCTATCCGCCTTCTCCCTGTCGAGCTCGTGCTCTTCTTGCGCTACTTCTATTCTTGTTTTGCGTCTTCTCGTCCCTTCCTGTGCTCCTCCCTGCTTTCTTTGGACGTCGTATTGATGCCCTCATCTCTTGCGTTTCTTCGCCATCTCTTGCGTTCCTTGTCATCCGTTGCATTCGTGCTATCTCTGTCCGCGTATCTTTACCTTACCCATAACTAGTTTATACGCACTGCCTATCTACCGTACCACAATTATAGTTTGCAATCTCACCCGCTTTCCACGTCCATGCATTATGCAAGAGTTGGTGGCGAGCACCTCGATTATGGTGCCATGAAGTTGGGATGGGTGAAGTAGATGTCGGAATTGTTACATAGGTCCGGTAAGTACAGAATGAAAGTACAAGAAAGTCAATGCGTCGGGTATGCATGGCAAACAGTTAACACCCGCCCGCCCTCTGCAAGAAGTCCTTCGCCTCGACCTTCGCCATACACTCCAATGGTAACACCTCTACCCTCCCAGAACCTTCAGCGACATGCAACCCCTTCTCCTCCTTCCCTTCGAACCTCGCCACCATCCCCACATATTTCTCCTCCCCATGGCGAAGCTCAAACCTAAAGAATCGCCATCCGCGCTCGCCAAATCCTTGCGCGGTGATGTTCTTCCCGTCAACACGTACGACGGTATTAGGGATGTCGTATTCGATACGCTGGAAATCGAAGCCTAGGCCGAGCCCGAGAGCTTTGGTGTAGGCTTCTTTGAGGACCCAGATCTGGAAGAAACGGTCGAGGATCTCGGCCGGTGTTGGTGTTTGAGGTGGGTGCGAGGAAGAGGTAAAGGTGGGTGAAGAGAGGCCGAGGGAGGATTGTTCCAGTGGGGTAAGCTGTGAATGCCAAACGGTCAGATATGATGCACGGGAGGTTACAGACGGAAACGTACTTGTTCTCTGAACATCTCGATAAATCCCGTTAACGTCTCCCTCTTCGATGGGAGGCTTACTTTCATCACGTCTATCCCTACCAGCAGCTCATCCGATTCTGCTTGGTAGCTGGACATAGTAGGATCACAGCACGCTAGAGCGATGACAGCGTTATCATGGGTGATATTGAACGCGAGAGAGGGCAAGAGGGTCGGTGAGAGCTGTGTGTACTATGTAGGTCAGAAGTTGTGGATTAGTTAGATAGATGGATGGCACGTACGACGAGCGGTTTGCCAGCCTTGGTCCGGTCGAAGGTAACATCTTGGCCGCCAGTGGTACCGCTGCTGAATGTGATCCCGCGCTCCACCGTCAACATCTCCTGCACGAGCAACCGACCGATGAGCGATCCTACGAGCGTTCTTAGAAACGTTTGACATGAAACGGGTTGAAAGTACGCACTACATGCATCAGCCCGGTGATAGTACCTCTTGATCTTCGCCCTGCTCTCTTCGTCGACGACGAATCCTAGAGCTTGGTGATACAGCTAACCTACACAAACACAGATCAGCTGGAATAAATCCGAGAGCATTCGGGGAAATATTCACATCGTCGCTGACTTCATCCTCGGTGAAGAGTACAGCCTTGACCTTTATTTTGTCCGGCATGAGCCAGCCTACGGGATCGACGAGGGAGGTGGTCAAGAGGTGGTCAAGAGGTGGTCAACGAAATTTTGATATCACGGTATTGGCATCACCGTTACGCTCGTTCTTCTTCGCCACCATGATTCACCAAATCCAAAGCCATTCACATACCTGTTCGCATCCCCTGCCAACTTGCTGGACTGAACATCGTACGACACCCCTGTTCGCTCGTCTTACTTGGCCTCCGAGCGCTGTTGAGCCTTGATCAAGGAACCTGAGCGCTGAGCTCCAATGCAGGCGCCTGAGTTTGACATCGAATCACACAGCATACAGATTAGCTCTTGAAGGCGCAACGACGAGTGCTCGAGGTGGACCATCCGGACACCATTCACGCACTGGACAACCTTGCCTAGACCATCTCTCACAGTGGTCGACAATACAGAAGCGGAGCCTCTTCAACGCCAGGCGGTGGAGATGCGCACGCTCATACTCGGGACAGATCATCGAAATACCTGGGAGTCTCAGCGTCACTTGGAATGGACTTTGTCCTGATCAAATTCGCCGGCATTGGGCTTACGACCAAATATCTCGGCAAGACTTTGGGAGAGATGCAACCTACTCTTGAAAAGCTTGTTGGTCTTCGTTCATCGAAGCGCAGACCTCCACATTTCCCACCCCTTTGCTTAGAATCGCCATTACGGGTTGCATGTGTGCGGAGAAGGGGGTGAATACGAGTCCCTGACCATCGACAGTCCCATGTTCAAGAAGCGTATCGTAATGTAAGAGCGGTGCTCACAATCACCACGCTGCCACTTTACACCTCGACTTCTAGAGACGAAGTGGAGCCTGTTCTCCACTCGGATAACGACTTTGCGGTCGTTGCTTATCTTCGTATCAAGCAGGCAACTCTTGAGGACAAGGAACCTGCTGAGTTTGATCTCACGATTCCCCCACTGTTGGATGAAAAGTTTGAGGATATGCTCAACGCGCTTCGTGAAGTCCAGCCTTTGCACGCGACCTCATGTACCCTGCCCATCACTAGTACTCCCGTTGATGATGTCTTGGGACCATCTTCTTTCGCTCGGGGCAATTGAGTATCTGTTGGCAATATTCACCTCGCTCCACATCAAGGGGAAGATGTTTCGCTCGAAGCCGAAACCTTGAAGTGTTTCGAACTCTTGTAAGGTTAGAGAACATGCAAACTCTTCCCATCTCATCTCTCATCAACTCCATGCAGAACAGCTCCGGCACCATGGCCTCGATTTATCGCATGTGTCTAACAATCAACGTCTCTCTCAGTTCAACGGGAGATTTCGATCAGCACAACGAACGAAGTATGTCAACCCAACGACATACGTACCCCACTGACTAAGCGTTTCTGCAGGCTCCTTGACGGCTTTTGTCGACTCATCGACGACCGGAACTTCGACAGCGGTCTTTGCTTGTCTCGTGCCGACCATGCTGGAGTACGAGTGGTCAAGTGGGTAAGTTGTGGGTAAGTAGGATGATGTCAGGAAAGGTGATCAAGGGTTGGATCAACCAGAAATTCAACTTGAAACGAGACGATAAGCAAACGCGGTGCACATGACTTGGTTTTTGTCAACGTGACCGCGTTCGATGACAGAGGAGGCAGTACTAGGCAGTACTGTCTTAGTAGTGTGGATGTAGAGAACGCAGGCTTGGGTGAGGAATGCGAGCGCACATTAGGGTTGAGTGAAGAGAGTGTGGGTGAGAGAGACAGGGGGAAGATGTTATCCAAGTCGGAGTCCGCGGTACCGGTGAGAGGGCGTCGTGCGGGAATAGGTCCATGCTCCATGTTTGCGATCTACCCCATGCGTTCAAAATACGGAAGAGAGAGTAAGTAGGCAGAGCTTCACCCGGACGAAATCTCTCGGAGCAAACGTTTAACGGAGGGACGCGTCGCGGTACGCGTCTTTTTCTGATGCATCACATGGGCACCACTCTTGCTCTCAGCAGGGCTTCGAGTTTGCTCCGAGTCCCAACGAAAACCTACTTATATATGTTCTCAGGTTGTTCTCAGGTCTCCAGGGCGCCCAGGACTAAGAAGCGCAGAGCACGCCACATTTATAGTTTATTATCAGAAACAGATGTAGGCGACCCCACGCAAGGCTGTATAAGATCGAGAAACACATGAAATGGAGACGGGACTGTCCTAGTACGCTGCAGGATTACGGGGATAAACCAAAGTCATGCCTATCGCGGAGGCCAGCAAGTACACTCTGTGCATTCAGAGGTTGATGGTAATAGGAACGCAGTTGACACCGATGCTCCCGGCTACAACGTCAAATCAGCGAAGAACAATAGCACCCAGTAGAAAAGACGCACAGTTATCAGTATGATCGCAGCACACCGCCTGGCTCTGGCTTTAGACACACATCCTCGTCAATCACCCATGGCTCAAGTTACACAGCGAATCAACGTACCAAACAGACCCACTCCCCGCCCCAGCCCCCGAGATGGGATTGCACTGCAATCCAATAGGAACCGCGTTGCCTTGGATGGGGATGGCGAAGCCTTTGAGGAAGCCGACAGCGCTGAGGGCTTGGACGATGCCAGCGTAATTGGTGCTGTTGGGTTGGGCGACGCTGTTGCAGCAGCTGACCGCTGAATGGGTAAAAAAATCAGCGTTTGAACACAACTAAGATGAGGTGGGGACGTACACCCAGAAGAGCAAGAGGTATTGGAAGTAGTTTGACGGTGCTCCAAAGCTTTAGCGAGAGCGGTGGAGGCCGCAGCGAGGAGGATGATCGTAGAGAGTTTGGAGAACATGATGGTGTGTATGTGCGAGCAAGGGAGTGTTGGTGAGAGCGTAGGTATGCTGTGAGGCTGTAGAGCTGAACTGCTGGAAGGATGCAGAACGTCAGTGTGGGATACGATGTACTTATACCGTAGAGCAGAGCGCTCAAGACGTAGGTCGGGAGCGAAGCGTGGTCCTGGTTATAATCCGGCTTAGAGACAGCTACGCCGTTGCCTCCCAGCGTTGTGTCGGCTCCGCAGGAGGAGATGTATAAGTCAGTGTCCACATTAGACGTCGACTGTGACTAGGTGCCAAACGGCGTCACTTTTGGTCGCACGTTTTTGAGGCTATTATAGCATAAACAGTGGACTAGGAATATTGCCAGTGGCCCCTGGTCGTTAAATTTTGCCACAGATTGGTCGGGATCGAGAAGATAGATAATGGTATAGTACTTGGACGCCGGTCATGGTGGCATGAAGGAGAGCAGGAGAAGCATCAACTGCTCTCTGATTCGCGGCTCGACTCCGAGCCGCCACCACCACCTTCCGGACCACCAAATGGTGTCCTCTCTGCAGCATAGATCCTCGTTATCTCATCGCTCTGCGCTATGCTTGCCAAACAAGCAACTACTCTTCATAACTCAAAATTCGTTGGATGAGGCTGCAACCTAGCTACGACCGCACCAATGAGCGTTGGCCAGGCCCATGCGACCCGATACCGATAGCCGACCTTCTGGTTTTCTCCACCATACCATGAGCCCTCGGCCCAGAGATGGAAGAAGCCTCTCTAATAGTTCTAGCAGTCTCTCCGAGCAAGGAGACGGATTACACGTTTCAGAATCCGTCTACAAGCACCGTTCCACAAGTGAAGGTGTGCGAAATGGCAAGCACCGTCGTTCGAGATCAACGATAGGCTATCAGAGGGAATACACACAATACAGTACAGACAATGAGGAATAGTATGGGCACGGTACAGTACAGTCGACCGAGGTGAAGGATGCCACAAGAAATGGATCAATATGCCAGGGAATCAGAAGTCCAATGATTGAGAATGAAAAGATGGAGGTAGGTGATGACAAGTACTGATATGCAGAATAGATAACGCAAAGAAAGCAGATGATCGAGAAAAGAACGGACATTATGGGGATCGTGCAACGTTGAACGTCGATGGAGAGGAAAAGGAAGGGATGAGTATAAGGGAGAAAGAGAAGAAGAAGAAGAAGAAGAAGAAGAAGAAGAAGAGATCGTTATGTGGTGACTGGCGAAGCTGGCTTCGCGTCCCAGGGAGCTGGTATTCGCGCAACGTCAGCTAGGTTCTGGTCAGCTTGGGCATCGCGAAGCCTATCCTTATCGCTCATCGCCATTCGTTCTTTGCACCTCACTAGGCGCAGTTTCGTTCGTTTGATCCCTGCAATCAAGGTCTAAGCAAAAGTCATGAAAGAACAGCCGGAAAGACGCACAGGTTGCTATAGTAGCTCTATCCTCCGCCTGGAACGGGTTGTCCGTTTGGAGCAGGTCATCCTGTAAAGCGTACAAGCACCACAGGGACTCCTCGTACAGCTTCAGGCACTCGTCCGGGCTTGACGCTTGATCCAGTAGCTCCTTCCGAGCAGCAGTCCGGCTGAGCAGCAGAGCTCTGTCATAAACCAGTTGATCCAACCAACTCTTCGGTCCATCGTACTGCGCAGGCAGCCACGTCTTCACCAGAGCAGCTCGATCGTTACACTTGATGAAGTGTTCCTTGAACCACAGCAAAGCTAAAAATCGCGAGTAAGTTGCTGGAAACACAAGATGCACCGATGAACATACCTTCATCGAAGCCTTTGGAAACAGTGTAGTCCTCGTCCGGATGGCGCATGCTCATGTGCTCTTGGTGATGCCGCAGCTTGTCGATGCCTTTCTGCGAGAAAGACATGAGCAGCATGTATACCGCTACACAGGTGACAGCGTTATATTCGGCTTCCAAATCGGCGTTCTGCCGCTGCTGAGCTTGTCGCGGTGCTTCTCCTGCCCGCTTGATAAACTTGGAGGGGTCCGGCAGCGGCTCTAGAAGAAGAAAATGCACAATAAGAACCGATACGTCCCAAAGGGAGAACATGCCGCTTTCCGATGCAGGAAGCACAACACTCACTCTGTGGAATCGCCTTCACATACTCATACATCTCATCCGCCCAATGCGTCAGCACATCCGTCTTCTGCGCCAAATCCTCTAACCCAGCCAGAAGCTCGTCCTCCAGAGGATCCCTAACCGTATCCTCATCAAGCTGAATGAGCTGCTTCCTCCGCGGCGACGCCGGCATCCCATAGTCCTTCGACGGCGTAGACTTATGATGACCCGGCGATCCAAACAGCTTCTTCGAAGCCAAGCTAATCGCTCTTGACAGCGCATTCGATGCCGCCCGAGAAGCAACGCTCGACGGGGAGGACGACAATGGTGGCATGGCTGCATGAGGTGGTGGTGGGAACGTCGGTTGAGGTGGGGAAGAGGTGATATAGTCTGGTTTGGGTATGGTATCAACGGGTGGGGTGGGTGGTATTCCTCGATCTTTGAGTGGTCGTCTCGGAGCGGAGAGTTCGTCGACTGCGCGGTTGAACTCGACGGCGTCGGGCTCACTTACGAGAACGTATTCTCGTCGAAGTCTCCCGTCTTCTTCGGTTTCGCCGGGGATGATGGAACCCTCGGTGGAGAGTGGCTTTGGGGCGCGACGTGGACTGGGCCTTGATGATGTGCTGGCACGCCGGGATAAGTCGGTTGGTGGGTTTCGAGGTGACGCGCTAGGGTTGGGGTTCAGGAGCTGATACTTTACAAACAATGAAAACGCTAACTAACCTTGGTCTCGCCTCTGGAGGACTTGTCTCTGCGACGTCTTGCTGCCGGAACTTGAACCGACTGGGCGGTATCATAGCAGTAGGATCCAGTACCTCTGGTGGTACCACCCGATACTGGTCAGCAACGGCTGCTGGCATCTCCGCCATCGTAGCGTTCGACTGGGAGATCGTATGAACGCTGCCTGAAGGAGTTCTCTCGGGTCTCGGGAACTTTGACTTCGCCAGTGCGGTGCTCGAGAAGAAGTCATCGAAACCAGCTCGTTCTGCGGGGTTGCGGTTGAGTAGCATGCGGACAAGCTCCTTGATATCGGCAGGGACAGGAAGTAGCGGTTCGCCTACGCTCAGCGCCTGCTGTACCGCGGCGGGGTCCTCGTCGGGAAACTTGATGCCCTTGGAGTTATCAATCTTCTTGAGAAGCTCAATGTGATTCTGAGCTCGGAACGGCGACTTTCCCACTGCCATCTCGTACAGAACTGCACCGACGGACCATAGATCAGCTTTCGCGTCGTACTTCTCATAACGCAAGATCTCTGGAGCCATGTATAACCTGGAAAGAGCTTAGTGCGTGGTGCGAGCGTGGTGATCAGGCCTCACTCACGGTGATCCGCATAGCGTGTCTGCCAACATTGCGTTGGGTAGAGAACGCGCAAAACCGAAATCTGCAACCTTGAGGATGGGGACGCCGAAAGGGTGACCTCTCGCCAACTCATCCGGTTGAGCTGGGTTCAACAGCAAGTTCTGCAAATTGGGATTAGTCTTGTCTTCGCCGGAGATACGTAGAGTGAGCTGCCTGAGGCTTGATGTCGCGATGACTAAGATTCCGATTGCGCAAGAACTTGAGGGCTCGCGCTGTTCATGACGGTAAGCGATATGTGCGGAAACACAAAGTCCATTACTCACCTAGCTGCCGCAGAAAGCTTCTCACGACAATCTCATTCAGGCCGCCCGTCCGGGGATGAGGATAATACTGAGGTGCAGCGCCAGGGTGAGGTATATACTCCAAGGACTCGACGCGTCCGCGCTTCTTGATATAGTTCGTGAGGTCACCGCCAGAGCAATACTCCATGATGAGATAGATGTTCTGTTCGGCTCTCTGAGTCGCGATCAGATTAGCGACACGTAAAAATGGTAGGGATGGACGTACGACGATGTCGATCAATCTGGTGATGTGCCGGTGGGACAACGACTTGAGGATGCTGATTTCGCTTCGGAGGTTCTCGAACAGCTTTGCTGAGAGCTTATTCTTCTCTACCGTCTTGACGGCAACTTGCTTGTGTGTTTCCTGTGATAGACATGTAAGCGCCTGTGTCAATGAGCCGAACCCGGTGTAGTAAGGCAAAGTAGCTCCCACTGGCAGGGCGTATTCACAGCTCGCGGAGGCAAATCACCCCGAGCCCATGGTACATAGACGTTCCAAACTACGTCTCTCCAGAGACATGAAAATGGAGCACCGACCATCATCCAAGTAGACACGCTACGTCCGTACACACTCTCCCCACCACAACAACGAACATGGAGAAGGATGGCTCACCTCATGGTAACCTCTATACACGGTTGCAAAGCTCCCCTTCCCGATGCGCTCCACGACAACATATGGGCGAAGTTCCTCATCTTCCACCGGGGGTTTCTGAGGCTTGGACGTGCTTGCGCTAGCAGTACGTCGAGTAGATTGTGCAGTTGGTGACATTCAACGGTCCCCGCGAGTTCTAGGAGGAGCAGAAGCGAAGCAGCAATGTTACAGTTGCGATCAGATGATATAGATCAATATGCAGCACCGGTATCCAGGGTGTTTGTAGGATACTAAAGGGCACGTAGGATGGCGTTGTAATGAAAGTACAAGGGAGAGAAGTAGATAACCAAGTCGGTTAGTGGACCAACATGAGGCTCAGTCAGACTGGCCTGGTAAGTAATCTGAGGCTGTGTCAGCAATGTGCGCTTCTTTATCGGGATCTTCCCAAACACCGAGTGTGTGGCAAGCAGCCATTTCATTCCGAACGTCCTACTACTAAGCTGACAAAAGACGAATAGGACTATCTAGCTTGAACAAGAATGTATAGGCCTCCCAAGGGCTTGAAACGCCCCTTCCACCCCCAAGACTGAGGTACCAGTCCTTTGTTATGACGTCGCAGGCGCGAGCTCTACCGGTAGTATCGCCTGATGCAGCCAATGCATATGCCGTCAGTCAAACTCCAGCTCGAATCACTTGTTTTATTGCACTTTATGAACTACGACCAAGAAAGGACGCATTTGAGTCAGTTGAAGCAGCAACAGCTCTCGACCAATTTACAACTTGGTGCAGTATTCGTCATGAGACCGCGACGCCACTTTCTGGAAACCACCACCAGGACCACCACCAGCAACGTCCTCCTCTGTCATTGCAAGCTCTTTATTCATCATTACGATAAATCAGGTCCACGCCCTCTCATGGAACTCTCGCCAGGGCGGCTAGACATGACCGAGTTCATCTTGGGTTCACTAATTGGTCTGCTGGTCTCTAGAGCCATTATGCATCAGGCTCAACAGCCCTGGCGCTACATAGACGCTGATACTCAGCTTCGTGCATTCCCACCATGAGTGCATGTCCCAGCGATACAATAAGTTCCGTCTCCAGACCTCACAGTTCCTCAGAGCAAGAAAGGCAATGCAGCGAAGCTCGTCCGGGAGAAGCTGATAACCGATACAGGTGTCAGTCGCCTGGCGGCGTCGGCAACGAGGTGGACGATGACGATGCCATACCGTGGGAACGACCGCCGTTAGCGGGCTCAAAGCCTGCACATCGAGGAGGTTAGAGTTCCCCTCGAAAGGCTGTGATCCTACTTTCCGGTCGCCCATCGGCGATGAGGTGGTCGATGCCGCATCGTGGGTAGAGCCGCATTCGGCGTCCTCAGGAAGGTACCCTCAGCCAGGGAGCGGCAGCTCACATCGCAAAAGCTCTGGTCCGACCCTGCAGGCGCTCATCGGCGTCGACATGGTCGATGAGAGCGCCGCAATGTTGGAGAAACCGCACTCGACGTTCACAAAACAACCTACCCAGCGAAGCAGCAGCGCGACTCGTCGCAGAAGCTCTGGTCTGGCCTTCCAGTCCGCCTCCGAGGACGAGATGGACGACAATGACATTGATCATATCACACCGATGGAAGAAACACACTCGATGGACTCAGAACGGCGTGCTTCCCGAGACGGAAGTCGCTCTCGCGTTCCTCTTCGCAGAGCTTCTCAGCCGAGAACAGCAGGAGCAAAGAAGCGGTTCTGTGGTCTACCTCGGGATGCACCCAGGCAGCGTGTTTACACACAGCATGGTATGTTTCATCACAGTGCAGTTGGGATTGGTTGTTCATTGCTGTTCAGCCCCCAATCCGTTCGATTATAAGGAAAAGTACCCGGAGGCCCGTGGGGCAAGGAGTTCGACGACGACGTGCGGGTGTGGAAGGTCTACATGGATGAAGCTGAGCTCTTCGATGTGGAGCTCACAGAAGGGTGGAAGGATACTGTCGATGTGTTCTTACCGGAAGGTGCAATGGTGGTCTAGTACAATGTAATCGCAAGGCAGCCGCATACCTATAGAAACAGAGACGATCAGCATCGAGAAGTGTCTCTATGTGCTGGCTGCAAAGTTGTGACGTACTGTGAGTTTCTGCAAATCGTCTGCTGTCAAACGTGCTCGTCTCGGCGTATCTCGACAGGCTCCCGCAAATGCCAGCGCAGCGCATGGGATACAATGCTTGCTCTTATCGAAATATCTGCCGATCCGCGCAGGTTCCCAAGAACGTCCAGCCGCAATACTCCGACTCGACCAGTCTCTTCAACAACGCCGAGCTCCTTTCCGTTCTAGGGCGACATGATCCCAGCTTAGAGATGGCCGGTAGAGACCACCGACGCCGTCATCACGTCGCAGAGACGTCCGCGAAGCTCGCCAACGAGTACGTGCGTAACATGCACCTTCTCCTGAAGGAGATGGACGCTAGAAGGACGAGTATACCGGAGCCGTATATGTATGATGAGAACAGGTTGGTGACGGATAAGAGAAGGCGATCTGGTGTTCAATGCAGAGAACAAGCGGTTCTCAGCGATTATGACAGGTGCGCCCTAAGCAGTCTGTTACTTGCTTGTTTATCATTCTTTTTCTTGACTTGCGCTTATGTATTCCAATACTAACGACCTGTATTTCTTGCCGATACATACAGTATTACTTCACACGTTTAATCTACGCGCTACTCACTTCTGAACCAAAGAACATCGCTGGCATACACTTCACACCACGGCATCTCCATGATCAGTGATGCAACGCAGCCGACGTCCTGTATCCGCCAAAGCCCCGGCGCAGCGCTTCCATGAGAGGTGTAGCAGGGTTTGACCACCGCGAGGACCTTCGCGGGCGATCTAGAAGAGCGTGCTTGTTGTTAAAAGCAATCCAGCAGCGGTGTCGAAAATCCAGACTCACAGTCCAAGAATCAGAACACGGCTTAAGAACCCACAGTTCGCCATTAATCACCACTGAGCGCTCCACATTCCTTAAACCAGATAAATGATGAGACGGGAACTTTGAGATGCAGGAGATTCAGAAGTATACTCACCAAGCAACATCGGGATTCACATCGCCATCAGAGTCTGGTGAAATCCGTCGGACCCGCTCATACAGTTGAAAGTCGGGTCCGTCCCGAGCTCCAGCGCCTTGGAGCTGTTTGAGGTCCCCCAATAGTCGAGGAATGCAGACAATAGATCCAATCCATGCTAACGTGTACGGTTCTGCAGGAATGACCAAAAGGCGGTCAAGCCCGTCTGCGACGTCGAGCACTTGTTCCATTGCCGATCGCCAGGTAGGCAGGGTGTACCTCGTTGCTATAGCCTGAACTAATACACGAAGTTGCGCAAGGTAAAGGTCTAAGCTTAAGTCTCGAAGCTTGGCTGGAACCAGGGAAAGACGAATGAACTGGTGATGTTTGCTTCTTGACAAAGCATGTTGTGAAGAGATTCGACCATGCTGCTCCGGGTAGGGTCATCGCTGGCTCGTGTAAGCCTGCGCATTTCTTCGGGAACAGCACTCTGACGAGGGAGCACAGCCAGCGAATTTTCAAGAAAGGAGGTCCATAGGCGCAACATCTCGCAATCAATATCGACTGCCCGAAGACGAACGTGGTCCGCGTTCAGATACCAACTGGTCGGAATTGGCGCCACGATTCGCAGACAGACTTCAGCGTCTTTCAAAGTGAAGGGCTCGACTCCTCGAGAAAAGGTGCTGATGTATAAGCGAATTATAAACTGGGCGGTCGCTGTGTTCAGTTTTTTCGCAGCAATCTTCACGCAGAGTTGACGCGCAGTCTTCATGACAATGTCCGCCAGGCATGCTCGCTCCTCCGGGCCCCTGGTAAACCAAAGGCCGTTGACCCAGCGATCCAGTGCCGATGGGGAAATGGGCGTATCCAAGGTGAAGGACGACGTTGGTACATCAACGGCGGCGTTGCCGGACGCGATAGCGCGTTGGAGGGCGACGAGCTCCAGCAAAACCACCACGGTGGCCTGAGCATAGTCTGGCTGGAGCGCCTGAATTGAAAGGCCGATGAGAGTCGCGACCACGGCGGAGAACAGACCGGCCTAACGTTCAAAGATTAGCCATGCAGCCAGAATCTCCGCATGCGTTAGACTAGGCATGAGTTCGAACCTGGGCTGGAAGAGAAACTGCAGTTCCTTCTGCCCTAACAATGAAGTGAGCAATCGTCGCCGAAAGTTAGAACAGCGTCGAAGAGCACGCACCCAAATCCAGCCGGCTTGCCAGTTGTTAGGCACGGCAAACGAGACGCATGTGAAGGAGTACCGGTTTACTTGCGAGCTAGCGGTATCGGTGCGTTAATGATATGCAGCCTGCTAGAGAAAGGCGAGCAACGTACCCGGTCTTAAAGTTAGGTACAGCGGATCCTACATTGAGGTCGATGAATTGGGCGGGCCAGACAGTGAAGACGTTGAATACTGTGAATGTGCGTCCGAGGGCAATGGAAGGCAGGGCATGGAACACAGCTGGAGCAGGCGGAGTGGCTTTATGCCGATGTCATCGACAATATGTTAAGGAGGCGAGCGAACCTAGAAACCTGCGATGAACGGTGAGCAGTGTACATATACATAGAAAACGATCCTGTTATCTGGTATCCCCTTCCCCGCGATTACAACCTCTCATCATTTTATGCATTGCATATTGCCCGGGATGCACATTTGCGAGGACTATGCAACTCGTGGCAGGTTTCGAAAGATGGACCAGCAAGGGCAAGTATACGGCGTGGTAGCTTAGAATCTGGGAGGAGCCACTTTTCGCACCGGAAGGTGTCAACGCCGTGGAAAGCTTGATGAAATCCTGGTTGAGTGACCTGTTTCCCACAGTGGTGTCTGACGTAAAATCCACACAACACCAGATGACGGTATAGCGTGCGCATTGGGCCTTGAGGTGAATTCCCAAGGGATAAGCAGTCTTAGTGTCGGAGTCTACATGCGTTCTGCTGCTTGATCTTGATACATGTGGAACGCGTGGGCGATTCAGATAGGCTGGACAGGCGTTTAGTAGGTGATTCTGGCAACACGAGCAGGTAAACATACCACCAACGCGCCCTCAAAGCACTACACGTACATGTACTCTCAGCATCTCGGAGAATGATGCGATTTTCTGCCACGGTGCAGCTCATGCACCCTGGAGGCTTAGCGACCCAACGTGGCGCCCCAATCCGGATGAATCGTCGCAGCTGCATGCTACAGACACGGGTCGATTGAACGAGAGGATGTCTTCAGCGCCATTTATCGGGCTCGGAACCACGACAGAACGTTTTATGTGTGAAATGTGAAAGGGTGTGCATTATATTGGGGGTTGCACCATTGGGGGCGATGATGGAAGTAGGAGGGAAAGCAGCGCTGATAGGCGTGACTCAAGTTTACCTCTGTTGCAAACGCTGCACTACTGGCAACCTCTACGAGCTCTTCCTCCCCCTCGAAACAGCGAAAATACATATCAGACCTCCCCACACTCAAGAACGGCCTCCACAGACGCTCCGATCATCCTGCCTCGTCTCATCCCGCCCGCCCTGTCTTAAGGGTGCAACGGCGCACTTGATATCTGCAACGATGGCACCACGATAAGCAGCCTGGACGCAATTATCGCAAAAAAACCGATGCTGAGTTCCGCCAACCGTGTTGCGGCACACGCAGCTCGGTGCCATTGTGCTCGAATCAAAGAACGTGCTGACGCGGACAGTATCGGGCGGGCGTCGGGTGAGTCGGGATCCCCACGCTCCTGAACCCTGACGCGATCAGCTGATGATTTGCACAGATGGGCAGCGTCAATCGACTCGCAAGTGCCAGAGGTTCTCAGGGAGGGTGGTCAATGATATGCGTTCATAGGGCGAATACATGGCAGAGACAAACTCGACGTGCACTCACCTTTACGCCTGCTCGCTGTCTACCAACCGAAAAGTAGCACAATGGCCGACAATGCCCCAAACGATGATGAAATTCTCGTAAACTCCACTGTGTTATCTCAGCAAAGGAGCTTCCTGGAAGCCGCCAAATCGTCGCAACCCTCGCTGGACGAGAAGCTGCGGCGTATGGCCGCGGTCAGCGCCGCACACTCGAAGCAGTAGCCCAAGGGATCGTGAGCGAGTTTTGTTGAATTCTTCTCACCCAATGCTCACCAAGTTGAAGATAGCGGGGGTAACGACGGCCGTGGATCTTGGTAGAGAAAGCCTGCTGGTCAGGATTGCTCTAAGCCTCAGAGACGTCATCGTCTTCATGGGTCATTTGCGCTGGCCGCAGTATTGAGCAAGGATAGACCGTATTTAGCCTTGCTCGTACGTAGCGTGCGGCGACGAATACATGGGCTTTGGGTTCACAAAGATGACTGGATGCTCGTTGCTTGATCTTCAGACTGCAGATGTTCTCGTTGGTATCTGAAGTGGATATTCTCGCGTTGAGCTGAAAAACATGACGTAAGAGACAATTCTCAGTGACAGTCGGCGTACCTCTTTAACATACCAAACTAGGTCCTCCAGCAGCTACAGGGACTGGCGTTGAATCTCTCGCATCCGTGATGATGATGATGGTTGAGAAGAGAGATTGGGATGTCACTCGTGCCCATTGAGAACATGCGATGGCCGCAGCCTTCAGTCGCTTGGCACAATGAACTGGACGCGTCGACCCCGCCCTAGGAGCAATAATCGCAACTCGATAACGATTGTGCGATGTAAGTCTTCGTCAAACCTATTGCTGGAAGTCGATGCTCCAAAATCAGTTGCAGAAATCCTAAGCCTCGTGGCCGTGTGTGTGTTGGCGGCACTTGTAGAACTTATCCAGAGAGGTACAGCCTTCTGCAATCTTCTTACGGGTGAGCCTTGTCTGTGCAGAGCTGACGTATCTCCGGTCCGTGGTGTCAAGTCCCATTGTCGGAGTTTCCAGAGCAGACTTTGCGAGAACTTAAAACGCACCCCGCGGCATCATCCTCTCTTCACCCTCTACCACAACAATCCTTCTACACTTTCCAACTTCTTCCTGTTCTTCTTCCATTTCAGGACCACCTCCTTGACGAGTAAGCTTTTCTTTTAGTCTATGTCTCAAGTGTTGTATCGCTAACGATTAATTTCCTTGCGCAGATAATCAACCACCAACGATCATCATGCCCGCCAGCCGGCTAAACGCTAAAAGTGCAAACCTACTCGACTTGAAGTCACAGCTGGCTTCGTGCGCGTTGGTGGTTCGGAGGACAAAACGCAGACCCGTACAAGGGACCTGGCTATGGAAAGGCAGATGATGATCATACAGTTCGACAGCCCCGCTCCACCTCCACCTCCGCCGCAAGTTATGGCCACGCCGACTGCCACCGCGTCTTCGTCTTCTCAGATCATAGCTCCGAGAGCCTCCAGAAAGCGCAGAAGAAACGCCGAGCAAGACCAAGACGAGCAAGACGTCACCCAATCCACATTGGACGCTCAAGTCCAACAACCCACGTCTCTCCCCCCGGGCCCTTCTCGTCCATCCGCTCCTCTACCCGCACGTCGTCGCCAGGCATTCCCAGCCAACACCGAGACCACTTCAGGGTCGCAGAGCCCGGCGATTCCATCCGCCTCTCTTTCGGCCGCCTCTCTTCCACAACCGGCAGGACCACAAGGCCTTCCTCGTCACGGTAGCGGTCCCTCAGCAGCACTCCATCCCCTTCGCCAGGCACTTAACGCGACCTTATCACGCCATATGGAAAAGCCCGCGATGGTGAACGCAATGCCTTCGGCTGGCCTCCCCAGTGTCCCGCAAGGCGCTGAAGAGAACGACGGATCCCTCCGAGACTATCAACTCGAATCCGGCTTTCCCCGCTCTGCGAGGGATGAGGTTGCGGCCACTGAGGACTCGCCCGTGTCGAGCAACATCAACTGGGATAACATCGACTGGAGCGAGGTTTTCCGTCATTCGCCATCCGCGGCAGAAGCGATCAGGAACACTGACCAGCGCCAAGTTCTGCCCGCCGAGGAAGACGACGAAGGAAACAGGGAGGAGTTATACGACGAAGATCCCTTGGACACCACTTCCGACTCGGACGAAGGAAACTACCCCTTACAGCTCAGCCACACCGGGGCCGCAGAGACGCGTCGCGTGGCTTATGCCCCCCTCTCCTACTTGCACCCCAAGGGTCTCGGTAGCGAGGTCAACAGCCACTACGCCAGCGCCGGGTCGGACAGCGAGGCCAATACACCCTACTCCTTTGCCACATCGGACAGCGAGCTCGATACCCCGGCGAGCCGCCCTCTGTCGATGAACGGATATCACCATGCCACAAGCAACAGGTTCACTGGAAATCTTGGGCAGTGCCCCGAGAACGACCCTGCTGAGCCAATGACCTTGGCTGAGTTGAGGAAGTTGCACCTGGATGTCTTTAGATCGCCCGCCCTTTCCTCAGCGGGCCTGGAGGATGCTTGGCCGGGCAATCATCAGGATCTCGCAGGGATCTCTCCCTACCTTCCCCATCTGCCAGCCATCACATTTCCCATTCCCGAGGGAGTGTATACACGCAGCCTAGCGGCGAGCTTTGGCTCAGAGGCTGGAACGGTTCCTTTCTTCGTTTGTACTCCTTGCTGCTCGGTAGACTGATGATATATATTTCCAGTATTCGCAGGGAACTTCCCTACTGCTTAGCTCAGACCATCAGCAGCAAGACCAACTCATTCCAAAGGTTTTCCGGGGCAGTGTTCCTGGCACCTCCTACTACGTCGTTCCCTCCTCCGGGCCTTACCTGGATCTGTAACTGCCTCTTAGCTATGTCATATCCAATGTTGTACATCGCACGTTCACCTTCCTCTATGTATATGTACTTACTTTCATTTTTTCTCCTCTCGCGGTCTTTGGAAGATTTTTCACACTCATATTCTGCTTCATACCTCTCTGTCGTCTCATGTTCTTTGACAATCTCTCGAGGGTTTTACACACTCCCCTTTTTCCGCACACCGCCCCATCATTTCACACTGTTTGTCTCCTGGTTCTACGCTTGTATCATTGCTTTCACCATCCATTGTTGTCTGTTGTTGCATCATCACCATCATTCATGTTTTGTAAGTGGTACCCTCCTCACCATCGCCGAGGCTCTGTATTTGCCCTCGCCGCGCTGCCCAAAGTCCCCCGTATAGTAGTTACTGGTAGATAGAACTTTGGAATGTATATAGTAGTCTCTTGGATCTTGTTAGCTGCGCATACAATCAGGTGTTCTTCGACCAGTCTAAGTGTATATTGTCTGCCGGGTTTGCCCATGCATCCGATCTTTGGCGACAGTGGTCAACTCAACCCTGTGGGCCTGCGGAAATGCTACACTAGTACTGATCGGTCGCTGCGTCCTCAGACTCTAGATTTGGGCCATGTTCATTTGTGCGATCGAGTTCAACGTTCAGGGCCTGTGCGCGCAGAAATGGCCCGTGTAGAACGGTATCTAGTCGGCGATGTCCTCACACAAGATCTAGCTATAGGCACAACACGGTGCCCTCTGCTCGGTCGACGTTTCGAAAGTACTATGTACGTCACGGTAAGAGCAATTGTACTGGCGAGATGAGGGCTACTTACCGCCCTGCGTGCTCTCTCTCTCTCGCTCTTGAGACTGTTCATTGTGAGTTCCGAGTCCATATCACTCCGTCTGTCTTGTAAACTCCTTCATTGAAAGAGCCTTTACTGTAAAGGGACGCCCATGACGCGCACGACGATGCTCTGATGTTCCTGCTTCTCCGGAACCATTGTCTTTTGTTCTCGCACCATTATAAGTTGCAAAACTCGACTTTTATCTTATGCAAAGCAACTCGTTGTTCTATCTGATGCTCCGCTAAGGGACATTAATCGAGGCAAGTCGAAACGTTTAGGCTCATAATGGCTCTCTTACGAGATTAATCAACTGTTTCACAGGGTAACATGGGGGGACGAGGATTAGCAGGACCTTCCATTCGACGAAACTCAACAGGACCCCCTGGCTACGGCTGTGCCCTCTCGCATCCAGAAGCAGCTTGCACCCTAGTCTCGCCATTAACGATCGGATCTTCGACCACTCCCCCGCGACTCTCGAAGCGACGCGAAACATCGTTGATCAGGCCCCAAGCATACGTATGCCCTCTTACCGCGCCTACAAAACCTAGACGTCAACTTCTACTATACATCAGCCGGCTCCTGCCAGCCTTCCGTGCACGTTCTCTACACCGTGCTCCATCACATCCAATGCGGGCCCAACCTCTCCAACCTCTCCATTTCCTCGCCGACCCGACGAAACGCAGACCTCCAAGCCGTCCAAGCCGTCCAAGCTTGCATCCTATCCTCAAGCAACCTCTCACCCCTCCATTCGCTAACGTTGACCGGAATAGACCCAGCCGAAGCTCTCGCTGGTCCCATCCTCTTGCTCATCGAGAAGCTCCCCAGCTTGACCTCAATCACCTTGGAATTCACCGGCAGGAGTGGCACCGCTGACGCCAATACCGCTGACGCCAATGCGATACTTACCGCCCTTGCTGGCCTACGGATTCGGACTCAGCACCCCAGATGGATCTAGCGATCCAGCTCAGGCTGTGTCCGCAGCTCTGTCGTCTCAAGCTCGTGTGTTGCACGGTGGACTTGAGTCTACTGAGAAACGTGATTGTTAGTAGGTTGGGGGTGCAGGCGCTGACGTCTGTTAGGTTGGACTCGGAGACGGATGGCGGTGCGGTGGAGGAGACGGTGGGTAGGGTGAGGCTGGAGTGGGATCTTGGTAGTGAAAGTGAATTTGGGGAAGAGGGCGGCTCGGAGGATGGGGGATGGGTGGAAGAGCTGTTTGGTTAGGGTTGTGTTGTTTCTGCAGCTGTTTCTGCGCATCCATTCACGAGGCCTTTCTCGCTGTGTTACTTTCTTGCGGAATTTTGTAGCTGGAATGAGATGTGAAGATGTATCGGTAGCCCTGCAGACGCAGTTGGAGATCTTGAAGTAAGGTATCGACACGCAGACAAACGAGATTGGGAAGGGCCAACAGGCCACGCAGGCCAGCTTGTGTTGATGTGAAAAAAAAAGCGTCGCATTGCATTTCTCTACAGTCCCGCTAGTAGATAAGTACTTAGCTACAGTAGCATCGCTGAGGGCACGATGCGTTGACGACGAGAGAGAGCAGACGTCAAAAGTCGTGACTGGTCGATGGGAAGGAGGGGATTCGGCCCGATCGTCCCGACATACCTCTACCAGACCAATGTTCGCAAACTCTGCGACGTCTTCAACTCCTCAAGCCCAACAACGAACGACGCACCTCAAGCTTTCGCTGAATAAATGTGCAATCACCCAACCTTCCTGTTTTTTTTTGCGCTTCATCAGGATTGCACGGCGCAACTACTAGCTTAACGCACTAGTAAAGCTGATGACGGACGCACTACAATCCATCCATGAATCTAGTTGTCGAAGACAAAAGGCGAAAGTCCTCTTCGGGATGAGCGCACACGAGATTGCTGCATTACCCATGTACAACACCGATGATCTTGAGCTTGAACGTTGAACCAAGGAAGGCATTGACCCGTACAGGATCGGGTGGGTTGGATTTCCACGGTCTTGGACCCTAGCACGATCAGCTGATGATTTGCACAGAGAGGCGACGCTCTGGAATGGGCGAGCGCCAGAAGGGGAGTCTCCAGACGCATGGAATCCTGGGAACGGATATTCCACAGAGTCAAGGTCATTGAGAAATCACAGTCGTAGATTCTTCAAATTTGCGACTTCTTGGTGGTGAATACTGCTCAAGAAGCTCGGACGACAGTAGCATTCTCCTCAATGTAACCGACGAACGCACCTTCGGTTAAGGACGTTTGGCAACCTTCGCAGAATCGCAACTCTGGTCGAGAGCAAGGAGCCGGAGCCAGCGCCAGGATTCTACAACGACAGTACAGTGACATCGTGAGCGCGTTTCGCTGGAATCTTCGTATTCAGCCAGTGCTTACTAGGTTCGAACTCGCAGGATCACGATTATTCCGAACGCCCGAGGTACTTTGCTGGCCAGGAGATCCCTGGGCTGAGGGACGTCGTTCTCCGAGTTGGGGTATCTGCGCAGGACGCACTGTTGAGCAAGGATAGACGTAGTTAGCCTTGCTCATCCGTAGCGTGTTGCGACAAATACATGGGGTTCTGGCTACAATTCAACTGGAAAGTTGTTGATCGGAAAGGGCACTTGCCCACTGGTTCGCAGAATGGATGCTTTCTCGTGGATCTGGTGGGTTCGAAACTGGAAGCTCGCTCGTTGATCTGAAAAAAAACACAGTGTAAGAGCTGACTCCTTGAGGCAGCGTCGTCGTGACTCTGACGTACTTCAACCACGCAGGTCATTTGCACGCTCTAGCGACCTACGTGATTGATCTGTCTGTACCACCGATAGTCGTGGTTGAACGATGAGGGGAGTCAGAGAGGCCGCGAGGTGCCACCCGCCGACTAAAGACGTGCGCTGGCCGCATTCGTCAATGGCCTGGCACAATGGGCTGGATGCGTCAGCAGCCAGACACAAGCAAGCCGATGACTAGTCTGGACTTGTAAGCTTCCGCCAAACCTGGTACTAGAGGTAGATGCTCAAGATCATCACAGACTGGAATCGTGGGGCCGCAGCTCACATCGGTGGGCGGTATCTACAGAACCACAGCTTCCTCCCATCTTCGTATGAGAGGGCCAGAGAAGTGCAGAATCAAGGAAGTCCGGTCCGAGGGTTGAGGTTGAGTCCCATTGTGTCGATTCCGCTGAGCGACGCGGAAGGTATAAAACGTGCGGGTACATCCTTGACATCTCTTCATTCACAACCACCACCACAACCACCACCGCAATCCTTCCTCTTCTTCTTCAATACCCTCGACGGGTAAGACTGACTTCTTCATTCTTCTCTACTCAACTCGGATCGCTGACCAACATTTCTCCTACGCAGACGATTGAACACCATGGCCGGCCCATCACCTTACAAGAAACTTCCAAAGTCCCAGAAATCCCCTTCCGTTCGGACTGACGGCGACGATGATAAAGTTGATGAAGTGGAGCAAAGAGGCGGACGAACAGCGTGCAAGAACGACGCAAGCACGCCGTGACTACCTCCCTTACGACTTTTCTCGCTCTATGCAGGGCACCCGGTCCACTCAAGGTGCCCGGAAAACTCAAGGCACCCAATCGACTCAGGGCTCCCAGTTCACTGACGGCGCCCAGTCCATCCACTGGCACCCAGCCCATTCACGGCACCCAGCCCACTGCAGGTACCGTAAATGCCGGAGGACCAACCACTCAAGGCCGAGATGCCAACGAAATCAACAACTTCGCTCATATACTAGCCCGCTCCTTTCCTGGGCAGTTCCGTCGCATTTCTCCCCAACCCGCTCCTCGCCAGTCAGACCAAGGCTTCGCCGGCCAACAACAATCCCTTCACCCTGCCTCCACTTGTACTCAGCTGCCCCAACGGAGTTCTACTCCAATACCCCATGTCGGACAATCGAGCGGACGACGACCTCACTTCTCCCCATGATGCGCTGTCCCCAGACCTTCTGGACGTCGTCTACTTCGCGCCACCTACTGCACCACTCGTCGAAGGTGCCGACGAGGGTACGATAATATACCGGCCCAGGACTCTTTTGGAGGCCAAGACCACTACACCTACCGTTTCTGGGGGCGAGCAGTCTTTCACTCCCTCGGAGTTCCTCGTTACTTCTGAGCAGGATATTTTCCGCACCGACATGGCCGCTATGCTTTCCGCCTCTGGGAATGCAGCGGGCTCCCAAAGCACGACTTCGGGTAGCGAGGCCAACACCCCTGCCTTCTCAGGGTTCGACGCGATGTTTACGCAGGATCCCAATTGGGAAAACCTTCGCGGTGGTTTCGCTACTGAGGGCTATGCGTCCTCGGATCAGAGGCTCTATGATCCCCCCGGGTCGCTCTCTGCGCTGCGCGGAACGCCTGAAGTCGCACTTTCGCAGCTGGATGCTTGTTATGCTGAGGCGGATTCTCGGTGAGCTCATCTTTCTGAACGATTTTTCGCTCTGTGGACTGATGACGTTTGTTTTCTAGTCCATGGACGTGCCATCCAACTTCATCTATCAGGACTCGCAGATGCTCTAGACAATGCTTATTCAACAGAGGCTGGTCCTCTTCAACATACACCCTTCTTAGGGTTCCACGATCCTTAAACGTATCACAACCACGCTATATCCTCGCTCGTTTTGTCACACTCATCCCTCATCTCATCGCATCCCTCCATCACATCTTCCCTAGTACTGTATCCCTCCTTGACTCCATCTCCTCTGTCGAACCCCGTAGTTTACTTGTAGATAGTTATTTGGAATATAATCGACTCCTGCACCTTGTAACTTGTCCTTCAACATGCCAACTACAGGTCGAATTCCGAATGTAGACGGCCATGTGATCGCGCCCCCCTCAGTTCTCCTCCCAATGTCATCATCGTCAAGTCGCGCAGTTGACATACTCATCCTCGGTGCTGGCTGGACAGCATCCTTCCTCGCGCCTCTATGCACAGCACGCAACGTCGTCTACGCCGCAACTACGCGCGATGGTCGCGACGGCACAATCCCATTCGCCTTCGATCCGGAATCAGACGACAACACCAGCTATCGCCCCTTGCCTGACGCAACCACCGTCTTGATTACTTTCCCCATCACCCAGGCTGGAGGATCGGCGAGGCTCGTTAAGCTGTACAATGAGACTCGTCAGAGCACCGTGAACAACCGCTCGAGGTTCATCCAGCTGGGAACGTCGAGCATGTGGGGAGTGAGTTACCCTCAATCTTACCAATTGTGGGCTGGATTGGATTGACTTACTGGGCAGAACCACGCTCTACAGGGAGTGCCTCGAGCGTTGAGAAAGCAGGCTAATGAGAACAAGGAACCGGCGCCTCAGCTTCCAATTGGGTTCAAGTGGTACGACAGAAACTCGGATATGACGCCCAGCGATCGCTCGAACGAGGAAGACGAGCTGCTCAAGCTGTCCCCGAGCGTACCGACGACTGTACTCAACCTTACTGGTCTCTGGGGAGGCCAACGACAACCTAGGAAGTGGATTGGAAGGGTCGCTGCTACCAAGGAGATGCTCCAAAGCAAGGTGACTGAACTACCTTGTGCTTCTCTATTTCGCAAACACTCAATCTTATCTCTCATCTCAGGGAAGTTTGCACTTGATTCACGGTCATGACCTAGCCCGTGCTATCCTCGCCGTTCACGACAACTTTGACGAGTCCTCAGGCCAGCGGTGGTTATTGAACGACATGAGATGCTACGACTGGTGGGACCTCGCTCACGCATGGAGTTCCGGAGACGCCGAAGGAGCTGGTGGAGAGTCGGATCGTGGCCCGCAGGCAAAGTGGGTTCAGGAGTTCCTGCTGGACGAGGGAATCAGAGGTCTTCCGAGGAACGTGGAGTTGTTGGGCAGGGCGCTGGATTCTCGGGAGTTTTGGTCGACGTTTAAGCTGGTCCCGCAGTTTGCTCGTGTGAACTGAAGAGAAAAGATCCTAAAACATATATTAAAGCAGAGGGTATCCATGTAAAGTACAACATCGTTGGAAGCACAGAAACGATTGCAATGAACGTTATCAGGATGATACTGCGGTAGACGACTTCACCTCCGAATCAACAGCCTCCCGATCGTCTTTCAGATCGCGCTCTTCTCGGGTGGACACATCGAGATTCGCACCATCTTCCAAACGAGAACGCGTGGTATGGAAAGATTGCTGGCTGGTGCCAAAGCTGACCTCATGCTGATGCTCGCCATCTCTTTGCATACTCGGCCGTATCCCTACCCTGAACCTAGGCTGTAAAGATCTTGATTAGATGACATCATCCTGCTGGACAGATCCAATCTCGGCGCATACCATCCCAGAATCATCGCTCGCAAAGTGCCCAGAGCCCCAGCCACGACGGGACGGCGCCTTGCTGCCAGGTGTGTTCCATTCGCTGAATGCGGCAGGTTTCTTTCATGGCGGGATAGTTAGTATTAGAAGCCATGCTCGAGGAGAAAATCTGAGCAGCTTGCGAGCTCACCTTCCTAGCGAGCAATGTGACTAGCACACACATAACGTAGCCTTTTGCTATCATGTATTGGACTACGATGGGCGGCTTGAGTCGTGGGGTCGGATAAGTGTAGAAGTTGAAGATGCTTACAGGCAAGGACCGCGCCGTTCGACTGCAGAGTCGTCAGGAAGACTATGAGGCAGCCGGTTGCCAGCATGGTAGTTAACGCTTTTGCGAAGACTATGAGCGTGGATGCGTATGACAAGTGTATGTTGGAAACCGCACCGGTGGTCTCGCAGGTCAAACGCATGAACTTCACGATGAGCTGGGTTTGGGTGAATGGGGAGCTTAGATGGCGCATGAAAGCCACGCAGCTGAGGATGCTCACCATACTTGTCTTTCTGTGGTGTATGTCAGACTCAGTGGCGGTCGTAGTATAAACTAGGGAAACTCACGCCTGGGTATCATCTCGAAGTCGCCTTAGATGGGTGATCTGAGAAGGACGACAGAGCACTCGTCAATCACGACTCTCGGGAGCTGAGATAAGAACGGTGTACTCACAAGGATCGTCACGAAGAACGCGTCGGTTACTGCAAGTAGCACCATCCTAGACCTCAATGAACCGCTCGAACATGGCTACAGTTGGGCTCACCAGCCGATCTGTAAACACAGATAACGTCGTGAGTAACATGTCCAAGTTAGCTCTAGGCGAAGCGAAATGACTGACACAGCAAAATACAATATAAGGACGGGAAGCGCACTGCAACCAACGAGACGAGTGTCAGTACTCATAGTATGCCCAACGTGACATAAATGAATGAATCGCACTCACCGCGGTGGACCCCATGGCTGTCCATACAACTGCACCGTCGCCACCCACGCAGCGACAAACGAAGTCGAGATACCGACTGCCCCTATGCCCAACACCACCCTCGACCGAACAACGCTGGAACATCTCCAGAGGAAAAAGCACTGGCAGATACACTGGATGATCCCGCTGTACCCATACGTGTATCTGTCAAAGCCGTGAGAGAATCAGTCCCAAACGCGCGAACATAGCTTCAAGTCGGAGGAGGACTCACGTTGCGAGGAGCTGATAGTCGGAGAACTTATTGATGTCGCCGAAGCCGTATACGAGAAGGCAGAAGAGGTATGAGAGGTCCAGCCCCACTTGAATGATGCTCAAGCTCCAGATGGAGCCTACCAGAGCGCGGGTCCATGCAGGGTCTGATCTGCTGAAGAACTACAAAGCGGGGATATGTCGGACTGCATACGCCAACAAGAGAGGTCGAGCTCACGAAGAAGTAGTTCCACGCTTGGACACCTGCAATACGGACGCTGTCAGCGGGTGAGGGTGGTGGATGCAGAAGATTGTGACGCACTGATAATCCCGGTGAGGAAGAGCTCGAACCAGATACCCACAGTCAAAGGTCCTAAGAACGCCTCGACGATCTCCTTCGGTGTGAACCTCTCCAGGAGCGAGGAATCCATGAGTCCAGCTTACTCGACGGCCTCTGGGGCCACTAGCCCTCACTAAGAAGGTGAGCAAGGTGAGATTAGATAGAGATAGCTGAGTAAGTGTGGGTCGACGGTCGACTGCGCAAGTTGGTCACGGTCAGGGTGGGGAACGACAACCTGCCAGCATGCAGGTAAGGTTAATAGATTCTTCCACGGCGCCTGTTGCGACGAGAAGAAGCAGCCAAGCCGTTACGACATGACCTGCGATATTATGGCGTTGAATGAACTCGAGGGCGAGTCTCCGAATTATCGGTTGTTGTCTCACAGACTCAGTTCAACGAATAGAGTAAGGTTGGAGAAGTTGATGCAGCATTTGCCGTGGCCAGTGTCATAAGCGCCTGCGCTGGGTGCGATGGAGAAAGATTAGAAAAAAGGGGGAACGGCACGATCCCATCCGACTCCCAGAAAACGTTTGGCATGATGGTCATTCGGAAAGACGACGAAGTGTTGTAGCTGCTCCATCGGTAATTTTGTGGTGGGAGTCCTAGTTCAAGTTGGTCGCCGGGGGGCGGCACCAGGGCGAAAACGTGCCTCTTGCGCCACCATGCCGGTGCCGTTGAACTTGAACTTCTCGGATGGACCACACGATTCTTGGCGCGGTTTCAAGCGAGGAGTAGTCCACAATTGAGTTTTCGTGGAGTTGAGTTCAAGTTGAGTTCAAGAGAACATTCGAGGTCGGTATTTTGGGGTCAACCGGGTGCAGTGGGTTAGACAGATGTCGCGCTTCCACAGCGGCAGCGCCGATCACAAATGCGAAAGGTGAACCGTCTCAAGGTATGCCTCGAGCTCAGTTCATGCAAATCTCAGCAATACATGCTCTGCGGACGGAGCTGAGAAGCTTTGTCCGTCGCCATGCCTCGCAAGGCTTCGTACCGGTTGCCTAGAGCTTGAGAAGCAGAGCAGAGGCAGGCAACAACCGGCGGCGATCAGGATCGACGCCTTGGACATCCACATTTCAAATCGGAGACTTCCGAGAGTGCTTGACCTCCTCCACGTGGAGTTGGTACTGGCAAGGTGTTGTTCTTGGGTGCGCTAGTAAAACTGGCTACACCTACGACAGGGAGTATGGAAGCTCTAAGGTGGATGCGGATTGGCAGAACGGCTCAGGTTTTTCGCTAGTTTCACAGCGGCTGTCGGATCCTGGAGGAGTAGGCCAGGCCTTCAGTGCTGCCATGGCCAGTGGCGTCGACAACAAACATGCGTACGGAAACTACCGCGGCACGACTCGAGTACACGTTCGCCAGGCTGGCTCCAGAACTAGCCCAATGGTGTACCAGTATCACTAGTCTGAAGTAAGTCTGAAGCTCTAGCAAGCCTGAGTCCCAGGCCTTCGCCTTTGTAAACCGTACCGTGGAGCACAATCGGGACAAGCCACGACCAGCTTATGTAGAACAGCGATGGGACTACGGTGATACTAGATATCTTGAGAAGAGATGATCAGCACGATCTCCTGGCCGCCGTTCGTGCCTTCTCTGGGTGGTTCGGTCAATTGGAGTCCGCAATTGCCGGTTCGTACAGTGCTTCGAGCGACTCTTGAATCAAACTTGACGCAATAAATTTATCCAGTGGGCTCAAAACATGACCCTATGAAAGAACCAGATTCCAGATTTACAGCAGTTGCAGGAGAGAAGCGCAATTAAGATCGCACTTCATTGCACTCACCTCGAGCTTACACAGTTTCAATATCAGACTGCGAGCTAGCTTATCAGCACGATGTGACAACCTCGCCAGGTGAATCACCCTACGGGCCTACCTACCTTCGAACCGAGGTTGAGTGACCAGGCGAAACTGCCCAATCCGGCGCGCGTTCGCACAGGAGTCGTGTAAGAGTTCAAGGCCCCAAGTTCACCCTGTTCCTGGGGCCGCTATTGGTCACATTCTCATGTTAGCGCGAGGCGAATTCGAAGGCGCAGGCCGAATATTTGAAACCAAGAGTCCACATGCGCGCAAAAGTATTAGCCACGGGTAGATGGCGAGTTTTCCGTAGCTTGGGCTTGGGGAGAGGCCGATGTCCCGGTCTGGGTGGTGGGAGTTGGAGGCGGGACGCGGTGAACGTTATCTAGAGGCATACATGCATGCCAGAGTGACCAGTTGAGACACTTGAATAGTCAAGCTCAAATCGGCAAATCGACCAAGTGATTTATCAGGCATTGTCGAGCCTCATGCCCAGCACGAAAATAGATCCAGAATGACTTGAACCACAAAAAGCTCGAGATTTTCCTGTCGCAGGGTTTTACCCGAGGAATCGCCTCTCAGTCGGTGTGATTGCGAGGCTATAGACGAAAGATGCCAGACCGACGCGGCTGGGATCTGGACAAGTTGGCTAGCGCTAGGATCCGAAGATAAGAAAGGCCTCAGATAAATCGCACGAAGCGGCGTCGGTGATTGCACAGCAGAAATCGACACGAGCTGGACTGGACGAGCTGGACTGGAGCTCGAGGCTGGTTGAGCGCTGGAGGCCTCTGATGCCGGGTGAGACTGTGTGTGGGCTAGAGCCGCCGCGAACGGCAGTGAAAGACACGTAAGGTCGAACGTTTGCAGCGCTAAGTATGTCCGGAAGGTGCTGTATGCATGTGCATGCTGCTGTTCATGATGCGCTCAGCATCGGCGGGGTAAGTACACACATGCTATACCGATGCTCAGTTCCGGCGTTCACTTACCTGTACAAAACCCTTGGCCTCGTGCAGAAACTTGAATAACCACTGCAGCTACTTGAACAATCACTGCAGGGGTCGCAGTGTATTGCAGGCCATAGAGTGTCCCGACTCCGGGAGTTCTGGCCTGGCGTAAATGGCCCCACGCAATGCCCGACCCGCAAGCCTGGCCCGAGCTGTGCGTTCTCGGGAAAGGTCAAGGGCAAGGTCAAGTTCTTTGTGTCGTGCAAAGTCGTGTAGTAGATGTGGCCTTCTGACATGGTCACACCGGTCTGCGCGTTTCGGAAATAGCCAGCACCGCAGAGATTCTTTGGCCAACTTTAGACAAGATCGATTTTGAGGTGGTGAGACGGAGGTGATAAAAAAGCGATAAGCATACGTAGATCACCACACTACTCAAGCGGCTGCAGGGTCGTCGTATTGTAGATCTTTCCAAGTTTTCAGGCACAACAAACAGGCATGGGACTTGAAACACGTCGCACCCCAGACGGTACCCCGAGATGTAAAATGCGGTTCCTGTTGTGCGGAAGCAAGACCAGGGTTATAGCGGTACAGTAATTAGACGTGCGGTTTTGTGTTAGAGCTTGTGTTGGTGAGGATCGAATTATAGAGGCAAGCTGGTTGCAGACAAGACTTTTAGTTTGTTGATCATGAACGAATCAACGGAAATCTAGTCAATGGTTCTCCCGCCAGATTGATCTAGGGTGGCAAGGCTAAGGGATAGGTGAGCCGAAAATGGCCATGTGATTCGATCAATCGGGCCGCACACCTCAATATCTTACCTTTCACCCCATACTTCCCCTTTGACCTTTCCACTTATCCATAGCTGCTGGGCGAGGCAGCATAATGCCCATGTCCTTCCCTTCTCCCGTCTTGTCTGTAACGGCTGGAGCCGTACTGCAGTTGGAAGAGAGCAACGATGCTTTGCAAGCTCTCTGGACAGGTACGCCTTTCTAAACAGCTTTAGTCCTAACAAGACTCTCATCCAAACCTACCATCAGTCTTCACCAAGTGTAAAGCTTCTCTACAAGACGGCCACCGTTTGGAGAACGCTACCTGGAGGCTCTGGTACAGGGAGATGTCACTATCACCCAAGCCATATCGCCCTCCAACCCCCGACTCCCCCTGTGATCCCCCCTCTTCAACTAATGGCTTAGGGTACCTTGACGTTCAAAGAAGGTCAAACGATGGTTCGTTCATCCCAATGGACTTCCCTGATGGCTTGTTCATTCATACTTTTCCTAGGTCTCCTAAAACCACCTCACGCTGCTCGCCCTTCACGACAGGCTCAGACCAAACCCACATTGGACACTGCGAATATCTCGCCCCCACGCTCACCCCCTACCACTCAATCATCATTCACAAAATTCATTCATGAGATATTGCCGACGACCTCGCCGCTGTCCCTGCCTTCTGTTACGAGCATAGCCACCACCCCACCTCCCTCCAAACCCGATATTGCTTTCCCCACAGGCGCAGTTGTTCCGATTCCGAGCAAGGCGCCAAAGAACAACAAGTTGCCGGCCCCATCGACTGCATTTAACTTGGTCGTCCCTCCTTCGCTGAAAGGCGTTACTGCCATCACGACCCAGAGGAACGTTGCAGAGAAACCGGTGATGAGGCAACCATCTACCCTTCCAACACCGGCCACAGAACCTGCCTACAGTCCTCTGTCTTCCATCGTCTCTGTCCCCGCCAACACCACGTTAACGTTACCCCCCGTCGCGTTCCCGAGAGTCGTGATTGTGGATCCTACCCCGAGCGCCACCCCCAACCCGACACCTCCAACAACGCCCGTCGCATCTGTCGCCTTGTTAAGCGTCGCTTATCCCAACATGAGGGGCGAACCGCATCGCACGGATGCTCCCACCGAGCCGTCGGTCAATACCACTTCGGAGCTTGGCGCACGTGTTGCTTCCCCGGATGTCAAGGATATTACCCCACGATCACAAAACACATTGCAAGATCCTGACACAAGCGCTTGCTCCGATGGCGCCAGCTCACCCCGTCCTTCACCTACGGCGCCTACGTTATCATCATACTTCGGCTCTACTAGGGCATCAACGGGCAACACGAGTCTGTCACCTGGGTCACAAGGGTCGTCCACCATGCAGACGGCTCTCCAGCCCGCCGAGTCTGTAACAGATCGGACAGCTAGATCGACGCCGGTCCCTCCCACCAAGTCCGCTCAAAGTACGTTGAAACCGTCCGATCGGAGGTCCTTCCTGCAGCAGTCCCCTGATGCAGATGATACGGCTGGAGACGCGAGCTCGTCGTACACGGGAGGTGACGGCTCCTCCTCTAATGGCGGAGATCGCGATGATATGTCGTCAAGAGAAGGATGGGACCACAAACCCTCGACGACCGCTGCTCGCGCAATGCCTCCTCCACCACCTCCCATCGCCAAGGCAGCCTCTGATCTAGCTTCGTCATGTGCCTCCAACGAAAGCCGAGCACCGAGCCGTGCTGGGTCCCGGGCTCAGAACCGGGCTGGGCAAGGCAAGGTGCAGGCTCGTGCCGCAGGAGGAAAGGCTGCGAGGCCAGCACTGGGTCAACGTCGCAGTAACTCGAGCAGTAATTTCGGTCGACTGGCCGGTGGTCTCGGTATGACCTCTGCGAACCCACCAGCACAGACTAGCTCGGCTGCTGATCTCACCAAGGCTGCTGTGCCCAAGGTGAAGTCGACTTCTGCGCTTAAGACGGCAGCTCGTCATGTAAGCTTTTGAGCTGTGCTTCTCGTTTTATGACCTCGAGTGCTGATATCACCTTTACTACAGCGTCAACCTTCTGGTTTAGCTCAGACACGCGTCACTAACATCAAGCAAGCTACCGCCAAACCTTCGAAGAGCACCAGTGACGTGTCGAACTTGGCTCGCGAAACCAAGGCACCCGTCGCCACTTCTTCCGCTGCCAACGGTACTCGAGCTTCGCCCTCTAGGGCCGCGCAACCACAGCAGCGACCTGCAGATCAGCAGGTATCCATGTCCACCGCCGGCCTTCGAAAGATCGTTATCGCCACTACCTCGTCGGAGTACGAGACAGAGACGGGGACAGAGTCAGGGGATGAGGACTCTTGGGCTTCGGAAGATGATTCCAATGCACAGGCTCAGCAACGACCAGTACGACCAGCGTCTCGTAATGGACGAAACGGGGCGCGAGCTCCCACCAACGCCGAGACTCAGGCCACGCGTCGGTTGGAAGATGCTGCTCGCGAGGCCCAGCGACAGAGAGATCTCTTCGCGCGTGTGCCGAAGCGGACGTACAGCGACATCTTCGAGAGGAACCGAAGTCATCCCGGCCTTCTTTCGCAGCTTATGCAGCCCGATCCGACGATATTCCCACCGGGACATCAGTACTACAATCCCAACGTCAGCAAGACAAGTCATTCGACGCAGGATCTTGGGTCGTGGAGGAAGACGAACCCGCTGCAGACGAGCAAGAGCGCCGCGGCGCTGCCGCTGGCGAACCGCGTCGAGGTGCAGGTGGGGAGCATTGTGCCAGGCAAGATAACTCAGCCGAGTCCCAGTGCGGCGGCTGTTGCGGGTCCGTCCAATGGATATCGACCGAGAGGACCGCCGCCGCAACAGGAGATGGAGGACGATAGTGGGAGCGAAAGTGGCGAGGAGAACAAGGTGGATTTGTCGAAGAGCATGGCGCACCAGAAGCTCGCTGCTTTGGTTGGAAGGCAGTCGAATGCTAGCTTGAAGTCTTCGGCGAAGCCCTCAGCTCAGCAGCAACCTGAGCTTAAACCACAGCCACATCAGCAAAGCGCAAGTCCGTCGTCGTCGTCCCCGCTAGCAATGCATAGTCACCACCACACGTCCCCGATTCCTCTTAGTCATCCTTACAACCTCCCCGCGCCCGCAATGCCATCTACTCCTCGGACTACACGCCGTCTCATGCTGTCGCAGGAGATGTCGGAGAGCTTGAGGAGGCAGCTTCTTTGGGAGCGCCAGGTCAGCAAGGCGAATGTTCCTAGGCGAACGCAGAGTATCTCAAATGGTATTCACCCACATGCGGCGTTGCAGGCCCAGGCGACTGCCTCTGGACAGACGGCTCCCAGGCGCCCGGCGGCGATGAGTGTATGGCTCGGTCCGGCGGAGCAGCAGGCGAGGGATGCTGAGATCAGGAGAAGAGAGAGGAGGGAGATCCAGGAACGAAACCGGAACTGGATGCACGACTCGGCAGATTTCCATCGCGCAGGGTGGTGAAGCAGCCTTCTGCCCAGCTCGTCGAAGACGTCGCCCATCATATGAAGGAGGGTAGCTTGCCCGTCCGACCCGTCAGCATGCACCTCTTGTTCCTTCCACTTCACTTGTATATAATGTCACGCACATTTTCTCTTCTCGGTCGTTCTTTTGCTGTCGTTTCATTTGGTTGTACTCTATCTTCTTGGTGCCCTGACGAGGTCGGGACGCATACTTTTCGTTCACCTGGGTCTTACCGCTTTCCTCCTCCTAATACTCCGTCATCCGCTGCTGCTGTTGATCTCCCCCATCCATTCGCATCGTCCGGTTCCTCATGCACTCATATGCCCAGCACCCATCATCAATCTTCATCATAGCACACTCGCATCCCACTGCATCCTATTCGCATCATCACTTTGGTCCTTTCCTTCTTCACTTGATGGTTTCTTCTCATTCCGCTGTATTTCTGTTAAGGATCGCCTAGTTGTGACAGAACGGCGGCATAATCTTCCACACGTCTTTCTTCTCTTTGCTATGTATGTATTGTCTAGTCCGTCGTCGCAGTCCCCCCGCTCGATGGGATGTTTGGACTGCGACGCGGGACAATTGTAATTTACTTTCCAACACCTTCAATTGTAACTGTGTAACGGTCGGTCCTCCGGGCCTCGGCCGAGTAGTTAGTCAAGGCCCTGATCGCCGCTTACACACATGCTACACAGCAGCCAGCCACCGCTCTACATCGAGTAGACGGTGGCCCCTTGCAATCTATTCTATCTCGCTGGAATCGCTCGAGCTCGTGTCGACGACAATCAAAGATCCGACCCCGACATATTTTGAACTTACCAGAAGAACCCTCGACGCTCTTTCGCGTCGTACCTACTAGACAACAACCCCAACGCAGTCGTCGTCCGGCATCGCTCTAGGTTTGGCCTACCTCGTTCGACTCCGACCTCGACAGCACCAAAAATTCGCTCTAGTCTCCTCTGGCGACCAAACTAGCTTTATAAAATTTCTATAACCCCCCTCATAACCCCTCTTACCACCATCGGATATGGTGGCTGCTACTCGTGCGAAGGAGTCACGTTGTTCGGAGAACTGCCCATGGCAGGTGAGTCCTCCGAATCTGCGTATGTGACTGACGCTACCCCTCTAGGCAACATACCTTGATCACTCGTCGTTGAGCTCGCTCACTGAGCTCCCCTCGGATTCCGAGATCGAAGGTAATGTGAACGTCTCCCCTACCTCCCCGCCAGGACCTCTCAGGACCTTGGATGCACCGGCCGGTGGGCCGGTGATGCACGCTAGTGATGAGAGCGTGGGCGCCAGTGATGGAGTTGGTGATGGAGATGGGGTGGAAGAGAGTGGTTCGCATCCTGCGGCCACATCCACCCCTATGGTACCTACAACCTGTAAGGGTGTGAATGTATTCGATAGTGTAGATATTGATATTAATGATATTTCATTTGATACTGCACCTTCTACGCCTGAGGCTGTTCGTCGCCCCCTGGTTAAGAGTAAGAACCAAGGTGATTGGAACATGTTGACCGTAAGAAGTCTTTCAGTCCTTGTAGCTTGCGCACTACGAGCCCGGCTCGTTCTATCGTCAGCGAGAACCGATTCGAGCCCATAGCTCCATCAGCAAAGGGACTTGCAGTGTTCCATGAGGCTGAACAGAGCATGATCCAAGCCGAACTAGAAATGGTTCAAGCTAGGATGTGTCTTATTTCGCAATCCAAGGGGAAAGAAGAAAAAGAAAAGAGTCCGCACTCTGAGCCCAGCTCGCTCACTCACATATGACAACTATGATTGGCCAACCCCTCCCAGGACCGCCTCTCAAGCGTTAGCTCACATTGGGATGGCTCGCATTGAGACCATGAGTGAAACTGAGGCAGCCTCAACCCGTAGAAAGGCTAAAGGTGAAGGAGTAGACCCCCGTGAGAGGGGCATCAGCAACATGAGCATCGACGAGGACTTTGAAGAAGATCTCGACATAGATCAACAGAATGATGCTATGAAGTTGTGGAAAACAGTAAAGGAACTTCGAGATGAAGACGAGGCACAGGATGCAGATGTATCGGGTTACGAAACCAAGGAACAGGACGACCGTCAACCTTCCGAATGGAATGGGATTTAGTTGGAGACTCCCAAACCCTCTAAGTCTTGTCATAACACTCCGAAGCAGTCTACACCCACTGTTGAAGAACAGATCAATGAATTGGATGAGGGGCGCCTGCAGCAAATCAAGAAGCAGGTTAAACGAATGCTTAAGAATGGACATAAATGCAAGCACACTAAAGCTGCAGCCAAGGAGGACCAACCATTGGAAATTCCTGGTTCAATCAGTGCGTTCATGAAAGAAGGCATCAGACTATCTAAAGAGTCAACGTCCAAGAAGGATAAGCCTGCTCAGCCTCAGCTAGCCGGAGGGTGCTTCTTATCAGAAATATTGGACGTACCAAGCAAGAAAGCCTCTAGCAAGAAGGTCGCACCTTTGGACTCAGGTTCTTCTTCGGCAGGTCCCCCGACAGATCCAAGCTCTCCTTCGGATTCCGATGATGGCAAAGACAATGATGACGAGTCAAGCACAGGCTCGGAGCACTCTTCAGGCAGTAAGAACTCTAAGTCGTCTGGCAATAAGAAGAAGCACAAATCGTCAAAGGACAAACACAAGAAACTCACCAAGAAGAAAGAACCACCTAAGTACGGCGGTGCGCGCAATCCATTGACATTCACGCAGTTCGTTCGCTGGTTCATTTGTTGGTGCAAAGATTGCAACATTGCAGAGGAGTACTGCGAATACTTGGAGAAGCACTTGGAGGGCGCGGCACTCAAGTACTTTGACCTTGTATTTAAAAGGGAAAGATGATTGGATATAGCATTAATTGATTCTTCCAAAAGCTTTACGACCATGTATTCCCCACTTCTTACTTGAGTGATCAGCAAGGTAAGCTTGAAAAAGCGTGTCAAGGGAATACGAGCGTGGAATTATTCGCACTTCACGTGGACCACCTGTACTTCCTTACTGGAATGACGGATGAGCAGTTTAAAATCCATACACTTTGGAGGGGCCTACGCCCTGATATTCAGAAGGACCTTTGGTACATGAAGCTTAGCCCAGAGGTATCATCTTGGCGACAAGTAGTGAAGAGTGCTATAATTTGCAAACACGCTAGACAGAACACCAACAAGGTACCTGTGATGAAGTGGTCGAGAGTGTCGTAGACAACGAGTGGGACTTCCTGTATTTCCCCTTTCTATTTCTCCAGACTTTCTCCTTTCCATCAGCCTGTGATTGTTTGTTGCCATTTCGCATCACCTTGTGATTGCTTTCTGTGATTGTTCCCATTGATGGTCTCTGATGTACTTTCTGTTGAAAGCATACCTACCTGCTTGTAGAGTAGTAGATTAGATCTCCTCCATCACAGGTACTTTACAGGTGATTCTCATTGCTCTCATCATACCATTGCTGTATCTTAGAATACCAGTGTCTCATGACTCCCAGATGCAGACCTAGCACCTCCTAGACACGGTTATATAACTTCCTCATGTATCTAGTATATAAAGCTCACTTTGCTTGCTCTTATGACAATTCCTTTTGCTCCTTCTTGCCCTCCATCACTTAGTATTGCTCCTAAGCTCTGTTCCTCAAGGTTATCATTGGTGTGAGTCTGACTGTGATGAAGTGGTTGAGGGTGTTGTACAGAAGCAGTGGGACTTGGTCTATTTCTCTCTTTCGTGTTTCTCCAGAGTTTCTCCATTCCATCAGCTTGTGATTGTTGTCTGTTGTTTTTGTAAAACCCCAGGGATGATCTGCAAGGCAGCACGCCAAGTAGTCTAGTAACAAAGATGAACAATAAGCACAATGAGGCCGTGTGCGTGCGTACCTAGTAACAAAGTGGATAAAACTAAAGAGAAACGTCACATGATGGTTGCCAGCTCATAACCTGGTCCTCGCCACCCAACATTGGACTGCTGGAGGTGGAAGAATACCCTGAATCCTCTCCAGAGATAATGGGAGGGGCATGGATGCTCCGGACTGTTGAGTCAACGTCATTGGCAAATGGGGCCTCCACCGTCAGTGCCCGCTGTACATTTCTGTTGGGTGCGGCCAGCGCATTTCTGGAGACATCAACTAGGGATAGAAGCTGCTGAAGAGGATATGTGTGATGAAGAGGTAGCGCTGGTTGCGGAGCGCCAATGGGAGCAGTAAATGTGAAAGGGTATGGCCTGTTCACAATCAGAGTGGCGAGGTAAGGATTCAATTTGAACGCTGCTTGGCCTCGGTGAGCGTTAGGAGCACTGAGGAAGGTGCTTGGCAAGGCCCTGCTGGTAGGGACGCCGTTGGGATATGGGGAGGTCCGTGAGTAGGGGAAAGTGCTGGTTGAGTAGTGGCTGGGATGGTGTGGTTGATTGGTAGCAAGGCTGCCAAGGCACCTGGGCCCTGGATAGTTGGATGTGACGGAAATAAGGAGATAGGAAGACTTCCTGCCCTGGCGGTTGCTGGGGTTGCGTTGGCTGGAACGGTGTTGAAGCTCATAGGCCTCTTGGAAGCCCGCTTAGCCTCTGTGAACAACCATTGTGTTCATTTGTATTCAAAGATGTCTCCGGCGCCATAGTAGCGGGACTGTTGGGTGGATCCGGCCATTGTAGTAATCCTAGCAAATGGCCATGTAAGAACAACAGTCGAGGACCTGTGAGAAGAGAGAGACGCGCATACCCTTCAAGGAAGTACTAGGATGATTCGAGAAAGTAAAGATGGGAAGAAAGTGAAATGTGAAATGCGATGTTGTGGTGGGAGGGAACAGAAGATTTGACCGCCAGACGCGACTTTTGCGTAGAACAACCCCCATTCACAGGTCACGCAAACAATACCCACAGAAGTCAACAATGCGATTTGCCCACCGCGGACTGGGTTTTTCTGCTCTGAACAAGGCCACACTCGCTCAGCGAAAAAGGGAAGGCTTGTTGTACTTCTAGCTTGCACAGGTAAGTCTTTCTCCTGTGATCTTTGCAGGACCTGCAAAAATCGGGGAAGGAACAACGACATCAGTATATGTTTCCAGTATCACGTCCTTCGGAAGCTTACCCGATTCAAACCATTATGCATTATGGCTAGCTTCCGTCGCATTTGAAGCACAAAGTCTAGAATGACCATTGTACCAGGTATTGGAGACTGTGGCCAGCCAACGGCCTCAACCAACGCGAGTGGCACCAAAAACGTTTTCTCCCACCACCACCATCTGTCCCAAAGTATTGCGGGACTCAAGACGCTGTGGATCGCAGATGGCACCTTTCCTGGTAAGTCGAAACCACCAGTCGTTGTCCCAGATCATTGACTTCTCAGTCCAATCTCTAAAACGTATCGAGGCAAGATGCAGTCGACTTTGGGAACAGAAAGCCACATGCATTTGTTGCAAACGCTACGTATACGAGCAAGGCTACATACGTATATCCTCGCTCGATAATACGCCCAGCGCAGAGTGTCATGAGGCTTTCGAGGCCCGGAGAGATCCTGACCAGCAGGATCCCTCATGGAGAGCCGTGGTTCCCATTGTCCTACGGGTTACAACTTGGTAAGCAGTCACGTAGAACGCACTCAATGAAGCTTCTCACTGTTTCTTGGGCTATTTGGTAGGCGAGTGACCTCAACGTTCTCAAAGGTCTAATCCTCTCGACCCTCAAGGGTTGCGTTACCTCCAATCTACGCCAGTGAAGTTGTTCATCAGCTGGATTCACGAGAAAACCTTATCATCGGTTGGGGCTGTTTGGCGGGCTTTCTAGCGGCCACCGAGACCACCGTTTGCCCGAATCGACTATACGAGACGCAAGCTTCCAAACCACCTACGTCTGGTGTGTTTCCACCTTTCATCCTCCCACACGATGGAAAATCCTTCAGCTAGAACCGCTAGCGCTTGTGAGCCACCTAATCTGTGCACAACATCAGCTGATTGTGTCAGGGTCTGGGCGTGAAGATGCCGCTCACCCTCATCGAGGTAAATCCGACTCTGTTGCGCGTCGACCCTCTTTCCATCGGATATAACGACGTCGGAGCACCTTGCGGTGATTTGGAAGACAAACAGCCCAGAAACTCCGTATGGAGGTTTCCTTTTTGCCACAGTTTCGTCCAGGGTTGCTCACCGCTGCGTCATCGTGATCAAGTGTGCCTTCGCACCGCTCAGGACATTGCGGGCCTCAAGAGACGACTAGAGGGGAATGGAGGACGATTCCAAGCAGAATGAGGTCTTATGTGAGTTTTCGCTGTTTTTGCGATCTCGAAAGGGGAATGGAGGTCGCAAAGGTTGTCAACAGTGCAGCATTTGGGTTGATTTGGGACGGGGCAGAGGTATGGCGCAGACACGCGTCAAAGTGTCAGCGCTGCTTGCCTCCCACCCTCATCATGCTCTTCCGGTGCCGCCCTCCTATTGCTCTTCTACTTGTCTACCCTGCTTCTATATCCATGCAATATGATACAAATGCCTTCACAACACACCCGAACGCAATGGCCAATGATGCCCCCCAGCACGATGAATTTCGCTCGGGTCAACCTCAGGTTCGACTTGATCTCGCTGCTGCGAATGCGACCATGGATCCGGAGGTATGTAGATGTTCGGGCTCGCTGCGTAGTTAACATCCATAGTATTTGGCACACACGCAAGCTATCCAGACGCCTAGATTCTCCCCTTCAAGGTCCAGGCATTATGGGCTACGAGACGTCGGATGAACTTCTGACACGGTAAACACATACTTGGTGCTCCGAACGCATGAGTATACAACGGTCACTGTCCATCCGTATTGCCAGATGTTCTTGACTCAACCAAAAAATAAAGGGGTTGCGTGCACACGACGAGCGGAACGGCATGCATTCGCTGTTCTTTCACGCTGCTATCTTTGGGCCTTCGGCTACTGCGACAACGTCATTGTGAGAGGATTTTGCTCAGTCTCGTCCATGACTACGAGAACTGACAAAAGATTCGTTTTGTCCAGTTGCCAAATCCATACGCGCTTGGCCGTCGTGTCCGCTGCTCCTGGCCATTGTAGCCATAATTGTGCTAACGCGCAAATCAACCAATCATACCCGTCCAACACTTCGTCATCTTGGGCCAATGCCGCAGGTATATAAGCTCGGCGTTGCAAGTGCTCATTCATCACCACCGACGCTTCCTCAACATTCCCCATGTGTAAACTGAACTCATGCCCGGGTAGGTGTTATTGGTACACGTCGATTCTTCACAATGCCTAATCGAGCCTTTATCGCCATGGCCCTCTCAGACGCGAATCCCGAGACGCAAGCCAGCTTCTCCGAAGCGATTATTCCTCTGGTAACCACGGCCCTTGCCCAGCCTACTCTTCTCCACCAAATTCCAGGACACAGCGCACTATGTGCTGGTGCTCTCGCCGAGGCGTTGTACTTCATCACACTCGAGGGCCGTGTGAAGATTGGCGTGAAGGATCTGGCAAGAAATCGACCCGAGCTCATTGATGCTATCTTCCTCTTCCTGTTTGCAGCCAGCACAGAAGATGAGCTACTGAGCTCCAGAGGAGATTGTCAGTCTGTCACTGCTCCTCTTACACCCACTCCCAGGACTTTGCGAGCAAATTGCACCACCGCCGGTCCAGGGCCAACAGAAGCTCCGAGGTCATCAGCGACTTCGAAGATCTATTCCAGCTGCTCTTCAACATCGCAGGACGATATATCGGCGAGAATTCGTATGCTTCGCTGCAACGAAACCTCCGGCACAAGCTGACAATCACAGAAAAGCAGTCTCGCCAGGGTATAGCGGCGTCGTTCGTGCTAGACTGGGCCGGGGTCGCCCTCACGATGCAGGCTTGCGGGGTCTGGCTCCGAGCTATGCCTTCCTTCACGACGCTGGACTTCCTAGTTGCGTGCTCCAGTGCGGGCCGAAGGAGCTCTACGGTCACTTCTTCAAGTCCGAGCGGTTTACTCTCCTCCCGATACTCGTCAAATACCTCCAGACCTCCGTCATTCCACTCAAGGAGGGCAAATCTCTCACAGCAAATCTCTTCAAAGATCAAGCGTCGATCGTAAACCTGTTTTATCAGATCTTCTTTTCCCTAGAAGACGCTGCGGACACCGACCTATTACGTGTATCTAATGAGGCATCACGGTTCTCACACACTCCCGCTACAGACTGTTGTCGAATGCACTTCTCCGGGCGATCGACCTGGACTTTTCGTGGCGGAAGTGATCGACAAGATAGCGCACAGCGCCTTGAGGCTGCACCACTTTCTCTCCAGCTCGCAGAGCTCTCTGCCACTGGACCATCTAGTAAATTGGAAGGCTCACCAACTCGAGATGCTCGGAATGGACATCGGCCTACGAGGATTCTTCTGGTTTATGGGCGCTATACAGAAGCAGGTCGAACGAGTTCACAAGTGTTATTACCCTGATTGCGAGCAAGGTTTGTATCGCTTCTGAATAGAGACGTCTGCATGCACTGACGCCCTCGTCTAGCAGCTGTCAGTATTCCGAAACTCTTCTGTTGTGCTGGTTGCAAGGCCGTGACGTACTGTGAGTACCCATGACTCTTAGATCGTACTTTACCGCATTGTGCTAACCTCCGCCGGCAGGCTCTCGCAAGTGCCGATGCCACCCATGGCGCCACGAAGCATGCCCCCACAGAAGTATCCGCACGACGATACAAACGTTCAAGGAAGTCCAAGCGCATTACCCAAACTGTCTGCACATGCCCAACGACACGCCAAGGTCTGCGCCAATCCTCCATATGTCATGTGCCAGGACGACGACGATGCCGTTGCCGCTCGGCTGATGTAGTCTGTGGAGTCGAAGGTTGGAGAGGTGAATGGGTATGTGCTCAATATGCTTGCGTTGTTGAAGGCACTCGATGCGAGGGAGGAGAGAATGCGGGAGACGTACTATCAGTACAGGTTGGTCAACGACAAGCGATGGTTGAAAGTGATGTTGCGAGGGGCAAAGGACTCGGACGGGGTTATTCGGACGTTGGTGTTTGGAGGAGGAGTATGCCGCCGGGTCTGAGAATACGCAATGAAATGCGATTGTGCTAATATTCTAAAGTTTACTTACATGTGCGATGGTCTAGGTACAAGTAGCATCAGGCTAGTGTACATAGATTTCGCATTGGAATTCTCAGTTCATGATTCCACTACATCGGTGCCGTGAACCCTTAATTCCTCGACCTCTACCATACATGTACCAGCACGCCCAAGTTAGCTACAGATTCACCACCTTCCGCGCCTTCAACTCCTTGAGCACTCGCTCATGGTCTCTTGGTCTCGCGACTTTCCGGTGAACTGCACGCCCTCGAGTCTCACAGTCCGCAATCGTGCCGGCGAGGTAGATGTTGGCGTCTGAGACCGTTGGGTGTCCTCCTCGTTGAGCACGAGCCTGCTCTCGACCATGCTTTGAAGAATCCGAGGGTCCACGGCGAGGGCCCGCAACGAGATCTGTTCGAGGTTGAGGCAGATGTTCTTGTACGCAGAAACGGTACATTCGCCTGTACTGGACCATACGAGCGATTCTGCGCGAGATTCAGTATGTCGACGCTTGAACCGGCTTCCAGCAGGCCCGATAGTGATAGACTTGACATTGGCAAGTCTCTCGAGGAACATCGGTAAATCCGTGACAGCTTCTTCGGGCCAGATATTGGTGAATGTAAGATGTTCGAGGGAAGCAGCGCACTCGGAAGCGTGGATGAGCGACTCGATAGCTTAAAGCTCCCCTATATCGAAGTGGGTGAGAGTAAGTGAGTTGACTCAAGGCGTTCGAAGGTGGGCTACAACGGCAGGGAGAGTATCTCCATCGCTTTCTTCCCCTGAAGCGAAGGATATGTCGAGAGTGCGTACAGAAGGGAGATGAAGGGAAGGGGTACCGCGGGGGACTTCAAACGGCCTGAACGGCCTAAGGAGCAAAATTTTCAATTCCTGGGCAACGCGCAGGAACTCAAACAGCTGTATCGCCGTCGTGTCGCAATGCCCCAACTCCGGGAACCGAACGTTCTGTAATCGAGGATAAACCTGGGGTGCATCTAGCCGGACGCGACTGAGCGTGAGATGCTTCAACGCCGGCGTCTCCTGGAAGAGGCCCGATCGGAACCAGTAATCGTGAGAGATCTTCAGCGTGTGCAGCAAGTGAGATGTCGGAAACGTCCTCGTTGGGTACTGGATCTTGACAACATCCCAATCTTCGTGCCCGTAGCCAGATACGTCGATCCTGGAGCATCGGTGCATGTGTCCCACGAGGCGACTGGCTGCATCCTCCACACATACTCGAAACTCCGTGTCATAGCCCCAAAATCGGCGCTCGTTTGAGATGTTCAGGGTGTATGTGAGGGGTGTGTGGGGGCCGGCTCTGAGCAGTCGGGTTCTGGCGCGTGAGTATTGTAGAAGAACGTCCGGCAAGCTGGTCGAGCTGAAATCGAGCTGAATGTTCGCCCAAAGGGGTGCACAGGAGAGAGCGGATCTCCTCCACCCCCTACACATCGCTGCTATCCTCCAAAGACTGCCCCGTGTCCCTCCGACGACGGTGGTGAAGATAAGCAACAGTACATCCTGCGGGATACGTGAAATTGGCGCGAGGAATGCTCTGTAATGTGCGATGGTGGAACGAAGGGCTTTCTGGTGCTTCCGCAAGCGTTCGATGGCGGCTTCGAGGTCTGCGAGCTTCGTTTTGCCTTCTTTGACGACCTCTCGAGCTGACTTCGAGGTACTTGGAGAGTAATCGCTCTCGTGAGGAACATCCGTTGGGCTTATTGTAAATGCGTTCTCTGCATCACTGAGCCCACAACCACGGCAAGTGGAAAGCTGCAATGAAATAAGCGCGAATGAGTACGGTAAATCCGCCCATCGACTTTATCAAGGCTCACCACCTCAGCGGCTTCTTGTGTATCTTGCACGAATAGACGAAAGACTGGGATCACTGTGTTCAGACTTGATAGTCTAGATTCAAGATTGTCGCGCCTCGCGATGAACACGTTGGCAAGGGGAGTCTCGCTGCTCGCTATTGTGCATCATGTGTGGATCTTGCAATTGCAGCAAGGGTGGTGTGCAAAGAGCGAGCGGCATGCAGCGAGAAGAAGGAGACATGCAACGTATGAAGATGTGAGAGCTGATGATCTGAAATTTCGCGCATCGTCGACGTATGACTGCAAGTTCAGGTCCTGGTCGTGAATGTCGGCAACGCAAGTCAGTCTGGCGGACTGGTCCTGGGCACATCGGGCCGGCTTTCCGCGGCCAATAACAGCAATTCATTCCCGCTCATTGGCTGGCCCCGTCGACTACGAGTCATTAATCGCTATTGTCAATGCCAGCAACACACCGTGCCTGGCAAGTTTATCTTTCATTCAGACGACTCCCCCACTTTGCTAGCCATAAAAGACGCGTTTATTATGAGAGGTGGGTGCAGATGTCGCGTGGGGGTGTAACAGAACCAGTCGTCTAGGGAGCAGTATAACCGCAGCGAGGAAGGCATATGTAGAAGTGTGGTTGAGTCCATCATGCAAAGGGGTGGTATGGCGAGACGTCTAATGAGATTAGGTGGACGTATGTATGTGTGTGTGTGAAGCTCCGGTACGCAATAGAAGGCAAGAAAGAAAGCGAATAAGATAGGTGTGAAAGTCGTCAAAAAGGCGGCGCTCATGCGGTCTAGAAGGAAAGGAAGGTTCGTCAGGACTTGTCATCAATGGAGGGATGAATGGCGAGCAACGTACAGCCTCCTTGAGATGGGTGATAAGGTCGTTCCTGTCCTTCTCCTTCTTGAGACCAGCGAACGCCATCTTCGTTCCGGGGATGTACTGGGAAACTTGACGTGTCAGCACACCAAACTCTGAGAAGACGGGTGGACGCAAACGCACCTTCTTCGGGTTCTCCAAGTACTCGAAGAGCGTCTCGTCGTCCCATGTTACGCCCTTGTTCACGTTGGCAGCAGTGAACGAGTAGCCGTCGGTGGTGCCACTCTTACGACCGAAGAGCCTGGTGAAGAGGACGTACCCCTGTCAGCTGGCGTTCAAAGCAAAGAACGTAGTACTTGGAGACTCACCCGTGGAGATTAGGGCCGACCTTGTGTGGCTCGCCGTTACCGAGGGTGTGGCACTGCGCACATCTGGTCTTGAACAAGCTAGCACCCTTAGAGGCGTCACCTATTCCACAAAGCAACTTCGTTAGCCACATCCTAAATCTCCATTTGCCGTTGCAACGCACCTTTTCCAACGGGCATTTTGATAGAAAGAAGAGGGTGGGGAAGGAAGGTGAAGGTGGAGAGGAGGAGTGTGAAGAGAGGTAGGTGGTTGACGTAGAAAGTCAAGTTGTAGAAAAACTTTATGTTCTAAAGCCGGTGACGATTTTAAGCACGGGGGAGGACCGGGTTCTTCCGATCGGATGATGAGCCAATCGGTGAGCGGCAATTATCGCCGTGCATTTGTCGTGCATAGAATCACCGACCTTCGCCGACAGTCGAGAGCCGAACGCCATCACTGCTGCATTTTTTAACGTTCTCTGCCATGATGCAGGCCCAGGTGTGGTCTATCACACATTTTCACTACCTGTTGCCAGCTGCACGACTTGGATTGGTTGCCGTACCCCACTGGAGCCGGAGTCCAAGCTCAGCGCCTCGACAACCGGAATACGCGAATGGCAGTCATCTTGAGTACTGTAGCATTCAGGCGTCATTCGCGATCGATCTTCGGAATCGACGTCGACTCATGGAGGACGTCGACGCATGCGCAGCGAAGCTGATTATAGATACTCGTCGAGTCGTCGTCCAGCTCGGAGTCAACGCCGGCTAAGCTTTGGGCAGTGACTAGGCCGCATTCGACGTCCCAAGTGCCTGCAGTGGTCCCTGTCGTGAAATGAATGGCCTTTGAGACCGGAGTGGCCACTGCCCAGCAGGCCAGATCGCAACACAATGTACGAAATAGATATCAGAATCACCACTGTATTCATCAGAAATGCTAGGGCTACAGTACATCGTGCAGATCGCGTACAGTCCGTGCCAAAGGCGCGAAAAATCGGAAAGAAAATTAAGAGTGCGTACACAGGATCAACCCAAAAGCCGAGGCACGGGCGTAAACAGTTAAACTAGGGTAGGTATACATAGGAAAAGGGGAGTCCATTCGTAGAACAGCATTCAGAAGGTTACGCGTGTAATTGTCAATGAGGAAGAACGCAGAGTGTCCATCAAGGGAGGCGGTCAACGAAGGTCCAGACTATCGTTGGGTGGGGGTGGGTGGGTGACTTGGCAGTGTCGTTCATTGCGTTGAGGGCAAGCCCTAGGTAGAGTGTGGTGTGGTGGTCGCGTTTCATCGTAGGGTGTTCGTATCGTAACTCTTGGTGTAGTGTGGGCTAGTGGAAGTGGGTAACCCATAGTCGCATGTAGTGTCCTAGTTGCGTGTACCGAAGGAGAGATCCGTCGCCTCCTCTAGATAGCAGTCAAACTCGACTTAAAAATCGGCGGTGCATCCTGCCTATACGGTCCCGACGGAGGAGCCAGCGCCGAGCCCGGCGACGCGAAGCTCGACGCTCTGCTCTCCACCGACACGGTGCTCGCCCTCGATTGCCTCTGGTTAAACGAGCGGGACGCAGGGGGTTGGGAGGCGGTGTTGGTGGAGGCGTAGCGGGGCAACGACTCCACCGGCCTCGAGATCAAGAACCCCTTCAACCCCGCCGCCTTCTCGCCCTGTCGTCCAAACCCATAACCGGCGCGGGAGTCCGTCGAGCGGAAAGTTGCGAAGTCCTGGGACTTTTCAGCGAAGGCGGGAGTGGCATTGACAAAGACTGCGGTTCCACTGGATCCGGTGAGGTGGTGGGTGGGGAGGATATCCTTCGACTCGGATCGCCAGGATGTGATGGATCGCTTGTCTTTGGCTTTTTCACGGAAGATGAGGCCGAGGAGAGCGTTGAGGCAGCCGAGGGAGAAGAGGAAGAAGGCAGCCACGAGGGTGAAGTCGTCGACGTGGTGAGAGAGGATAGTTGCGCCGATTCTATTCACTCATAAGCATCTGGAGAATGAGGAAGGAGGAGGGAGAGGGACGTACAAGCATTCGAAGATACCAAGGGCACCGAGACCAAAGGTTGAGCCGAGAACGGGGAAGTACTGGTTGAAGAACTTTGCTGGCCAGCCGACCTCTGAGAGGAAGAGGACGATGACTTGGAAGATGATGAGGAGCCGGGAGACGACGGCCCAGAAGATCCCAGCAGCTTGATTGGGGACGGTGCTACCTCTGGAGAGAAAAATGGTATAAGTAACCCAGCCGGGGATCTTGGGATAGGACTCGAAGAACGTACTCGATGTAGTCGCAGTCGCGCAGGGCCTCGGCGGTTGCGTTGGGGTTGGTTTGCATGGCATGTTGGAATTCGTTGAATGCTTCTACGTCGTTGACGAGTACGAGGATGCTGCTGGCAAACACTAGGATAAGAGATACGATGCTGAGAGCGCGGACGATGTTCAGTCCGATGAAAGTGACTGTAATGTGATCGTTGTCAGTTATCATGCCCTCATGCCGTCCCTCAATCGACAAGAAACGGAGACTGACTTGAGCGGGTGTTCATCATCATGGTAGGAATTGTGAGGTAGGTTTGGGACAAGAGTTGCGTTAAGATGGGTGAGAAAGCGAGTGTGAATGGGCGTTAGAGGTCTTGCGAAGAGAGAGGTGTTCCAGCACCAGGAGGAAGGGGAAGAACAGAAACGTGAAAGCGTTAAGAGAGTGGAAGGTCCAAGGAACCGGAACGGGGTGAGGAAACTCTGCAACACAAGGCCAGCACTCTTTATACTGTAGCCGGGAAGGAGTCATTGTCGCGAGGTAAACGAGGATTTGTGTTTGGGGTCGACGTGCAAACTTCTTTTGTGTTTGCACAAAGAACAAAAGGAGTGGCCGTCTAATTGGCAGCAGTCGTCGATCATTGTGCTCGAAAAGGAAGTTGCCATCAATTCTGTCGGTCAAATTGTGTTACTGCTTGGAATAAACCACGACCTCCGTTCCTGGCGTTGTTTCAAGTTCAGAGTACAAGGAGTCAGTAATTATGCACTGCATTCCGCATCCTGGCGAGCGCTACAGTTTTACAGATCATCGAGAGCCAGCAGCTGTCAATGGAAGGTAGCTACACAACCTGATCAGGTGAACAGAGCAATGGTTCCCAACTTCTCACAGTCCAGCGTCAAAGCCTGCCTACTCCCCTTTCTTCCCTTCTTCCTGTCTGTTCACCCCCTACCATTACTTCTGCGCTGGTGGGGAAATGCTCCATCTTTTTTCAAGATCCAGATGCCTCAAGGTGCAACTTTGCCCCTCAATCATCTGATTTGCACTCCAGATCTGGTCCAACTGGTAATGGAGGTGGACACTACTTGCTTGCACATGGGTTCGTTGATAATGCTTATCTCTCCGTGCGTTAACCATCTAACTTCCTCCTAGACTCTGGTGATGGGGGCATGTTCTCTCATAATAACATTGGTGGCTTTGCGTTCACCAACAACGGACCTGTGATGAAATGGTCAAGGGTATCATACAGAAGCAGTGGGACTTAGTCTATTTCTCTCTTTTGTGTTTCTCTAGAGTTTCTCCTTTGTTTCTCCTTTCCATCAGCTTGTGATTGTTGGCTGTTGTTTCTCATTGCCTTGGGACTGTGCCCTGTGATTGTTCCCATCAATAGTTTGTGATGTAATTTCTCACTTATAGTAGCTTGTATTTCAATACCCCCTTTTCCCATCTTGACCTCTTTGTGGTCTTTGGGAATAGGTGGGTATTCATTCCGTTGTTGTTTAGCTTTCCTAATCTGACCTTTGTGGTCTTTGGGAATAGAACTTCATATTGGCTTTGCGTCTATGTCTATATCTTCCAGATTGTCCCTATCCTCTCTGACCTGTCAAGTCCTAGGTCCTAGCTCCAGGTTGAATCCTTTACAGTACGCTTCACTACAGGACCAGAGATGGTGTATTTGTCATGCACCAAGGGCCCGGGGTAGGAGTTGCTAAAAGTGTTGCCCTTGTCTCCTGAGATTGCAGCAAAGTAGTACTTGTTGTAGAGAAAGTCCAGTTATTCTGGCGTGCCAATGGTGTTCAATGAATCTTAACTGTTTGTATGCTTGTCGCTGGTGATTGGATCCACACCATGTTGAAAGCATACCTACCTGCTTGTAGAGTAGTAGATTAGATCTCCTCCATCACAGGTACTTTACAGGTGATTCTCATTGCTCTCATCATACCATTGCTGTATCTTAGAATACCAGTGTCTCATGACTCCCAGATGCAGACTTAGCACCTCCTAGACACGGTTATATAACTTCCTCATGTATCTAGTATATAAAGCTCACTTTGCTTGCTCTTATGACAACTTTTTTTGCTCCTTCTTGCCCTCCATTGCTTACTATCGCTCCTAAGCTCTGTCCCTCAAGGTTATTATTGGTGTGAGTCTGACAGGCTATCTACCTGTATGCTGCTGGTATTATTGTACTCTGCGCTACACACACTTGTACCTCCAATAATGTCTTCTTCATGTTCCTTCATCTCTCATTCCATCCTTCAACCACAATGTATCATGCCCTTCACACACTTTTCATCTCATTGTCTGCTTGTTATATGTTTTCTGGCAATCATTGCTTTCCTTGCCCACTGTTGTACTCCAGCTCAAGGCTTTCACTGTACACTCTCTTGCGTTCTCTGTGTTTTTCCCTCCTGGGTTTTTGGTTGCTATTCTCACTTTCCTTGCTTACTTTGTCCTGTCCCCCAATCTATCCATCTCAAGCCGCAACGCTCCCTGTAAACATACCTCACTGGAGTCATCACTCAAGTCCCTTGTAGTTAGTACCGTGGTACATAGTTGTTTGGAATATAATCAACTCTTACATTTGACTCTTAGCAAGGACGCGCCGTACATGATGATGTATGTTGCGCTCTCCATACTCACTTGCAAAGGGATGTCCAGTGTGAATTTTTCAACTGAGAGTGTCGCCAGCAGGGAGCCCGGGCGTACCCTTTGGCCGCGGCGAGCCGGCTCTGCCTAACCTGGACCAGTAGCTCACGACCTTTTTCGCCGATGATCACGACGACGACGATGACCTCAACCTCATTTGCTTTGCAACGTTTGCCACGCCAGAATCTCATATCATTGTGACACACATACAACAAACTCATCCCTCAGAAAAAACCGTTCTTGTCCAAGCCAGCTGCCGAATTCATGAGGCCTCCTATCAAGGAAGTCTCTTCGACCACGCACGTTGCTCTCCATTCGACCGGAGCACCTGAGGACGACCAATCGCCAGCTTAGCTTGGAGCAATTTATTCTGGGTACATGCGATTCTCGGAGATGGTTGCTTTTCAGGTCGTCTCACGCGATGCACAGTAGCAACCTAGTAGTGACCATGCTCATGATTGTAGACGTTCTGGGCCCTGGCAAGTGCATTCGGCCGATGTGACTTCAGGGTACATGGTTTACACATGTTCCGGTGTAAAAGGCCTGCGCATCCCCAGCCAGCCAGATTCTAGATGTCGGTAGGTCTTGCTTCCGGCTCGACTGCGTGGTTCTGATTCTGATGCAACCTGCGATTCCAGTGGCGAAGGTGACGCTGAGCAAGGTCATGCCCATCGCGACATGGAAATCAGCGACCACCGAGTTGCCATCGAGAAGGAACTCCGGGCTTTGTCAAGAAATTTGCAAGCGATCAGATAAGATCATCCGGTCCGAGTCCCTCAAAAACAAAAGGACAAAAGTCTTTACGCGATCGACTGCCCTCGGTTCGTAACCATCTTCGCATCCCGGTGCAAAGCTTTCACCTCCACCACACGCTTGGTACCTACTATCATCACTATGCTCAGTCTTCCTCCTACCCACTTTCTCAACCTCCCCCGTCCTGACCCGACCGTCGACTCCCTGCTTGCAAACTTCGATCCATCCACACTCGCCGCCCATGACTTTGACGTGGATAACAGAACGGGGCTCATGCCCCCGGAACCACCCTTGACGCGCCTTCCGGGAATCTGGGGAGAACACTGGGAGACGTGTTTGGACACAGCGCTGCAAAGCAAGCTGCAGCTTGGGGATAAACTGGGGCTCACAAATGATGAGGCTGCGCAATCCGAGCGATGGCGTGCGCTAGTCAGAGAGGTATGCAGTCAGCCACTTTGCTACCGCTTCAGCTCGCATCTAATCTGTTACTGTAGCTGCCCGTTGTACCGACCACGGGTCTAAAGCACTCCGAGATCCTGTTGCGACGAGCGCATTGCGCGCTGACGTTCCTCATGCACTTTTACATCCATTCACTCCCACCGGACATTCCGGTTTCTATACCTCGGTCTCTCTCGATACCCCTCCTGCAAGTTTCCACGCAACTACAGCTACCGCCAGTCATGACCTACTCCGACACGGTCGTGTATAACTGGGAACTCGTCCGCCCCCACCTGCTCGACGCGACACCGAAGCTCGATAATCTGCGGAGTAGCGTCCTGTTCACGGGGACGACAGACGAAGAGGAGTTTTACCTCTCTTCTGCGCGGATAGAGTTTCGCGGAGTCGAAGCGCTGGAGTTGATGCGGGCGACGATGGACGAGGTGTTCGTCGGCGACGCCATTGCGAATCGGAGGATAACGACCTACCTCGACCGGATGACCGTCATCGTAGGGGAGTTGACGGACCTCTTGACGGTGCTCAAAACGACGTGTAATCCCACGATCTTCTATAACGATATCCGACCGTGGTTCCGGGGTGTCGATTCGGGGTACTCGAATCCTATCAAGAACGCATGGGTGTTCGAAGGTGTGGGTGAAGCGGAGTACGGTGGGGAGGGGTTAGAGCAGCCTACGGAGTTGTCGGGGCCTAGTGCGGGACAGAGCGCGTTCATCCACTCGTTGGACGAGTTCTTCAGTGTTGATCAGACTCCCGACCATTCGTCCTCGCCCACCTCACACGCAAACCCATCGATGCTCCACCGCATGCGCAAATACATGCCTCGTCACCACCGCGCCTTCCTCTCCCACCTCGCCGCCAACCCCCGGCCTCTTCGTACACTCGTCATGACCTCAGGAGACGACAAGCTGAAAAGCGCGTTCAACGACGCGGTTGGTGCCCTACGGAAGTTCAGAGACGCGCATATGATCATCGTCGCGCTGTTTATCATTGGGCCGGCGAGGAAGGCGCAGAAGGCAAGGGCTGAGGCGTTGAGTAAGGAAGGGGTGGAGAAGACGGGGGAGCCGTTGAAGGGGACTGGAGGGACGGATTTGGTGAAGTTTTTGAAGCATGTGAGGGGGCAGACGAGTGGGGCGTTGTTAGAGTAGAGTCCCAGTTTAGTGGGCTGTTTGGTTTGTGGTCGGTCTTAGTTCGGGTGGGTAGGCTCAGGTATTTCTGTAACCCGCAGGAATGCAAAACTTATTGTACATTATCTCAGGCCAACCAACTTTGAGAATTCTTTGAGAATTCTGAAGTTGACCGTGAGGTTGGCTGGTGTGTCCGGCGCTTCGGGCTTGTGTACGTCAGTGATTCCTCCTTACCCACGCACGCCCATCGCCGTGACATGGCTTTCTCATCGTTGCTCGCTCGACAATCATAGTTATGGCGCTGCCGTGCTCCGACATAAGGCGACTTACAATCTAGACCAAGTACGAGTCGCGTCTCGACCACCATATATCCAACCGGCTACCGTCACCATTCCTCCTTTTAGGCTACTAAGAAGGACGCATATGGATGTCGAACAACCATGCTCTCATGGGACCAAAGTTCGTCACCCCACATTTTGCTGGTTTGAGGCCTAGGACTGCGGCAACGGCTCCCAACCAGTCTGCCCATCATCATCAAGTTAGGTGCCTGCCTAGCTGCTTAGATTGGCGCACAGTGCGCCCTGGATCACTTTTACCGTCACAAGTAACTTATCATGTGGAGAAACCAGGGTAAGTACTTCTCTTCGCCACAGGATATCTAGCTGGCCTTTCAACCGACGAAGATACTCTAGGGTTCTTCATTTTTGACGACAAATACCATGCATATATACTTATAGGGATCGCTGCTCGCAGACGAGTCTGATTTGACTCCGAAAAGGCCAAAGCCTGCTAAAGCCCTCGGCCGCGCCAGGCGCCCTTCCTCTGGTTCGACCGACCGCGTTATCACTCCCTCCGGGTAAGACCCGAGTGCGGCTTTGCTCCTTACCCAGAGATGCGGGCGCGTCGTTTCACCTGTTATTATCAAATCCTTTCCCTGCTGTCCATCCGTGGGTGCTCCCAATGTAAGTATAAAGTGACATTAGCCAGTTTCGGGGCTGCCCATCCTTACTCGAGCTCTGGGGTTTGCAGCCGCCACATTCGACGAGACTTGCTCCCTTCAACATCGACACCGACACCTTCCCCTGATTCGACCAGAGCGTATCTAGGCTCGACCTCACCTTGACCTGACCTCCTTGTCTCACACCGCCCACGATGACCATCGACGACTCGGGGCTTTTGGCGTATGATATCGACCCCGTCACTGGGTTTCTTCCCCGCGAGACGCCGATAGAACGTCTGCCGCCGCAGTGGGAGATATGGGAGAAGACGCTGGACAGCGCGCTGGCGCTCAAGTTGAATGTCGGGCAGAAGTATGACATCACGCCCGACGCTGTGAAGCGGGCGGCGGGGTGGAGGGAATCTGTTCGCAAGGTATGCTACATACTTACTTGCTGTGCTCGACGTCATTCAGGTACTAATGCGTTCTGGTATGGTGGTGTACTTAGTTGCCAATACTTTCCGTTGAGGATCTGAAGACCTCGCCCGACCCTGTCATCCGACGAGCACATCTTGTGTTGGCGTTCATCTTCCACATCTTCATCCATACACATACCCCACTCGAACCCATTGTCATACCCTCCTCCCTCGGTGTCCCACTCATCCGCGTATCAAACCACCTCGATATCCCACCCGACGTCACCTACGCCGACACAGTAATATACAACTGGCGCCCCAAAGACCCTTCCCTCTCCCTCTCCACGAAGAACTTCCAGTCACAAGTACTATTCAGCGGGCTGTTGGACGAGGAGGAATTTTATCTTGCGTCGACGAAGATTGAGTTTGCGGGGGTGGAGGCGATGGAGATATTGAGGGTGACGATGCGGGATTTGGCGTTGGGGAGGTTGGAGGTGGACGTGGCGGTGGAGAGACTGGAGAGGTTTAAGGCGGTGGTAATGAACCTCAAGGGGCTGCTTATGGATGTGAGGAAGGGGTGCAGGCCGAACGACTATTACAACGACGTGCGACCGTGGCTTTCTGTATGTCCTATTTCCCTTTTCTTTACTCCGACCGTTTCTCACTGTATGCGATTTACTCAGGGCCAAGACTCCGACCCTAACAAGCGGATATGGATCTTCGAAGGGCTCGAAGAACATAACATCCCCCATCCGCCAGAACTCTCCGGCCCTAGCGCAGGGCAGAGCTGCCTCATCCACGTCCTCGACGCCTTCCTCGGTATCGTCCACCCGCGCTCGCACCCCGACGAACCAAGTTTCCAAGAACGCATGATGCTCTACATGCCTTGCCGACATCGCGCGTTCCTCCAAGAACGCATGCTCAATCAGGCGAAGGGGACGAGTCTGCGTGAGTTCGTGCATGCCAGAGCGGAGGGAGAGGGGGGACTGCAGTTGCTGGAGGCGTATAATGCGGCGGTCAAGGCGATGAAGGAGTTTAGAGATGGGCATATGATCATCTCGGTGATGTACATCGTGAATCCGGCGAGGAAGGCGCAGAAGGCTAGGGCGGCGAGGGAGGCGTTGAATGTGCCTAGTGTGGATGAGGAGAAGGAGGAGTTGCAGGAGAAGGTAAATGATGGAGCGTATGTGCTGAGAGGGACAGGAGGCACGGATTTGGTGCAGTTTTTGAAGGACGTGAGGGTGAATACAGTGGAGACGTATTTGAAGTGATGGACTGCTGTTTGGTCGGGTAGGCATGCCTATGTTCGCCTCTGATTGTTTGTTCTACTTACTTTTTCTCCTTGTACTACTTACTCGAACCCTAGATAGACTTTGTGTTCTTACTCTGTACATTATACGCAATTGACCTCTGATACGCTCAGCACACATACATATACATACCTGATCCAGCTACTATTGTACCCTTAAACTTGCTCGCAGTCAATCCTTGTGTGTCCTCGAAGTCTAAGCTGTTCTTCCACCCTAAGCTTCCTTTCACGGGGATGGGTACTGACTGCCTCCGCCCCTGCTTTTTCATCTTCCTCCGGATTTCCACAGCTCCACTGTATCCTCATGCTCAGGTGAACGCTGGGTTAACGCAAAGCAGTCGACCGATCCCTCCTAAGTCGAGCTTAAAGAGGGTAAACTGTGTTTTGGGACATGGGGCTCGCGAGGTACTGTATGCAGCACTGCGAGCAGCACCCGTACGTTTAACCTTCAACTGCGCCGGTAAAACCTGAGGCCTGAGGAGACGGTACTTTGGATTCCAGAGAACAGGATTTTCTCTAACGCGACTCGACGGAAACTCGACTTCGATTTTATGGAGTGAGTGCGAGTGTTCGCACCCTTCCGCATTCGCCACAATGCCACTCAGCCCACTGCTTACTGAGTGGACTGAAATTCGTTTCATAAGCGCGACTGTCACCAAGATCCAACAGCATTAGGCTGCGCGTATTGACCTCAAACTCTAACTGAAGCGCGCAGCTTTAATTTGGGTGGGATAAATCTATGCAAGTCCTTCCCATGATCAGGGCAGGCGCAGTGTGGAAGGGACCGCAGCATGCTAATATTGGATGTCAAGCAATACGTGGTGATTAAATACAGTTTGAAGGTGTTAGAACTTGGAGATGCATCCACATAGAGCGCCTTTGTGGACGCCTAGAAGACACGCAAGTTGTGCAATTTTATCTTATTGTACCGGCGGTAAGAAGGACGTGGCTCATCGGAGCAAGCGACGCATCTTCATTGGTCGAAAGACAGGAGGGTCGAGCCGAGGTCAAGCTACATTGACCGGATAATTGACTTTTGTGACCTCGGCGTGATCCGATCAATAGAGTGATGCTTTTACGTGAAGGCGGCCGGTGCTTCCGTTGATGCTGTTTCCAATTCCAAACGCTCTGAATTGATCTTGTTCAGCATCCTTAAAGTGAACGTCATCTCTACTTACTTATCTTTATAACCACTCCTTCCGACAACTTTCGAACGCGGAATACTTGGTATTTGAGGATGTCAGACGAGGAGGAGACCCCAGAGAGTCGGTTCGTTACCCAGCAGATCTTATCCAAGAAGCGCAAGGTCCAGCGGGCATGCGATATCTGCAGGCGGAAGAAGAGTGAGCAAGCTCTTTCATAGGGTCATGTACATTTGTGGCTGACTTTTTGGATCCTCAGTCAGATGTAAGCTCACCACTACGCTCGTTGTCCACGCAAACGCTCATTTTTCTCAGGCGATGGAGGTGAAATGCCGAGCAACAGGTGCTCTAACTGCATCACGTACGATTATACATGCACGTATGTTGAGAACGCAAAGGTATGTCAGCACGTCTCACTTTCAGTCCGTCTTGGCTGAATTTTGCAGAAACGCGGTCCTCCGAAAGGGTGAGAATACCCAACGCACGACATAGATCTGCGCTCAAGAGAACTGACGACCGCACCCTTAGCTATGTGGAGAACTTGGAGACCAGGGTCGAGAAACTTCAGGCGCTTCTGCATCGGGTGAGTCAGTCAGCTCTGCCAACTCGGGGCCGCGAGATCGCCTCGTGCATACCAGCCACTCTGCTCTGGTGGAACGATAATTGGGGCACCGATTCATCGCAGGCTTTGTGGATCCGCAATTATACACTTTGGTGTATCATCTTTCTGCGGAAATCACATGTACTGACTCGAGCTCTCTTTGTGTTGCAGATCGTCCCAGGCGCCGACTTTACCAAAGACCTAGACTCGGCAGAGTTTCAGCTTGCAAAAGGCAGCGTAGCCGACCATGCTGCCGTCCTTATTCGTCGCTCAGCGGAGGGCCTGGAGGGCTATACGGGGGGAGAGCACGATTCCATCCTACTTCCCGATACGATGAACGCCCGCCACGATCTTGATGGGAACCTGCGCTTCTTCGGCAAATCGAGTGGTGCCATGTTCGTCAAGCAAGCTTTGGACCTCAAGATGCAGTACACAGGATCTGCGCCTATCATGACGAAGACCTCACTTGGGACGGCACGGCCAGAGTTTTGGCACACGCAGCCGGTATGTCTATCTAGTTCTCTGTCCAACCATCGGGTGGCTCATTGACATTGGAACGAAGTGGGAACAATCCTTCACACCCGCCGCTTTACAACACAGGTTCTCCTTCCCAGAGGAAGATCTCATGCACGAGCTCGTCCGACAATACTTCCAGAACGTGAACGTCTACCTTCCCTTCCTCCACCGACCCACCATGGAGAAGCTCGTCGAAGACAAGCTATACCTCACCAACGACTCGTTCGCATCCGTCTTGCTCCTCATCTGCGCTGTAGCGTCGCGCTACACTGAAGACCCCCGCGTGTTCTTGGAGAATGTCGACTCGCCGCATTCAAGGGGGTGGAAGTGGTTTGACCAGGTGCAGCTGGTTCGGAAATCACTGCTTTCGCCGCCATCGTTGTATGATCTCCAGACGTATTGTGTAGGTCTCCCCATTCCCATCATGTCCAGAAACGTTTCTTACGACCAGTTGCATTTTCTAGCTGTCTGTCCAGTTCCTCGGCGGAACGTCCGCCCCTCAAGCATGTTGGACGATGGTTGGGATAGGTATACGGCTAGCACAAGTGCGCCTGTCCTCAGTCACTGAGTATCATGAAAGCTGACGTTGCTTCACTAGGACGTCGGCGCCCATCGGTCGAAGACGTACAGTCAACCTTCAAGAACTATCGAAGATGAGCTGTGGAAGAGAGCTTGGTGGTACGCCTACGCTTCTTCTATCTGTTGGCATGTGAAAACGCTGAAAACCGATTATTTTCCGCTAGGGCGCTTGTTTCTATGGACAGAACGTCGAGCTCTGCGTTGGGTCGGCCGTGCGTTGCTCAAGATGAGGAGTAGGTACCGTCTATCTGCCTCTGATCCCGTACTTACGGCTATCTTGTCCAGCTACGACATCGGACTTCCGACAGACTGCGACGACGAGTACTGGGATCATCCAGATCCTGAGAAAGCGTGGAAACAACCGGCTGGCGTGCCGTCCAAAGTCTCACACTTCATTCAGTACCTCAAGCTTAACACCATCTTGTTCCTGGCGTTGCGAACTCTTGTGAGCAGCCTCTGTTTGGTACACTCGATGCTCGGCTACTAATTTTGGCCCAACTTCGTCAGTATTGTATAGACAAGTCGAAGGTTACGTTCGGCCTTGACGATACGGATTTCGAGCTGAAGGTCGTCACTGAACTGGACTCTGCGCTGAACAAATGGGTCGACTCCATACCTGACCACTGTACGTTCATCCCTATCTCTTCCCCAACTCTCCCACCTAATCTCCCCCCAGTGCGGTGGAACCCAAAGAACGAAAACGAACTCTGGCGAAACCAATCCATCGTCCTCTACTCGCACTACTACCACCTTCAGATCCTCATCCACCGGCCCTTCATCCCATCGCCGAAGAAAGCGTCTAGGCTCGCCTTCCCTTCTTTGGCTATCTGCACCAATGCGGCTAGGTCGTGTAGTCATCTTATCGATGTTGAGAGGACGAATTGTCATAGTTTGATGATGCAGGTTCAGGTGGGTGTCGGTTTATGGTTTCCGGAAGAATGCACAGCCTAATGAACATCTTTCCTTGGTTGCAGATGCCTGTGTTCACGTCGGCGGTGGTGTTGCTGCTGAATATTTGGGGAGGGAAGAAGGCGGGGTTGACGACGGATGCGGCGAAGGAGATGAAGGATGTGTTCAGGTGTATGGACATGCTGAGAGTGTGCGAGAGGAGGTGAGATATATTCGCTTCTCACTCTTTTACTGGAAACTCGCTGATCCTGGGTGTCGAGTATAGTTGGCAATCTGCTGGAAGGCTCTGGGACATCCTGTACGAGCTGGCGTCTGTCGGCGACCTTCCGCTGCCCAAGGGATCGCCGCTTTCTAGCAACAAGCGAGCACGAGACTCGGACGACCCGCTGTTCTCGCCTTCGTCCCAGACACCGTCTGCTTCGTCTCCTGAAGAGGGATCCGGAGGAAGTGGTGGAAGTGGTGGAAGTCAACGCCCAATCAAATCGAACCGACGATTAATGAACATGTCGTCCCCCTCGAGCGCATCCTCCAGCACGCTCGGTACACCTGCCTCCTCCCATATGAGCATACCGGGGCCTGCTCAGCCGTCCACGAATGGATACGATCAGTACCACGTGGGTGCAGACGCTGCGGGATCGCTCCCTCTTTATAGTGACGACCTTGCTCGGATGCCGCTGTACGGGAACCAGGACGCCTCGCAGTACTACATGAACCAGATTTACGAGAGTAGTGGCCTGGGCAGCGAATCGCAGCCAGGCGGCACACAGCCCAACTCGTATCAGAACCAGAAGTGGCCCTACCAAAACCAATCGGCATCTTCATCCTCATCGGCGTCGACATCGACAACTCTGTCGCCGAGTCACCAATACATGTCCGGCTCGGGTGACGTGCACGATCCGTCGCTGTACGATTTGCAGACGATGCCTGCTCCTACTCAGGACTATGGGGTGCAGGATCATCATCCTGGGAATGGTGGGGCTGGGTTCCCGGATTATGCCGGGTCGCAAGGGGTGCAGCAGGCACAGCAGCTCATGTCGAACCAGGATCTGTTGGCGGTGTGGAGCTCTGCTCCAATGGGATTCGAGTACGTTTTTCTCACGTCTTTGTGGCATCTATCACCAATTAAATCTTGATTTCCCGCAAGCAGGTTGGATGATTGGGGAACGTACATCTCGAATGTCAGCGAAATACAGATGTCGAGCTCGTTCGATCAGAGCATGCGCATGTCGGAGCGACAGCAATAACTCGAGTAGAAGTTTGTCAGCGAATGTAATTTAGAGGATATCGTCTCGTCGTCGTGTTGGACTGCCTGCCTATCTGCCTGCCTGATCTCTTCCATCTCGCCACCACTGCTCAGTGTTTTTGGTTTCGGTGCATCATCGCTTTTTGGTCGAATCATGATAGACATGTTCGGCCAGTGTTCTTTCTACATCTACTATACAGTCGTTCTTAATGATCAGAATGAGTTCATCTAGATTCTCCTCAGTCCCGTACCATCTCAAGCGAGCTGAATGCCCAACTCCTGGGCGATGATGACAGCAGCCTTCTCGCCGATGACACCAGCGGTAGCACCAGAGTTGGCGCCAACGTTGCTTGGGGAGATGGAGAGATCTGCAAGAACGTACTCAGATGGGTATCGCTAGTCAAGGAGGGAAAGAGTTGTATGCGTACCTCCGACCTTCAAGCTCTGAGTGCCGTACACGTTAAGGTTGGAGTCGACGACACCGCCCTTAGCGCGAGGCTTCATCGCACAAGTGGACATACTGTGCCAGGTGGTAGATACTATGTAGATGCAGGTACAGTCAGCCGGTCGAACATCTCACAGGGAGTATTCGCATAGGGATGACGCCGTACCGGTCTGTCCGACAAACTCGTCGATGAGCTTATCGTCTTCGGCGGTGTAAGTGAAGTCGGGGGCATCAATGGCAACGGGTGTTTGGGGAGGAAGAGCCACGGCCGCCTTGCTGCTTGATGGGAAAGCGGGGTGCAGTTGATGTACCTCACCGCGGTACATGGGGTGGCGACGGGCGTATTCACGAGTACGCTTGTATGAGTACCGGAGCGCTTCCAAGTCCAGAGGTCTACAAGGTAAGGACTGGTGAGAGAATACCCTTGCGTACGAGTTAAAAATCTCTACTGACGAGCGAACGAAGCCGCAGTCGAAGTCGAGAGGGTCATTGACGTTCTTGGTGCGGATGTGGAGATGTCCGTGAGATTCAGGGTACAGCTGTACGATCAACGGGCGTAAGTACTGTGGAAGTGTAGCACGGTGGTCTGTCGTACCAGCATGGAGCACCACATGCTCAATTTGGCGCCAGGCTCGAAGTCGTCGTGAGGACCGAGAAGACTATGGTGAAGTCGTCAATACCACCCCGGTAAAATGTTTCAGGATGGTCGTACCCTGCAGATCCGGCTATCCACACCAAGCCCTTGTCAGACTTGGTGGCGAACTTCTCAGCAAAGAACTTCTGGAATTCGGGGCTCAGACCCTCAAGTTCTTGTGCCGAGGGCTTGTACTTGATGCCGGTCTCGATGCCACTGCAGTGTAATCGACGTCAGAGGCCACGAGCAAACTTTGAAAAGACGCCGGCTAACTTGGATGCCAACAAGCCTTTGCCACCGCTGGCTTTGTATTCCTCCATGTGCACTTTGAAAACGAATGTCAGTTTTCAAGCGGGACTTTCATGCGTGCGATGCTTACTGCCAATCTTCGGCATGTCGCCACCGTGAGCAAAGTCCAGGGTCTCAGCTGAGTCATCCAAGTACACGGCCTGCTTGAGCAGCTGATGATCTGGCAGAGATGTCAAAGGTAGTCAACACAACGATCTCGAGTATGTTATTGTCGTCAGCGAACCTTGATAGTCGGCACCAACACCAGGTAAATCGACAATTACCTCGACCCCTGCGGCCTTGAGAACCTCTGGGGCGCCGACACCAGAGCGTTCGAGAACAGCGGCTTTGGAAGGGCAATATCAACAAAAGAGCATGAATATGTGCTAGCGTTTACTCACAACTGCCCAGGGTTCCTGCAGAGACGACAACAAGCTTTGAGGCTTTGGCGGTGAGTGTCTGGCCATTATGCGTATACTCGATGCCGGTCGCGCGGGTTCCACTGTCGAAAAGTCAGAAAGCATACTCTCCTGAGTGCACTTCGGTACGCACTCGAAGAGGACCCGATTCACATCCGAATCAACGGACACGGCGACGTTCTTGTTTGTCTTCAAAACTGGGTAGAGGAACTCGTACGCAGCGTCTGATCGTCGTCCGGTAGTCTCGTCGACCCACTTGGGCCAGAGCTGGATAGCGATGTCAATTATCCGGGTGTTCCAATGGCGTATTAGTAATTACTCACCACCCACTTGTCAATGGTCTTTAGATCGTTTGTGTCAAGAGCTGAGCCTCTGGTCGGGTCATACTTTTTCGCGACCTCTAACGCCTCGAGACCGAACTGAGTGGTGTTCCCTATCGAGCCCTTCATTCCTCCGGTGCTACCGTGGGTTGGTGCGCCTGGTGCAGGTTGGAAGGTCTCGAGCTGTTGAAGAATTAGTCTTACGTTTATTCTACTAGACGCGTTGCTTACCTTTTCCATCAATGGCGTGAGCTCTTCGGCTCCCCAACCAGGGTTCTTATGAACGTTCTTCCACTCGTCGAAATCGGAGGCAGAGGCTCTGGCGTAAATCATGGCTAGTACGCAGGTAAGCAGGTAATCAAATCTGGTCGAACGACGACAACGTACAATTCACAGCAGAACCACCACCGAGAGCACGACCAGTAGGAACAACCGCCACCCTTCCACCGAGGTGCTCTACAGGGTTAGACATGTGGAACCTCTGGGTTGTGCTGCCGGGGATCATGTTGGATAGGTAGATGCCGGGCACAGCAACTTGGGGCAGGTCTTCGCTGTGGGGGCCTTGCTCAACAATGAGAATCTTGAGGTTAGGATCGGCAGTCGCCAGCCTGCTGGCGGTCACACAGGCAGCGAAGCCACCTGCGCGTCACAAGAAGGGCAAGGATGAGATTGCGGCCCAAGATGATACTTGCAAGTACGCACCTCCGACGAAGATTAAGTCGTACTCTGCAGACATTGAGGATTGGAGCGATTAAATGTAGTTGACGATTCTTCAAGGACGTTCTGCTGAACAGGCAAGTACTTATACGTCTTGGAAGACCTACAACTCCGCTAATTATACGCAGGAAGCGATCAAAGAAGTGCAGAACTACAAAGCGGGGGTTGAGGTGACCACGTTGCCGAGTCGACGACGTATAAATTCCCGAAAAGACTTATCCACAACGGTTGGAGGCGTTGGGGGGCCCTTCGATCGTTCCGTTAACAGTCTGTTGACCTCGGCTCTCGCAAGGGCATGCACAGAGCTAATGGCGTATCGCTTGATCATCTGGACAGTGGGAAAGTCGGCTTGATGAGCGTACGTATCTTGAATGGGGTGGAGAAGCAGATATCACGGCCGTCTAAGGGCTATGAAAGGGAGGTTGATAGAAGTTGTGAGGTAGATTTCCACGCTTCGAAAAGAGTGATCGCATCTGCTTTCAGTGGCAGCTGGTCGGCCTTGCTAAACTCAATGACAATCTGTTCCTGCAGATGCTACTGCGTTCGTGTATTGCAACGGGCGCTGCCTATTCTACAAAGTCTTGGAAGATCAGAGACTCCGAGATGGTCATGATGCATATAACACCCCACCTGCGTGCTTATCTCTGTGAATGACTTCTTGTGAGCACACCGCTTCATCGTGAAACGTCGTCGTATCGCACTCAAATGGCGTGGTTTTGGCGACCAACGACTCGGAAGTCGGTTGACAATCACCCTATCCCCAATTCGAAGCTGTCTGGCATTCTCTGACTTGAGAAAGTGTGTGAAGGTGCACTGCAAGCGTACTGAGTTATGAGCCAAGAAGGTATCAACGGAGATAAAGTCGCTCTCACCCAACCAACCTCACCTCTGAATGAACTTGGGTCCGATCCGCGCGCGTCGCTGTGTACTTCATACGTCGCACTGGACGTGAGCCTCAATTCCAGTACGAGATCGTATGAACAAGACATGCTCAGAGGTGCAACCACGGCTGCTGGGCTTCACTGTACAGTGCACGATTCGACTCTTGGACCAAGTTTTGACCGGGTGCGGGACGTGGTAGTTCAAGTTGGTGGTCTCTGGGGATAAGGACGAAGCAATGCAAGGGGCACACAGTGAGCCCGAGTAGCATAGGGTGGTAATGACAATGGATATGCATGAAGAATAACAAGTTTGCGGAACGCTAATGGTGGTTGGAACGAAGCTGAACCAGAATCAAAGCTGTGGCGCGCGCATCATCGCCAACCTGCTTGCTCTTAACCACTGTGCATCATGCCGACCAATTTTACCAATCTTCACTCAGCACATACATAGCGTTCCAAACTCAGGCCAGCGTGAACGATTTTCGAGGCTCATGCCTCCGCCTTGGTTCTGGTCTTGGTCCGTATCGCGTTGCAGCGCCAACTTGGACGAAGACCTCCTAGCGATGGTCATCCGACGGATCGTTACTTGCCTTGCGCGTCCAAGTCGCGCCAGATACCTCAGGCTCAATATTCAGGACAATACTGCGGGTGGAAGAGAAAACAAGGCCCCCTCCATTGAGCTTTCTTCGAACAACAGCGTCAGGCGCTGAGAACATTTGGCTGGGAACATGGATAATAAGGCGTCCACGATAACCCCACCACAAAGGAGCCCTCGTGTTCAATTCATTGTGAGTCAAACAGCATCGAAACTCAGAACAATAACACGTACTTGCGAAGGATGAAGGCCCTGTGGAAGGAGGAAGTTGGTGAAGTATAAAGCTGCTGTCGTATCCATTTTTTTTCAATCACTTCTCAGCCACACACAGTATTCATTAGTATCCACCTACCTCAACTTGCCGCCTATCATGTCTCAACCACTTACTCGCCCATTGCACGAGTTATCCGAGACCCTGAGCAGGAGAAGCTCTGCGGTGGAAGCCAGTGCCTGCGAGGCCTTCAACAAAGTTGTAAGATCATCAACGAGTTTCCAATTTTCGTGTGTCATTTCCCGGTCCTCGATCCTTCTGTTTTCAAGGACGACTCGAAACCCGAGTACGTGGCTCTCCCTTACTCTTCTCCATGCACGAGGCTCTGAATCTCTACCCCTCACAGCATTGATACCCCGGATTTTGAATCCAAGTACGAGACCCCTGCTTGTTATACCCTTTTCCAACGATAAATCTCAATCAAATTGGCCTCTAGCGTTATGCGTAACATCGGGACTGAGCAGAGCCCCATTTGGGTGAACAACAAGACCAGAATAAAATGCGGCGGTAAGTCTTACCTCCGCGCCCTACACAAGTGTTCCCGTCTACATCAAACTCTGACGTTCGATCTGTATATCTCAGGTGTCTTCAACGTAGGCAACGTCGTTGGGAGGTGAAATGGTCTCCACTGTGGTCCATCGAGTGAGCGGATGACGGTGGACTCTTCATTCTGTTCGCTACGTTTGTTTGATTTTGGCGTGTTCCAGTCTTTCGGTCCAATGTATTCTTATCATGCTCGTGCGTTTCGCTGTAGTGGTTCTGTGTATACCAATGGACTGGGTGCTGTAGTATAAATTACATATATCATTCTTCTGGCAACGAAAAAGTACGCCTGCGTCCAACTGTGACCAGCACAGTAAAGGTTGCAGCAGTACCACCTCGACGGCCGTCCCCCCGACGGCAGTCGCATCATGCCCATCTGCTGCAGCTGCCTTCGTACGGCACTCCGTGGTTTACATCGATATAGTTGCTGTGATTCGACACAGCCGGCAGTGCTTCGGGTACGATAGTGAAGGATACCCCGTCTATTTCGCTTTCCGCTGGTTCGCCTCCAGGAATCGTCGCATGCCGCTGGAAGCCATCGACTCCTGCTCTCCTTCCTGTTTCGTGAAAGCTGTCCGGAACACCCGAATGCTCTCCTCGATGTTCTCGTCCACGTCATGCCTTTCCCAGTAGGAGTGCAGCCGCTTCTGCGTCTTCAGGGTTTCTCGCGGCGACCTGCAGAGCAGCTCCAACCATTCGTCTAATGCTTCGTCTAGTTGTGCCTGGGGAGCGACCTTCTCGATGAGGTTCCATTTGAGCCTGTGTGTTTCGATAAGACTCGTGCCTCTCGAACTAGACTAGGAGAACTGACGCTTCTTCTGCCGAGATTCGCTCTCCTAGAAACAGCAGCCTGCGCGCCTTGCCCCACCCAATCAGCCCAGGTAAGAGTGCTGACTCGATGACTGAAGGTATGGCGAGGTGTACTGCGATGCGCATGATGATTAGCCTGCCAGATGGAACTAAGAAACGGTCAAACCCACCTTCAGGCATCGCAAACGTCGCATTATCTGAGGCTATCCTCAGATCCGCACTGGCCGCCACCTCCAACGCTCCACCCAAACATATGCCATTGACACGCGCAATGACCACGCTATCAGCTTTGCGAATCGTATCCCCGACCTTTTGTAACCGCCGTATGAACGCTTCGGCCTCGTCTGGGCCTTGGATCGCTGCCATCTCCTTGATATTGGCACCTACAGCAAAGGCACGGTCTCCAGCTCCAGTGATGACGATGACATTAGGGTTCTGGGCATCAGCCTCTTTGACCGCTTCGACTAGGTCCTCCAACGTTGAGCGCGAGAGTATGTTCAGTTTCTTCTCGTCCTCGACCGTCAAGGTTACGACCTTCCGGCCATGTGAGTGCGGCTTGACGGAGATCTGCACTTGGGCTGCCGCTCTCGAAACAGCGGTGCATGCGAACGAGCGCCTGGCGGATGCGGCCATTATCCCACGAGGGATGTTGTGCGCAACGGAACGCAGAGAGCAGGCAGCGGTCATGATTTGTGAACAAGGGGAATGGATGTCAAATTAGTGGAAAGGCTGGTGAAAAGCCTGGAAAGGGACGAGCGAGGCTGGAGACGGGAGAGATTGCCGCAGCCAGCTACGTGCTCGTCGCGTTCAAAGTGAGCAACGATCAAGTGCGTTCATCAACCTCCTTCTCAACCTTGCTTTCCCTCGATCACGCACGATTTCTCATACAGTTAGTTGTAAGAACATTGTTGAACAGCTAAAAGTCAAGCTCCTCCCCTACCCCGGGGCCTTGTAGCTTTTTGAGCTCCTCTAATAGTTGATGGACGCAGCAATAGTACTCTGTGTTTCGGTCTGCGAAGGCGATCAAAAGATAGGCGGGCCCGTCTGAGACGTCAAGAACATTTGCCATTGCCGACCGCCAAGTTGGAAGGGCGTTCTTTGTAGCCTGAGCAAGTCCACAAAGTTGCGTGATATAAACTTCAGACATGCTTGAGTGATCTGGCCCTACTCTGGCTACGGAAGCGCGAATGAGACTGGTGAGGTTTGCTTGTTGCAGTAGCGAGTCGACCGGGCTAATCTCAGTCAAGCCACCGCCGGACTGGATAAGCTGCAGTCCCTCCATCCGTGCCTTGTCGTCAGAAGACATGCTCGTCAATTGGTGGAAGAAGGAAGTCCACAACCGTAAAGTCTCTTGACAAACTGCCCGAGATTCAGCGAACTCCCTGGACCGATACCAAATGGTCGGAATCTGCGCTAAGCCTCTGCCAAGAGCCCATATCACCACGACGGGATGTATACGCGGATCGATAACATATTGCAGGATCGTGGAAGCATCGGCTGGTTCGCGGAGCAGCGTCTTCTTGACGAGGGAGCACGTAAGAAGTAGATTGACATGCAAGTGCTCGTTGTGCCAATTTCCCTCGTCGAGAAGTGATTCGAACCGGGCTGGGTCGAGTGAATCCTCTTCAAAAAAGAAGTCAATGTCGTCTATTTGGTGGTTGTACTCCTCCCCGAAAAAGCATATCCGTGCTTAGCGTGGCCACGTAGGAATCGTTCAATCCTCGGAGGCTCGTGGTTATCGGCTTGACCCGCGTTCACCCTACTGCGGAATGCACCAAGCGATTCACCACAGAGGACAGCCATGTGCCATATTGGTGAGGGAAGCAGCTTCCTCCTCGTTGGAAGGTAAGGCGACATTGGCATGCCCGCGATAGACTGGGCAATGATCGAATGAACGGTGGTGTTGGACGAGGTCTCATAGAGCCATTGTATGGCTTCGGCTTTGAGCGGTTCCGGGGGGAGCGAACTAACTGGGTCCCGACGTCCATATTTCCACTCCGAGAACATCCGCTGGAACTTCTGCCCATATTTGGGGGACCGAATTCCATTGGATATCAATTGTAATAGGCGCAGAACGCCGCATGCGCTATGCACTATTACTTGAGAGACGAGTGACGACATGGGGGTCCGGTAGGGGCATCCATGGTAGAAAGTGGGAATAGTACTGGAGGTAAGATAGACTGTACACATCCCGCCAGTGTTGACAGCAACAACGTAGAAGGCGGTCTGATCGAGGGGAAGTTAAAATAGTGACATTCCAACTAGGAAGAGGAATAGCGATACGTGCAGCAGGCTAGGGAGCAGCGCAATGATCACTGGGACGCGCCACTTGTTGAGACCTGGATAGCGAAAGCGGCGATGGAAAACCCGCTTCATCGTCGATCCAAAAGTCAGGGCCCGATATCGCACTGGCCATGTTGGGCAACATCGCGGTCCCGTGACCAATGCGACATTGCTTCAACCTGGACCTGCTCTTCTGGAACGACGTAGCTAAGCATCGCAGGACTTTGATGATATCATCAATTTAACTAGATGGCTAGCACCCCCTCACTCCATCCCTTCACCCTGAAGATCAGCAGGTACGAAAACGCATGGGAATGGAGGCACTTGTACTTAGTACTGTAGAGGGAGTAGGCTTGTGCAAGGAATTCTAGCGTATATCAGGGGTTGGGTGCAGCAGGTTTGGAGGGAAAGAGACAGGAGACCTGGTGCACCGTGCCCCTGGCAGTGGTGGAAGCAAGGGTGGAAAGACGAAAGGCGAAAGGTGACAAGTCAGAAACTCGTGGCTGTGACCGCACGCTGATTGATTCAACATCGACCCGTCGCCCTGCGGCCCTTGCTTGACTCAAGCTCTCGTAACTCATCGGCCCCCATTCAACCTAACAAGATACCAATGCACGCAACAACATCCACAAAGGTTGCTACCATCCCATCACATCTGCAGTACCCACATAATCCACCATGTTTTCAGAAACAAGACGCCGCCATCGCAGACCTTCAAAGCCAGATCGACGAGCTTCAGGCGCAACTAGGGTGAGCCCCACTGCAGTTACACACATACAACTCGCAGTCTCATTATGGAGCCCGAGATAGACCAGGAGCAGACGCAGAGAAGATAGTCAAGAGCCATATCCGTCTTCTGCACGCATATAACGACGTCAAAGATGCAGCCCAGGTACGCTTTCTAGTGAACTGACTTTCACGTCGGCTTCCGCATGGCCCATCATGACAAACAGGTACTCATAGGAAGGGTGAGCTCCATTTACCGCATGTCGTTTCACACATGCACTAACGTCTTTGCAGCTAGCGACCGTGAAAGAAACGACCGTGACAGAGATTCACAGGGACTTGGATTTGCCTGATAAGGATTGAGGGGCCCCGGTCATGGTGAAGTGGAGGAGGGAGGAGGACTTGTATTCTGAAGTACCGAGCGCCGTGTTGTACACTAATACCTAGAAGCAAACGGAAAGACCTTCGACCGCGGTCGCAGTCCCATTTGTTTTCCTATGCGCGATGGAGTGGACGTTATTCGATTACAGGCTGCTACACCAACACCCCCTCCCCTCCCTCCACCTTCAGACTCAAACTCGCATTCCCCACCCCTCTTTCCTTGGGCGAAGAAGACGCCGACCCCTCCTTCTTCGTATGCACCGACACATGCCTCGCCAGCTGATCCGGCCTCGAAAACGCCTTCCCGCACCCTGGCTCAATGCAGACGTACGGCCGGATTCCAGTGTGCGTTCTCAGCTGCGCGAGATACCCGGAAACGCGTCAGATAATCGAGGAAAGAGGAAGACGGAGGCACTGGGCAAGGAAGACGAAGAGGACGTACATGTTTCGAGAAATTCGACGACTCCGAGAACGTCCTCTCACAGTACTGGCACTTGAACGGCTTATGCCCGTTATGCGTCCGCTTGTGGATCGTGAGTGCGCCTGTGGCCGCGAACGCCTTGCCGCAGCCTGGGTAGTCGCATATGCATGGTTCTGTGAGGGAAGAGGGGAGGTCAGTGATGTTCGCAAGGAGTTAAAGGACACTGGAAGAACAGGTAGGGCATAGGGAAGAGGAAAGAGATGAACAGAGGAAAGCAGAACGTGAACCACTCACTCTCCCGATTATGTCTCCTCATATGCTGCTGCAGCGTCGCACTCTCCGAGAACGTCTGTCCACACGTCTTGCACTGAAACGGGCGGTGTCCCGTATGACTCTACACAAACAAACTAATCAGCTTCAGTCCTGCACCCAAACCGAATCCCAAAGAAACCGATATCCCAAGTAAACCCAACACCATCCCCCTTCCACCCGCTCCCCGAATCCCCAAATCCTCCTCTCCAAATCCCGAACAAAAGAAAGGTAAGCTCACCTGCAGATGCCTACAAAGCTTCTGCTTCGTCCCGAACCCCCCACCCCCATTCCTCCCACACCCCTCCCACCAACACTCATAGTGCGCCTTCCCCCCTCCCACGTGCGCAGCGTGCAGATGCGCGGTCAGGGCGGCGGAGGAGGGGAAGGTGAGGTTGCAGGCGGTCCAGAGGCAGGTGCATGGTGTGTCTTCTGTCGTTGGGGTGCTGGTGCCTTCTTGAGTTGGGACTGGAGATTTTTGGTCGTCGGATTTTGGAAAGGCGGTGATGGGAGTGAGAGTCGGAGAAGAGGGAGAGTGAACGGCGGTAGCGGAGGAGGAGACGACGCTCGCGCCGTCAGAGTCACCCTGTTGGTTATGATTCCACATGAACGATCCCAACCCCGAGGAGTCCTGCTGCCCAGCATACGAAATGGGCCCCTGCTGCCCATCATAGGCACTCGATCCCTGTTGACCAGCATAGGGATTGGTATGATAGTTCATCCCGAACATCCCCGGCGATCCCACGACGCCTAGATGGTCCTGGAGTAGATGATTCGAGATCAACCCCACTATATTCGGATCCTGAGCAGACGAATGCGAAGGGATGAGGCTGGGGGTGTGATACTGCGTGCAGTCACGCCAGTGGCATGCGTCTAGGACCATGTTGTTGTTGTTGCTGTTGTTGCCGTTATTGTTGCTTGAGTTGGTGGAGGAGTTCGTAGCGTTGATGGTAAAGTTGGTGGATGGGGAGGAGGTTGGTTGAGCTTGGAGATGCTCGAGGTTAACGTGCCCGATAAGTTCGGCGAGGGAGAAGAAGGATTTGTGGCATGAGCCCCACATACATGGGATCGAAGTCGAGCTCGGTAACGGCGAAAACGGTGGAATCATGGGCATGGTAAGTGGTGAGCTCGGAGAAGTGCTGCTGATCCCCGTTCCTCCTCCGTCGAGGGAAAGCTGTCGAAGAGAATCGTGGTGGCCGTTCTTGTTGCTGTTGTTTTGTGGTGGTGGGATAGACTGGTGACCGATCGATGGGTGGTGCATCATCGACAGCGCTGGCGACGAGATAGCGCTACTAGGCATTGAGCTCGACGACGAGGAATACTCCGTCGTTGGAGTAGGTGGTATCATCGGCTCGGGGCACGAGTCGCAGAACAAGTCCATAGGAAGGCTGCCGCTATTCGACGGTGGGTCGCACGAAGCGCAAAACAGTTCGTTCCACATGGGGTCCCATTCTGGTGGATTGCTCAGATCGCATTGGTCTGGGTTGAAGGACGTCGTCGACCCAGGATACTCAGCGCAGCATTCCAGCTACACAACTCATGATCAGCTAAAGGTCCTAAAGAGAAGGATAGGGGAAGAACGCACGATGTGTTCTATCCCTGTACAATCGGTATCGTCGCATACGAATCCGCAATTCGCATGCTCATACCCGCAATGGTCGTTCTGCTCTTCATGCGTCGGGTCTGAACAAGCAACCACCACGCACTGATCCGTACATTCCTGTGTCATCGCGACGCCTTGAAGCGAACACGGCGAGCCCGGGCCTGGCGTCAAGTAATCTTCGCAAGGCGTCTCTGCTAACGCCCCTGCGTCTGTCCCTGGCGATACGCTCGAGGTGGTTGAGTTAGCGTTAGGATGCCTCTGGGATAAAGAGCTAGCCGCTAGACCGCCGGTTATCTCGCAAGTGTGACAGGGCATCTCCGTGTCTGAATCTGTGCAGAGTGGAGCTTGTGCCTTATTTTCGGCACGAGAAGAGCGAAGGTAGGAGCTGGAGAAGCTCGGATGATCTGCGCATAAGCCCTCTCCGTACATCTTGAGCTGGGTAGGTGACCGGTGCGGTACGCAGCGATGAACGATATTGACCACGTGGAGGACATGGCGTTATCCGGGTAGCCGGTCCGATTGAGATTTGGGTCGGCTCGGTTTGGTTTGATTTGATTGGATCGAATCTCGTCATGCAGGCACGGCTCTCCACACATCTTACACCTACCACCATGTCCTACTCAACATCAACTCGCAGACGACCAGGAACATCAGCACCAGGCGACGGTTCACGCACCATCACCATCCACGACTCACAACCCGGCGAAGATGATGGCTCAGGCGAAGGCGGAGGCTCCGGAGACCACAACGGGGGAGTGCTAAGACTACGAGGCGGCCCGAAGAAGAAGAGCCCAAGACGAGTGGTGTGGGATGACGATGTCGTTGATAATGAGGGGTGTGGGAGGAAGAGCTCGAAGAGTACGTTCATCATCAGTTGTACCACACGCTTATGCTCATGGAGATCCCGCTTTTGCAGTATGCTGCATATATCACAAACCCAAGCGGTTCGACGAATCGTCAGATGAGGATTCAACAGACACGGACTCAGATTCGGATTGTGGACACGCTCACCATCACCACGAACAAGGAGAGAGCAGTAGTGGGGGAGGAGCGCAGGCTGAGAGATCTGGCGGGAGCAGTACGACTGTAGAGCAGCCACAGTACGAGCCCAATGCTTACGAGCAGGCGCCATCGTATAAGAAAAAGGGCAAGCGACGAGCGGCTTGAACCTGTGTCTACCCCGAATATTCTGCTCGTTACGCCTCACTAAATGTCTAATCTACCCATTATAATCTCAGCTAAACGCTGCACACTTCTTCATCCATCCGAGATCTACTTGTTTGTCTCGCACCAGCAGGATGACGACTCCCTTGGGAAAACCCCGCTGCTTTGGCCACCGCCCTCACGAGTTCTCTTACGGAGCGACGTACTCAAGCCAGACACTTCGAACGATAAAATCAACTACATCATTATATCACACTAAAAATACACCGCACGCCTACCTACCTACAACTTCGCCCTCCCTGACACCCCCTTTGCCCTCCTCACCCACTCCTCCTTCGCAACCCCCCTCAGCACAGTCTTGAGTATCTTCCCCGCCGGGTTCTTCTCTGTTGTCCAGGTTGAGAATCAGATTCACCTCGCCCATTTTGAGATGACGTGAAGGAGTGAACGACGCTCACCGAAGGGCTGATGCGTAATCACAACCATACTCGGGACAGCGAAACGTGGTAAACTGCACAGAAGTGAGCCCATAACCCAAGTTGACGTTGACTGGCAGCAACGCACGAACCTCTTCCTCGCATGTGCAATCAACCCCTCCTCATCCACGCCCGCGTCCGTTTTGACGACAACACAAGCAGCGACCAATTCACCCAACCTCTCGTCTGGTACACCGATAGTAGCGGCTTCGACGACGGAGGGGTGCGAGTAGAGCGCGTTTTCGACGGTCGTGGAGTCCTACATCCCCAAACAATCGTTAGATACCCGCTCCTAGATTCAGGGCGAAGGGTGGGTGCGTACGACGTTCTCGCCCCCTCGAATGATAATATCTTTCACTACCATTCCCAGCTAACAATCAGACCCCATCCGAATTGCAGATGGTTAGGACGTACGTCGATCGCGGATATACAAGAACCCGTCTTCGTCTTGATACCCCAGATCCCCAGTTTGGAACCAGCCGTCTTTCGTCACCGCTTTCGCCGTCGCCTCTGGAATACCAGCTTAGGTTGAGATATAGAACCAAGAATGTGGGAGGGAGGAAGCCTACCAGGATCGCGCCAATACTCGTTGAGAACGTTCGGTCCTTTCCTAATTTGGGGGTCAGCGTCGCCGGCAGGGTACAGGAATACAGGAAGAGACTCACACCCAGACTTCGCCGAGCTCTCCCGTCAAGACAACCTTGCCATCTTTGACGATGAGGAGGTCATTCACTGGCATCGCCAACCCACTGTCCAGGGAAGAGGTTTGTCGACATTAGATTTTGGGGGGAGGGAAAGAAGAGTAGAGCTACGTACGCGCAAGTCGGCCGAGCCATAAAGTCTTCCCCTGCGACTCCCACAGCGACCTATACAGTCGATAGTCAGCCAGCCGAACTCGTCTCAGAAAGAATGCACGTACGGAGTTCGTCTCCGTCGCACCATACCCCTGTGCCCTACAGTCGCACCCTGTTCAGCCTCACGCTGTACCATCACAGGAGGAAAGATCTCACAATACGGCACCCGGAAACTTTGCGCTCACTTTCGCTGTCAGGTTAGATGGCGAAGATGCGCCTCCAAAGGATACGCCTTCGAGCTCAGTGAGCTCGGTAGAGACGAGGTCTAGGACCATCGATGGGACACTGCGTGTATCAGCGTTAGTGGGATGTTGTATGAGGGATTGGGTGGGGAGGACTGACCCGCCTGAGATACCGACGTTGTGGTCTACTATTAATCTGAATGTAGCGAGGTTTGAGAGCGTCTCGATATCGTGGTATTTGAGGGTTACCTAGCAGCTGTAAGGGAACATCGCTGTTAAAGTATGGCCAGGAAGTGAGAACGGTAAGACTGGACCTTTAGCGGGATCCCATTTATGCATAAGCACCAACTTGCGACCAGTAAGCGTCCCGTTCATCTATTTCAACCCGATCGTGAGACGCGGTCCAGATGCGGGATGAGGATACTAACAGAGAGTGTGGTGATACCTGGTGCCTAGAATGTGAGCGAACAGCACAGCGATCTGAGCAAACGCAGAGGCTTACCGGTGACGTGGAAGAGCGGAACGGTGATTAAGATCCCTCTGAGAGGACCCGTTGGCAGTGCGGGAGTTTCACCCCGTCGCAGCATCGCGCGAGCCGCTCCTACTGAGAGCTGAGAACGGCTCATGAGCGACAATTCAAAGTCGAGGTGTGGTAGGCGATACTCACATTGAACACGTTGGTGAGGAACATCCGTTGCGTGCTAAGGACTCCTCGGGGAAGACCGGTCCTAGGTTCATCTCAGTCCCTAAAGCAATGTAAACCGCAAACAAACGAACTCACGTCCCAGAAGTAAACGCGATCATCGCGTTATCCTCAGGCGTAATCTGGATGTCCTCCGCGAGCAACGTCTTCGGGTCAGGACCAGCGTACGACCACAACATATCTTCCCACGTCCTCATGTTGCCCCATTTCAGCTTGTTCTTCTCGTTGCCCAAGACGACGTAGCCGCATGTGTCTGTGAGTTTGGATGTGAATGGGCCGAGGGTATCTGCGCGCTCGGTGTCGAGAAGGAGGAGTTTGCATTGGGTGTGGTTGATGCAGTGGATAAGGACGGGGGAGGGAAGCCATCTGAAGTTGAAGGTTATCGAGTGAGGTGAGGCCGAGCTGAATAGAGGAGGGTGGGACGTACGCATTGAGGAGCACGCAGACGGCGCCGAGCAGCTGTTGGTGTACAGTCAGCAAATGCAGAACAAACGTGGTTCGAAGGTAGCACTTACGTGACACGCCCAGAAGGCAGTCAAGTAGGACGGATAGTTGCGCGAGCAGATGCCAATTCTACCACAAAGTGAATACTCGTCCCAAGACCTGACGGAAGGGGCCAAACATACCTATCCCCCTTCCGAATCCCATACACGTCTCTGAACGCGGCTGCAGCCTTGAGGGATTCATTGAATATGTGCTGGAACGTGAAAGTCTCCCCCTCGTATACGATGTACGGCTTCTCCTTATGTTCGTTGACTGCCCAGAGCCAGAGGGATCGTAAGGAGGGGAAGAGATGCTTGTATACACGCGTTAGACGGCCGTGTAGAAGTATGGTCTCCATCTGTTGAGAGAACATAAGTACTGCACAAATGGTCGAACGTATCCATACGCGCCTCATGCTGCGATCCCGGAGCGCATAGCAGTTTGTCCACTGTGGTCGGTCTACGGTAAGCTTTCAGGGCTGGATCTACGGGACAAGTCGTACGCACCTTCTTTCAGAGTTCTCTTCGGTACCCAGGCAGTTTGATCAGACATCCTTGCGCTACTGCTTGGTCGATGTTGAGCAAAGGTGTGGCAGTTCTAAAGACGATCTGAGGTGTCTTCTGGCAGATGTAGCGCTCAGTGACGGTGAGAACCAAGTTGAAGTTGAGCAGTGGGGAGTCCGGCCGGGAGTATTTGGGCCAGTAGCCGGCTGACACCAGAAGCAGCTAAAATAGTCTGATTACGCCTATACATTGAGCTCCAACCTCCAGGATGGCGGCGCGAATGGAGTGGGTGGGATGACCGTGCTGGAGAAGTCTGATCTGGGCGGCAATTTGGAAGAGGCGGTCAGCCAGACCCGACGGGCTTCTTCTGCACACCGTCACCTCCACAAACGACCCGAATCTCAGCAGACTTGTTGACACAATCCTATCGGTATTCCACTGAACCCATGCCCACACGCGAAATTGAACGAAACACAAGGTCCAGGGCTCGCACCGGCACAACGGAACTCGAGCAATCTCACACGTTTTCCAAGGACTGAGCAGCGCATATGTAATACCAGATAGCCACACCCCATGTACAGACCGTCGTTACGCTTTACTCCCTCATCTCCCTTTTTTTATCGAAGCAATCAGTCTCTCCCTCACGAAGAGCGGCAAAACTCGGGGAAGTCACTGCGTTTACTGCTACTCCTAGATTCGCGCATGTTGGCTCGTAAAACAGTTCTGGTGGCAGCACAATCAGTGAAAATCCATGCCGGCGCCATAACCACTTTACAGTGAGCCACCTCTTGCATCTTCACCCTCTGCGAAGGACTCTGGCTGTTTGGAAGCTCGAGCCCGGCTCAATCTAAACCCAAAGACATGTCTAAAAGCACGCTAGTTGTACGCTCCGACTTCGACGTGAATCGACTAATCAAACGTGGGCACTCAATCTAGGCCTTGCGCGCAAAAAGCCAAGGGAAAGCACTGGCTCAGGAAAAAGATGTAAGTACCTGGTGCCATGTCAGTGTCAATGTCATCGTCAACTGATGGCGAATGCAGCGATGGTCGTTTCTAGCATCTCCTCCTTGGACTAGTTTGATCTCAGTCCATGCAAAACAAGATAACGGCGCTCTAGATCTCTCGACGAGGACAGAAATCCGCTCATCGATTGGCTCGCTGATTGTTATACGGTCAAGGGTGTACAACAGTAGCGACGCGACTTCGAGCGAGCGATATTCCTCAACGGGCTTAGAGGAGCCCTTTTACCCACAGTGCAACTGGCTCTCAGCGTCATTGAAGGCTGTGCGTAGTCTCTTTCCGCGAGACTTCTCGCCACCGTACTGTAACTCTGTCTACTCAGTGCGGGCTGCAAATATGATGTTCCTGAATACGCCGACCTCTCTCCTCCGCCTACTCAGTGCGGCAAAGGGCGCGTGATTAATGGTACCCGTGAATTTTAAACTTGCGTTCATTCAGTTAGCACACGGTTTATCGCTAATGAGGCTGCCCGCCTTCGTTGGCTGGAGCTCTTAGTCGTCTGCTTGTGAGCACCCTTCGTCTTGGCCACCACAGCTCTGATTCTAGAGCTCTTGCTCTCAACAGATCACTCAATCTAGACCTTCGCTATCCTATACCATTGGAAGATAGCGAAACACTGCCATCAACGTCGGTGGTTATCAAACTGAACAAGCACTGATCGCTGTTCATCATACATTCGGGTAGTGTTGTCGTTGTGTTGAAGCGCCGAGGATAAGCGGCCGCTCATAAGCTGGTGCTCCACGCCGTGGAAATCTTCACCCACCTTCACTCCTCTCCCCCCTCGAGTCAGCCATCCTCTTCACCACAAGGGATCACAAGCAATGGCAAAGACATCCACCAGGTCAATGTCGCACTCGAACGAGGATTCGGAGGTGGCCAACGAAGCACCCAAGTTCACATGGGCGTCGTTGTGGCAAAAGCCCGCAATCAACTCGCTCAACGGGAAGAGCTACACCCTTCCGATTTTTAACCTGAACAACCCGTATGGAAGGAACTTCCACCTTAGTTGGTTGGGCTTCTTCGTCGCTTTCTTGTGAGCACGGTTTTATTCGCGACTCGCGACGTGTTCTCACATCTCCTTCCCTTTGAATAGGTCATGTAAGATCCAACGATTGCTCGTGCGGCGAGCGGGGTACTGATCAGCTGATATCCAGGGTTTGCTTTCCCCCCGCTTATTCCAGAGGCTATCAAAGCGGACCTCGGGCTCACGTCGGCGCAAGTCGCGAACTCCAACATCGTCGCACTGTCGGCCACGCTCATCGTGCGTCTGATCAGCGGTCCGCTCGTGGATCGCTACGGACCTAGGATTGTCATGGCATCTCTTCTTATTCTTGGAGCTATTCCCAGTGGTTTGGCAGGAACTGCTAACAACGCGTCGAGTCTCTACGGTGAGTTCAATTTCGTTATCTCCCAGCGGCCAGGTATCTGAGCTCTTCCAATAGTCATCCGTTTCTTCATCGGTATTCTTGGTGGAACTTTTGTGCCGTGTCAAGCGTGGACATCATCGTTCTTCGACAAGAACATTGTCGGCACTGCGAATGCTTTCGTTGGCGGTTGGGGTATGTGTTCATGCTAGATCTTCCAAACTAGTAGACAACGACGCTGACTGTTCTCTCTCCGCCTCTAGGCAACATGGGGTACGTTTTCGAGGGATTATTTACAAGGGAGACCAATGAAGCTGACTCGCCTCTTTCTTTCTTCTGCTGTTCATTAGTGGTGGAGGTACGTTTCTCGAGCGATTCTCTGCGCTCGACAAAAGCTAACTTTTTTGCATCATTTTACAGCCACATACGCGATCATGGTGTCGTTGTATAGTCGATTGCACAGTGTTATGGACAGGAGCAAAGCCTGGAGAGTCGCGTTCGTTGCTGTACCCGTCCCGACGTTGCTGCTCACGGCGGCGCTGACACTGATCTACGGTACTGATCACCCCGCGGGAAAATGGAGGTGAGCTGACTTGGATCACTATACTTTGGTGATGATTCTGATGGCTGCTTTCTAGTGACCGACACAAGTTTGCCGCTGGCCTCACTGGCGCTGCTGCTACTCAGGCCGAGAAGGCAAACGAGAAGGACAAGGAGACTGGCGCGGTCACAGTTCATGAGGTGAACTCTACCGATCTTCATGAACTCCACACGGAGCACAAGAACATCGTCACCGTCGACATCGCCGTGAACCAGCCTTTGACCTTCAAGTCTGCCATGCAAATCTTAAGCAACCCGCTTACCTGGCTCCCGTACGTCGCAGCGACCGTGAATCCGTTCTCCTACTCACGTTCTCGTGCACAGTGCATTGGCCTACATGACCACTTTCGGCTTCGAGTTGGCCGTGGACAGCGTGCTGGCGCATGTGCTCATGGACATCGACAAGAACCTCACTTTGTTAAACGCCGGTTACCTCGCCTCAGTCTTCGGTCTCCTCAATATCTGGACGCGCCCATTCGGTGGATACGTCGCAGACAGGCTTTACGTCCGCTTTGGTGTTGCGGCCAAGAAGTGGATCACCCTTGTCCTCGGAGTCCTCCAAGGAGTCTTCACCGTCGGCTTCGGATACTACATTCACAACTTGGAGCACCCCGATCTCGGAGTCGTCATGGGCTTCATCGTCCTGATCGCCATCTGCAATGAGGTGAGAGTGCACGATTAGCTTGCCTCTGATTCGTAGCCTGACCCACCATTCTGCCTAGATGGCTAACGGCACCAACTTCTCTCTCGTTCCTCACTGCAACTCCTACAACAACGGTGTCATGAGCGGTCTTGTCGGCGCTTTTGGTAACGTTGGCGGTATTTTCTTTGCTCTGATCTTCAGGTAAGACTCTCTGTGTTATGCATCCAGTTGAACGTTGCCTCTAACCGATGAGCTGTAGGTTCCAACCACACAGGGGGACTCCTTGGATCATCTCCGGATTCTTCGCCCTTGGTGTCAACCTCGTCCTCATGGCGTTCCCTGCTCCACGCGCTTAGATGTGGAGGTCTCTTTTGGGCATCTGGGGTCATTGTACAAAATCTGCATGGAACGAGGGGGTCATCGCTTTTAATGTCTTCCTGCGGGAAAACAGCATCATATCTATCATTCTAACTTACTGCATCTCACGTAACTTATGTTGCCCACGTCGTCTTCTAGATACACACTACTATCGCCTTGCTGCGCACTGTATTCTATACTCATTAACAAAAAGGTTCACCTGCAACATTACACTTTTAGCCGTCATAGAGAGCACTTCAAGTTGCATGTTAACGTTTGCAACAATTCTAACATTTGTGTCGACTACCCAGTGTTGCGTATCATCTTTACAGGCACGAAGTGATTGCAGCGTCAGAAGGTCAAGATTATTCGTATGTTGACAGTACAATATAAGAGATTCGGTGGACGACGAACTCCTACAATTCCTTATCGACACGAGTGAACTCCTCAGTTTCCTGAATAAAAACGTCAACATTTCACTTAGGCAGAGCGGCAAAACTAAGGCGCGAACTTCAGGAGCCGACTCGATAATGAAGTCAGTGCGTGCGATGTTGCCAACAGCCCCAGCTTCACGCGCGAGTCCGTAGCGGCCCTTCAGGTTACGCCACCAGTCCCTGAGCATCCAGCCATCGAAGTCGGTGATCTGAGTAGCCGAGCCGGTCTTCATGACGAAACCCCCCATGCCGGAAGGATTTCAGTTGTAGAAGTCGTCGAGAGCGAAGTAGTGGCCTGTGAGAAAAGTGAGAAAGTGAAAGTGAGCAGATTTTGAGTAAATGATGGCTGTGGAAATTTTTACCGAGTTCATGGAGGAAGATGTGGATGTTCTCGGAGTTGACTGCTCCCATGAAGTACTCTTGACCCATGCGGGCACCCCAATCTCCTCCAGCACCACCGCCAAAGCCTTTAAAATGTGAGGTGATTAGACGTATTTTCCCGAGCGGTGCGAAGACGTGTCTCACCAGGGGTCAGCCAAAGACTCCAGTCGTGATGCCTGGCAGCACCGCCAGGGCATCGAGAGCTGTAACTCAATGAGATTTGTCGTCATAGAGAACACCAATGGAGCACCCACTAGTCTGGTAGAAGAAGCTTCCACATCTGGGGTCGCACTCGGGAAGCCCTCCTCTGTCCTTGGTGGTGTAGACGTCGATGCCGTTCCTGCTGCCTTGAATCCGGTTGGCATTGTTCACGGCGTAACCAACGATGTCCACGGGCACACTGGTGTAGGGAAAGCGGTCGAAGCGAATGAGCCAGTCGATCCATTCTTGTATCCCTTCTTGACTGCGGCGTTGATCGAAGCACGCTGAGCCTCCGAGAGATTGGCATTGCCCTCCCAGCGGACACAAACTTTGGAAGTTCCGTTGGCGGTCATGAGTTGATCGTAGCTGAAATGTGAGGTAAACGAGGTTAGATTGAGCAATAGGAAGCGTCATGAGGGGGGATGGTGCTCACCCGAAGTTCTTGAAGTTCATGTTGTAGGTCTGCACCTGATGCTGCCACACCCGCTGGAGCGGTGTTACAAGGTTATTGGGTGGGTTCCAGGTGGTTTGTCGTTTCGTTGGGGTCGCAACGACGACAGCGGCCAAGACCAGAGGGACAGAGAGAAATTTCATATCGAGCAAAGTTGACTAGAGTGATGCAAGAGAGGCGCTGGAGTGCCTTGGAAATAGTTAGCGAGCGACCAGCTTTTTGTACGCTCGAGGGCACAGATGCTGACCCGTCTAACCAACATGTAACTTCATTGCAAGGGCCGTAATGTATATCGCTGCGTCGTTGACCGTCGCGTGGGGGACGTGGTCGTCAGCGTTGCGGAGCCGAGTGTATTGTCCTGGGAAATCTGGTTTTTCCGCGAAAGACGCAGTGGTCACTGGGAGCCATGATCTGCAAGAAGCTCAGGGAAGCGCGAACTCTGGCCTTCCGGTGGGGCACTACGCACGTATCGCGAGCGTCGCTTACAGCCTAGCACAGTGCGCCGAGCGGCATACGCCGTTCAGTGAAGCATGTGCAGCTCGAGGAACAAGTTTTATCTGGCCGGCAGCAGACCAGGGCGCGGAAATTTGGGACACCATGGCGGCAAAATGGCGACAAAAGATAGCATGCTGCGCTCACGATCTAGGGTTGCAGCAGTTGTCGAATACACAGTCGATGGGTTGGAGTTCGGTCATGCCGGTGGCCGCGCGAAGCAAAGAGTTGGAGGACCGATGAGGTGGTAGATCACACCCATCGTTACACCAAGCTGCACCGGGCCATGTCGATTCTCTGAGACTAATCTCAAGCTGAGTGGATTACGCTCAAATTGCGGTCTCGGTTCTCCTCGGACTAGTTGCAGTACAGGACACAGTCGCATCTCCTTCCACATTGGACCGCTGGGTCAACGCGCTTTGGTTCACCAGCCTGACCTTTTCCCTGTGCACCGCTCTCATCGCTACAATCATCGATCAGTGGATCCAGTAATACAGGGCCTTTACATTCGGATCGACGATGAAGCAAGTTCTGAACAGGCACTTCCGATACATGGGCCTGAACCGATGGCGCGTCCCCCTCATCATTGGTCTCCTTCCCAGCCTACTCCATGTATCCCTCTTCCTCTTCCTAACCGGAACGGCGCTCTTCTTGTTCCCGCTGGACCAGACCGCGTCCGTCCTCGTCATCACTGTCACCTGCGTGACATGCGCTACGTGCATCATCAGCAGCTTAGTGCCCGTCGTCCTCCCCCAATGCCCCTACAGGACGCCTATCTCCTCACTAGCGGCTCGGGGCACAACTTCGCGTTTGGTTCTCACGTTTCAAACCCTGCGACCTCTCTCCTCTGGAATGAAGACTCTGCACGATCGCATTACCGACAGCTGGGTCAGAAAAGCTCGAGAAGACACGGCCGTCGAAGGGAGCCAAGATGCTCTCAAATCCGAAGCAACCATGTGGCTTCATGGCGTTTCGTCCAACCCCGTAGTGTCGTCAATCGTTTACCAGGCTGTGGCCGGATTGCCCACAACCTTCCATCCGCGATTGAATAACCTCAAACAGCACATGACACCATATATCATTCAGCAGCAAGGAGTTGCGTCACTCAATAGCGCTGACCTGTTCAAGCTGGACTGACGAGGCCGTGCTCACACCCAAGCACCCATGCGCAGATATATGGACGCAGTGGAATCCCCAAAAACAGAATCCCTGGATGTGCTCGTAGCCGCTCACCAATTCGCATATCTCCCCCGCAGTACCACAAAAGTACATCCCAACTTGACCGCCCTGTCCTCAGCGATGTCCGTGACGCTGTCGTTCAACCTAGAAATATCCGATCATCACTCCTTGATTCTAGACCTCGTTGCTGAAGGACCCTTTGTTCACCCTGTTCTCTCAGTGTGGGCTCTATGCGAGGGGCTGCTGCGGACGGCGCACAAGACTCCCTCCCAGGAGAACCTACTTAGTACAGACTCGATTTGGGCGGCGTCCCCTCAAATACCATCCGACTTCGACCCTGACAGCGCAGAAACGGATGCAACGTATCCTAAATGGTCTCTACTCGTGCGCTACCTAGGCGCGCTTCTCCTCCCTCATTCCACTAAACACCACAGCGAAGGATGTATTCTGCTGGGTGGAATCACGAACGAAGTCTTCGCTGGAGCCGCCGTCTACAGCAACCAAGAGCACGTCTTCCTCACCATGGCCATATACTGTCACTTGACCTTGCTGTGGGGCGTTCGGTCCACCCATGAACACTGGAGCGAACCGCCCGCCGATCGCCGCTTTAATCACCTTGAGATCCTGGAGCGGATTCGACCCTTCGAATCCATGCGGGATATGCCCTCGCACGTACGGAGTGACGCGGCAGTTCTCTTTCACGGCATGCGAAGTGCCATTCGGCAACTCTGTGCCCGAGTCTCTTCGATACCGCTCGACTCAGAGCGCGCCAAAGTACTTCTTAAGGTGTATGCCGGCACCTTCTTCCGACACTTTGTACCCACCTCCTACTGCTTCACCATCGGCGACGCGGAAGTATGCCTTCGACTCCTCTTGCAACTGCCTGGTATTGGGTTTTGGTTCGGACACAGAGACGCACTGCAGTATCTGTGGGTCGCGTTTCTCCGCACAACGTTGGATTCGTGGACCACAATTTGCGAGGGACACCCAATAACCGCGACAGACGACCTCGAAAAACGCAGCGAACTTCAGTCCCTGTGTGAAACCCTATCCCGCCATGAAAGCCTCACCATACTCCTTCATATACTTGGACCGGCGGTCTACGCCGCCTTGCATGTCGAATACCTTCAGCCGCTTCGCAAGCTGGTCAACGTCACCACCAGCACCGACTCCGACCTTATTAGCTGGAGGTCGGCTATGGAAGATGTTCTCGACGTTACACTGGAACCCGAACGCCTCCTTATCGTGCCGGTAGCGGCAAATGGGCTGGATATCAACGTCCCGGCGGAGCTCATACTTTGCATAGGTCAGCTCCTGGAGGATCTTGAGCGGATTGCTAGGAGAGTGTGCAGTGCGCCTGATTTTCAACCCTACGAGCGGATTTATCTGGCGCTCGATGTGACCGACGCTGACGCTATCGAGTACGTTCGGATAACCAGTTGGTCGCCTTCCCATTCACTGACCCCAGTTCCAGCCACAAATCAGTCACCATAAACGAGGAACGTTGGGTAGTAAAGCCCGTGGTCCACCAGAATGTAAGTCCAGTTTGCATCTACATCAGCATCATCAGACTGAGACGACTCGAATCACCAGGCGCTGAGTGTCCACACCGACTCTGGAGGGCCTGGCTACTTGAAGCTTTCTTGGGGTGAACGAGCTAAGGCGATGGAGGCTGCAGCTTTCTTACGACGCCCCAAGGCAGCGAAAGATGCAGCTGCGAGCCTTCCAGTGTAAGATTCAGACGTTCACGCTTCCCGGAACTTTGCGCTGCAAACGCGTATAGCTCTTGTTCGCATACCCATAAATAGCAGGACTAGATAGCGGATCCGCATGTAATATACACATCTTTGCAAAGCAAGGAGACCAATCTACGGAGGAGTAAGCAGTCAGTAAAGCGCTTTCGGGAGAAGGGGATGCGGAACGAAAATCAGATGTCTGAAAGGGATTGAGTCTGTCTCTATCGAGTTGGATTCTACCCAAGATCATTAATAATAACCGGACGTAAGTCATTCGACTTTCCAAGAGCGCCAGTGCACCTCCCGAGGAAGGGCCCGAGTGCTCTCCAAAGCGTCTTATGGCCCCGGCAAACTATCATCACAAGGAGGGGGAGGAAGGGAAGGAGTCGTCGACCTCACAATATTATTGAGCGTCGTGACACAAGCGTCAGCAGGCTATGCGAACCCCTCATCCTCCTCGTCCGTCAGCTCCTCTCCTCGCCTGACCCCATCGTGACGCTCAAGCCCTCCTTTACGAGCCCATGCCCGGCCGTCTGTGTAAGGCATTATTCGGAATGGGAAGAAGAGGGTTGTTATTGAGCTGCGATGAACCGGACTACTTAGGATCGGTGAGAGAAGAGGGAGGAGTAGGGCAGACGTACTATCCGCCGCTGGGCCCGATATTGAAGAAGAGTTCTAGGTTCTTGCGTTTTCTGGTCGAGAGGGACACAGTCAGTAGCTGGACGGCGATAAGAGGTGAAGGACGTACCCCATATCGTAGCAATTCACGAAGGTCTACGCAATTGTGTCAGTTTCCAAGAAATCCAGAACGAAAAAGGGGATGATTCCCCTCACCTCTCCACGCGATTTTGCGACCTTAGAATAGTGTTCATGATCCTGCCCCTCAACTGACGTCTCTCCCTTCGCAACGCCCCACAAATGGAACGTCAGCATCACACCGACTGCGAAGCACAGGACGACGCAGAGGATGTAGATCATTACGAAGAGGGTCGCGGGCATCCGGTACAGCCATACCATCTAATTGATGCAAGATATCGAACTGTTTGAGACGGGGAACGGTGGATGAAAGAGGGCGGGCACTGACCGGCCAGGTGAATCCCATCGCGTCTTTGGCTTTTGAGAAGCCGAGGATGGTAAAGCAGAAGGTGCTTAGGACTAAGTAGGCCCTGTTTCGTTGTGAGGATTACTGTGGATATCCGAGAGGGAGCAAGACTGACATGAAGAGGACGAAATGCCGCTCGTTGTGTATGCCGACGCATTGGTTGATCCCTGAACACACCAAGTTTTAGCGACCATATAAGCATTGTACCAGCGCATAACTAACACTGATCAACGAATGCATATTTCAGCTGGCTGCTTGTGACACGGAAGGCGGAGAACGTACAGGGCAATGATGATCAAACTTAAGTATGCAGCGCTTGCAGATCCTACAATGGTGAGACCTCTCCCAACAAAACCTCAGCGCCGTATCCACACGTCAAAAGCAGAATAAACCTATTACCTCTGGCCTCATCTGCACACACTTCCGACACTGCGCCATTTCCGCGGGCGTTATCATCACCACATCTTGCGGAGACGTGTTCCCTTCGTGCTGCCGCTTGAGTTTGGCCCACATAAAGCTTGTGCCTGCGACGGGGCTCGGCTGGTCGTTGAACCCTGGTGAGACGGTGCAGACGTAGTAGTAGTGCATCATCAGGTTGAAGGCTATGAGGGTGCATGTTGGTATCGTGATGAGGGAGAATGCGAGCATTGGTAGTATTACTTCGACTGTGATGCGGTTAGTTAGAATACAGACCTGCAAGACGTGTTGGGGACTAACAGAAGCATAGAATTCCGATCGAAATCAGAACGACGGCGAGCGTTACGAAGACAGGGCCAGCAGCGCCGGTGACAGCATCAGCACATCGTTCAAGGGTCTTGAAACATCGGAATACGGTTCGTGAGCAGTACATCGAGGAAGCCCGCGTTAGGCGGGAGGTGTAGATGGACTGCGCTGCTGCACTGGTGGATGGAGGAGGAGGGTCGTTGTCGCCGTGGCGCATGACGTGCTCACATGGCATTGCCGCCTACTGATTGGTAAGCAACCTCGACGTTGAGCTCAACGCCCATCCTTGTTCCCGATTTGGAAGTGGACGCAATGCATAACAGGCCAGCACGGATTGTTTGCCGACTTCTGAATAGCGCTGGAAGTCTATTCTGAATCAAATCGGGCTACCCAGCATTTGCTCATCGAGAATAAGGCGCTTTTGGACCCTTTTGGCACTTATCTTGTACTCCTCAACATCGTCTGCCGGGGACCCGACGTCAGCTTAACATCCATCACGGAGTTTCCATTTTGGGTACAAGCAGCTGCTGTTGAACCCCTGGGCTTCTCTGCACATTCTGTGATGGGCCAACGACGAACGTCAGAAAAGTCGCCTAAAACGCATTTCTTGTCGTTATTTCTTGTATTCCCCGAACGGTTGAAGGAATCCTAGAAACCAAACCTGTCTCGTTGCTAGGTGTCAGCACGCTGGGAGGTATATCAGACTGTACACTCGCTATACTTCTTTCTTCAGCTCCTCTCAAGCCCCAGCAAGCAGGATCAGCCAACCAACACCACCGCCAACCACCGACCACCGACCAATCGGCACCAAGAAGACATGGGCAACACCGTATCCATTTTCACCACCACGCCTCAAGAGCACGCCGACAAATTCTGGGCGAGTCAGTACCAGCGTGTTCCGTTCCTTTTCAAGGGGATGCCGCACAAAGGGTATATCTCTCGGTCTTCCCTTTCTCTACCCTCAGATTCTCTGCGCTGCCTGATTGATTTTCCCCGCAGATACGTGAGGTGCAAGTTCTACCTCAAGTTCGAGAAGCACCACTTCGCTCGCCAGTGCGATATTCGAGAAGACGTGGCGCTCCTGGCAGATGGGTCGTTGGATTTGAGAGACGTGAAGCGGAAGTGGGGGTTGCAAGAGATCCAGGTCAGTACCCTTTCATGATACTGTTCTCCGTTGTTCAGACTACTGATACGCTGAGACGCAGACTATCGACCCCGCGAGATGGATTCCCTTTGACTCGAATGACTCGAACCGCCTCTCGAGGCTGGCGGTCGAGATTCTCACCGATGTCGACAAGGCTCTCCATTTCTATGGTTAGCAGCCCCTCACTCGCCTGCTCTTCCTCTTCCCGACGCTGACCGCTCGTACAGAGCCATCCTGCCCTCCCAACGTAGCGCGTATTCGCAGCGCCCGCCTGCTCGCCGTGAAGACCAAGAAACAAGCCATCCACAACCTCTTCGGCCCTCTGCGCTTCATAGACACCCTCATCACCCGCGTAGTGGCCACACCGCACTTCAAACGCCACGAAGGGATATACATCTGGATGGTCTTGCTCATGCTGAGTGTTCTGTTCTTTTCGTCGATGTATTTCGGCGTGGCGGCGTGCCAGTTCCAGAGCCGATTTAGGAACGTGGTTAGGACGGGGTCGTTTGCTGTTTCTCCCGTTTACTAGAGGGGGGAACTAGCGAAAGAAGAAGTCTTGTGTTTATATTGTACCACCATCTCTCTCTTTCTCTCTTTGTTTCTCTATCTCTGTTTCTCTCTTCATCTGTCTCTTATTTCCTCTCCATCGTCCTCTCTTTCTCGCTGTCTCCTACCCTCTCCATCATCTTTTCGCCCTGATTTCTCCTCCTCCACCACCTATGCCATGTATGCCCCCCCCACTTTATATGCTCCCTCCCCACCATACTCCTATGCCTTCCTTTTCTTACCTCCTATGCCTTCCTTTTCTTACCTCCTATGCCTCCCCCTCTTGGTTCTATCGTGTATGTTATCTCCTTTAGGTTTCTCGTGCTTTTCATTTGCTATCCTGTATATCTGTACCTTATGTCGTCCGTCTGCGCACTGTAATCATTTCGTCGGGTCCGGGATGGTGTCCGGGCCCGGCTCTCGCAACTTCTTTGCACTCGGTGACATCACATGGACCATCTCTTCAACAAACCTGACAGAGATGTTGGAGAACCCGCACGTTAACATTTCTCTCTGCTACCACGATCGCTGTGGCGACCTGAATATCTCTTCCATCCTTCTTGAATACCGTCATGGCCGCTGAGTTGCCCATCCCGATCTACACCAACCTCAACGATCTGTACGCAAATCTCGGGACGACGCTGAACCATGCGTGAGCTATCTCTATACATAGATGTGGTCGGCTAGATCTTCCCATGCTATGATCTCGATCCGTCAAGGCCAGCGCTGACGCACGCGTATGTGATAGTGAAAGGTGGAACACGCTAGTGGAAGAGTTTGAAAAGAGGTACGGCAGGAAACCGGAGTATATCGCTAGGGCTCCAGGACGCATCAAGTACGTCGCTTCTCTTCTACCATACTACGTCCGTTCCATGCACTGACCTCTCGTGTACCTCCAGTGTGATAGGTACTTGATACATGCCCTCTCACGAAACTACGCTAAATGACCATCAGGTGAACACATCGACTACGCCCTCTTCGGCGTCCTCCCAACCGCCGTCGAGCGCGACATCCTCATCGCCTGCGCCCCGAGATCTCCAGCAAAGGACAAAGAAGAAGCCTATGGCGAAGTCGTCGCTAACAACACCCACCCAAAGTACACCGAGAGCCAGTTCGTTCCGGAAAAAAAGGCCCACTCGTCAATGTTTAAGGGGATATCAGACTCGGAGCCAGGCGAAGATGTCGTGCACGTCGAGCAGTGGCATTTGGATATCGATACGTCGCAGTTGAGATGGGAGAGTTATATCAAGGCGGGGTATTATGTGAGTTGCTTTCAAACTGTGATGTCGCTGTGGGTGTTGATGTGATTTCTAGGGCGTGCTGAACAACTTCTTCGCTCCGGCGGACACGGACGCGAAGCCGGTTCCGATGGATATGCTGGTCTCTGGTAATCTGCCTTCGGGATCGGGACTGTCGAGCAGCGCAGCTATGGTCGTTGGCAGTACGCTGGCGTTCTTGGCTGCCAACGGCAAGGTACGTTGATTCTACTTCTCTGCGCGGTGAAAGCATCCTTGCTGATCAAGATTCGAAGCTGGAGGACGCGAATCTCACCAAGGGACGCCTGGTCGAGATCGCAGTAGAGAACGAGAAGCGCGTTGGTGGGTTGCCAGTCCATGCTGAACCGTTCGTCGCTCTTATCCTCATGTCAACCCTACAGGCGTAAACAGCGGCGGGTACGATCACCCCTTCATCCCGTTCGTGCAGATACACCAGCTGAGCACATTTAATCCAGGATGGACCAAGCAGCCTCAGTCATCTCCCAGCCTGGCTCAGTCCTCTACATCACTTTCTACCCCAAGCTCTCCGCAACGCCCACCTCCCTCCCTCCCCGCGCCGTCCTCGTCGTCGCCAACTCCCTCGTTGTTGCCGATAAGGCCGTCTCTGCGAAATGGTGCTACAACCTCCGCGTCGTCGAGACGCTCGTCGGCGCTCGAATTCTTGCCAGGCATCTCGGCGTGAAGCTGGACGATAAGGAGAAGGTCACGTACCGAGAGGTTGTAGGCCGTCTTGCGGAGGAGAAGAAGGGCGAGGAGGCAGGGAAAGGAGGCGGGATGGAGGAAAGTCGATTAAAGGAGGCCATTCAGCTAGTCTTGAATGAAGTGGATCACCTGAAGGGGAGAGATGAGAAGGACGGGGAGGGTGTGAGCATGGAGGAGATGATCGAGCTCTCTGGGTTGACGGCAGATGCGTTCAACGAACTTTACCTCTCGTGGGTCGAAGGTAGCTCTCCCTCCCACGCTTCCGTTCTTTCTATTGCTGATCGTGTCCTTTGTGTAGTGGAAGCCGATAACTTCAAGCTGTACAGACGAGCCAAGCACGTTCTTTCCGAGGCTCTTCGAGTACTAGAGTTCTCCGACATCTGTCAAAAAGGCGAATCGGAGACTGTGCTTCAGGAGCTAGGCACCCTCATGAACGAGTCACACAAGAGCTGCAACGACGAATTCGATTGCTCATGCCCCGAGCTCAACGAGCTGACTGAGCTAGCTCGTCAATCTGGTGCATACGGAAGTAGGCTGACCGGTATGTTCACATGCTCTCGTCAGTTCAATGGCGTGCTTACAAGGTGTTCGTCTTAGGTGCTGGGTGGGGTGGATGCTGCGTCTCGCTAGTAGCTGAAGATGAAGTAGAATCGTTCCTTCAGAAGATGAAAGCCGGCTATGGACGTTTTAAGGACCTAGAGGGCGAAGCTCTCAGTGAAGCACTCTTTGCTACGCGTCCAAGCAGTGGTGCCTGTGGTGAGCACCTCAGGCCGTCTCTTGGTGTTCACTCGACTGACCCGCGGTGTTCTCGACGCAGTGTTCAAGTACACCGAGTAGATAGACATTGAGAGGAACTGAACTCGTAAGCTTGTTTGTATGTATCAAATTGTATATATCTATCACCAGTGTCACACAAATGCCAGATCCCTCGCCTGATCTGTCTCGTTGAGAACGAGAGCGCGCATGATCCGCGGACAATTCTCCTGTTTCTTGTTCCTCTAAACCTGCTTACTCAACCCCTCATATGCGCTAGAACTACTTTCACAAGTCTGTTCCCTGCGCACAAGTAAGTACAAGTACCTGTCCACTCGCCGGTCGACATGGAGCTTGGGACGCATTCTGCACACAAAGTTCGAACCCTCCGATTTATGGTCAAGGCCCGCGGCCTAAAGCGACCCAGCGTCGACCCGGTGACGTATGCGCACTGCATGAAAGGGGTCATCCGCTTAATTGTGGTGGTCGGTAAAGATACCCCCAAAACTTAAAAATGTGTGTGTGAGTCCCGCTAGAGTTCCATAGGCCGCGCGGATGGATGGGGAAAAGCAGTGGAGGCTGTCGGGCCGTGTAACGGGGAGCCCTGCCAAGTGGTTGAAAAGCAGGCAAATAGTTAGTAATAAGTAGTACCAGAAAGAGTACTGATCCAGGAACACAGGTACAAGCAAGCGGGCGAAGAAGAGCCTTTTGCCCCCAGACACAATAAACAGTGTACAGGAATGTACATGTAAGGGCGAGCCCGGAAGGGAAGTGAGAACCACGGCGGCCAATTGCACATGAGGAAGAGCCTTGAAAGATAGGATCCGACGAGCAGGAGCCTCAAGAGCTTCAAGACCAGGTACAGGTAACTGAAGGTTCTGATACTAACCTAGAATACACAGGTACGGCGCGAGCCAGCGAGGAAGAGCCCTCGAGTGGTGAGGTCGCGTGCGGCATGAAATTAAAAACAGGAGTATTTTTCCTTCCAGATCCAGTCAGCAGTGAACAGACAAACTTGAATGCCAAGCGAGTCATTCCGCTCAACCTCCCATTCTCAATGGATCCCAATCCTGTCGCCGTTCAGGAGAGCAATCATTGGTATGAGTGCTGGAAATGTGCTTCAAGTTAACCGTTCGGTTTGACATAAGAAGATTGAATACAGCATGCGTAACAAAGTAATAATAATGCGCGGACGACGGGAGCAACATATAAGTTACGTGAAGAGGAGTAAGTTAAGATGATATATAAGTAGCTCTCTCAAGTATCAAGAGAATGCATGCAAACAATCCAATGCGAAGTGACGATTCCTCAGATCCATGCGATTTTGTACAATGTCCCAAATAACCCAAAAGAGACCTCCACATCTAAGCGCGTGGAGCAGGGAACGCCATGAGGACGAGGTTGACACCAAGGGCGAAGAATCCGGAGATGATCCAAGGAGTCCCCCTGTGTGGTTGGAACCTACAGCTCATCGGTTAGAGGCAACGTTCAACTGGATGCATAACACAGAGAGTCTTACCTGAAGATCAGAGCAAAGAAAATACCGCCAACGTTACCAAAAGCGCCGACAAGACCGCTCATGACACCGTTGTTGTAGGAGTTGCAGTGAGGAACGAGAGAGAAGTTGGTGCCGTTAGCCATCTAGGCAGAATGGTGGGTCAGGCTACGAATCAGAGGCAAGCTAATCGTGCACTCTCACCTCATTGCAGATGGCGATCAGGACGATGAAGCCCATGACGACTCCGAGATCGGGGTGCTCCAAGTTGTGAATGTAGTATCCGAAGCCGACGGTGAAGACTCCTTGGAGGACTCCGAGGACAAGGGTGATCCACTTCTTGGCCGCAACACCAAAGCGGACGTAAAGCCTGTCTGCGACGTATCCACCGAATGGGCGCGTCCAGATATTGAGGAGACCGAAGACTGAGGCGAGGTAACCGGCGTTTAACAAAGTGAGGTTCTTGTCGATGTCCATGAGCACATGCGCCAGCACGCTGTCCACGGCCAACTCGAAACCGAAAGTGGTCATGTAGGCCAATGCACTGTGCACGAGAACGTGAGTAGGAGAACGGATTCACGGTCGCTGCGACGTACGGGAGCCAGGTAAGCGGGTTGCTTAAGATTTGCATGGCAGACTTGAAGGTCAAAGGCTGGTTCACGGCGATGTCGACGGTGACGATGTTCTTGTGCTCCGTGTGGAGTTCATGAAGATCGGTAGAGTTCACCTCATGAACTGTGACCGCGCCAGTCTCCTTGTCCTTCTCGTTTGCCTTCTCGGCCTGAGTAGCAGCAGCGCCAGTGAGGCCAGCGGCAAACTTGTGTCGGTCACTAGAAAGCAGCCATCAGAATCATCACCAAAGTATAGTGATCCAAGTCAGCTCACCTCCATTTTCCCGCGGGGTGATCAGTACCGTAGATCAGTGTCAGCGCCGCCGTGAGCAGCAACGTCGGGACGGGTACAGCAACGAACGCGACTCTCCAGGCTTTGCTCCTGTCCATAACACTGTGCAATCGACTATACAACGACACCATGATCGCGTATGTGGCTGTAAAATGATGCAAAAAAGTTAGCTTTTGTCGAGCGCAGAGAATCGCTCGAGAAACGTACCTCCACCACTAATGAACAGCAGAAGAAAGAAAGAGGCGAGTCAGCTTCATTGGTCTCCCTTGTAAATAACCCCTCGAAAACGTACCCCATGTTGCCTAGAGGCGGAGAGAGAACAGTCAGCGTCGTTGTCTACTAGTTTGGAAGATCTAGCATGAACACATACCCCAACCGCCAACGAAAGCATTCGCAGTGCCGACAATGTTCTTGTCGAAGAACGATGATGTCCACGCTTGACACGGCACAAAAGTTCCACCAAGAATACCGATGAAGAAACGGATGACTATTGGAAGAGCTCAGATACCTGGCCGCTGGGAGATAACGAAATTGAACTCACCGTAGAGACTCGACGCGTTGTTAGCAGTTCCTGCCAAACCACTGGGAATAGCTCCAAGAATAAGAAGAGATGCCATGACAATCCTAGGTCCGTAGCGATCCACGAGCGGACCGCTGATCAGACGCACGATGAGCGTGGCCGACAGTGCGACGATGTTGGAGTTCGCGACTTGCGCCGACGTGAGCCCGAGGTCCGCCTTGATAGCCTCCGGAATGAGTGGGGGGAAAGCAAACCCTGAGTGTGAGCAGACGATCAGCCTATAGCTTTGAAAAATGCCAATCGGTGACCTTACATGACCTATGCAGAAGATGAGGCGTGAGAAGACCTCTCGTAGTGACAACAAAGAAGGGTTCTCACAAGAAAGCGACGAAGAAGCCCAACCAAGCAAGATGGAAATTTCTTCCGTACGGGTTGTTCAGGTTGAATATCGGCAAGGTGTAGCTCTTCCCATTGAGCGAGTTGATTGAGGGCTTTTGCCACAACGACGCCCATGTGAACTTGGGTGCCTCGGAATCGGCCACCTTGGAATCCTGGTGTGAAGGTGACGTTGACCTGGATGATGTCTGTGCCATTGCCTAAATTCCCTGGTGATGAAAGGGGACTGAAGGAGGCTCGGGAGGAGAGGAGGGAGGTGGGTGGAGTTTTCTGCGCCATGGAACAGCACCTTATGAACGACCGGTTATTCTCGGCGCTCCATACAGCGACAACACAGTCCGGAATGTATGATGAGCAGCGATCATTGCCTGTTGAGTTTCAGTCCACCGACGTTGATGACAGTGTTACCTTGTTTCATTCAGGCGTGCGGTTATCTTCCAATGGTATATGGGAGCGGAGGTCTAGATTACCTGATCTGCCGCGATTGAGGAGAGAGCTGATCTGGAGAAGTCTAGAGCAGATTATCGGCCTCAGAGACGACCGGAGCACAGCATGTCGTTACAGGGCGCGTGCTTAGAGACATGAAAGATGCAAAAAAAAGGCACTGGCTTTCGACTTACCACTGATACAGTACCTGACATAATCACTGCGAGATGAATCTCGTTGGCGGCCTAAACCAGTCAGACATCTGTACTTGGCCCGTCGGGCCTAGAAGTTGGGCGCGCAGAATCATGAATCATGGTGCCGACCTGTCAAACTGCACTGGTAACGAGCGCTAGGCTGACAATCGTGACGTTTCGTAAACGTAGGACAACTGCTGCCCAAGGCGTGGAGGAAGTTTGTGGACGCTGAACAGGGGAACTGTGTAAACCACTGTAGCAGCCCTACTGCAGTTTCACGGTTTCGCACCTTTCTTCCATTGAAGTGGCCCACTGACGATAGTGTGATGCATATGTGTATGTCTAGAGACCGGTTCATACAGCTTGAGCGTTTCTCCGCGTGCATTGCTCTCCAGTATTCAGTAATCATCAATACAGGAGCAAAGAAAGCCAAGTCTCCGGGAGAGGAGAAAATATCTGGTGAGCTACGGGCTCTGCTGACGACGACAGCGGGCTAGACCACGGACGGGGAGAGAAAGGTAGAGAAAGACCCTCTCGATCATCACCGTCGCCCAAGTCAATAGAGTCAATCAGATCTACACCGCCGTGATCAATTGTGAGTTCGCCGTCATTCTAAAGATACACATGGACCGACACCAGGAACACAGGTAATTCCAAGTACTACGATTGGCCAACACCTAATGTAGAAAACATAGAGTTCTCTCCTGAGAAACTGCTATCAAGTCAAGGACTGGTGTTCCCCGCCCAGTCGCTTGGTGAATCGATATTGAGTTCGTACCCTGAACTATGTAGGAGGAAGTGAAATCAGAGATAGGCTACCAAAGACTAAAGTTTTTTTGTAGGATCCAATGATAATGTGCTCGAGATCGAGAGAGCTAGATACTACTTAGAGACTACCTTCTTCAAGATCTTCTTCCCTCAGATCACGCAGGTGCAGCTGTGACGCAGCTCGAGCTCTCAATTTCTACTGAAAAGCTGACCTAGCTCCAACCGCCGAGCCCATACATTCAAAGAGGACCCGTAGACCTTGACTCTAGCCACGGTTCTCAAAGGCCTGGACAGAAGAGACAGAAGAGAATTACTCTAAATCCACTGGTACCACTTGTGCTTGCGCCGCCTTTAGATTGGGAGATCGATATGATCCACTAATCGATGACGAACTACTTCGGAACAGCGCGTTTACGTACGAGTCGGAGAGTTCTCTGCCACATACCTGCTTACCTTCCATAAGCAAGCTTACGCATAGTCTGAAACCTTAAGTAGTGGTCATCGTGGGGCAGGGCGCACGCCGTCATGATCATAGCAGAAATCATAGACCAACCAGTAGTAAAGCAAACGGTACGTGGGCTAGATCCTTCAGCTCCAAACCTGTCCGTTGCGACAAACACCAATCGATCTCACCGCGGGTTGTAGTATACGTTAATCTATAGTCTTGTAGCCTACTCTAGTCCATTGGCCTTGATGTTGTTGGGGCATGTGCACGGACTATCTCCCTCAGCCGATCAATCAAAATTCCAAAACCGCCGACAGTACCACTGTCAGCAGGTTTGCCGGGAAGCATGTCATATTTCTCTGCGTATGTAGAGCCTAATCAGTAAATCTAGGCCCCAGGTATCCTAGAGAATGAGGCAAGCGTCATTCGCGCGATGGCTTATAGTTATAACGTAGTACGACGGCTGTCAGAGCAGCGAATATACATGTAAACCCAGATCTCTCGAGCATGGTCGCCTAGACGTGCGGCAAAATCTCCAAATAACCGCTGACTGTGGCTTGGAGCATATCTGAGAGGCTGAGTGCCGGTGAGATCTCGACAGCTGCAACCAACTCTGAACTGACGAGAATATGGTTACCTTCGACTTCAGAGCAACCACATATATCCGGTCTGCCTCGTCGATCCTGCAGTTGGATGCCATCAACGTCGTCGACTGATACCTGTTTGAGAAGAACGACCTCAGCGGAAAATTAGCCTTCCGTGCCATTGGCTTGGGTTATGGCGGCGCGTTACCGTTGTGAGTTACGGTTACAGTCTCTAAGAATAGATTGATTTTTTTGGTCGACTATAGCAAAATCTTAGATGAGACGAACCTGGAGCTTGGAAGGATCGGCGCCCATATACCCTGGTTTGGCAACAAAAACATGTATCCACCCTTGAAGTGGGCGGGCAGCGCCTCGCCGGGCTGTGTATGTGGTTCTCATGTACAAGAAGCAGAAGGCTACTAGACTCCAGCCGATAGTAGCCATAGTATATAAGTTCAACGGGCGCATGGTAGTTTACGCTGTACGCTGTCGTGCATGCGTGTACGTACGTGACGCCACCGGTGCCTTGCAAATCGACACTAGCCACGAGCTGGGGGTTGGAGTTGACGACACAAGCTACGGGCAGCATTCCATAAAGATATGGGCGACCGGAATGCTCGAGCTCATAGCCTTCGGCTTATAGGGATGGAGCTCATTGAGCGAGAATAGCTCGCAGCCTGCGTGATATGGATGAGTCGAGACCCGGCGAGATCTTTGAATTCAGTGCACTTAACCTATAACCTATATTTACTAACACAGGCGAGCTTCCGTCGGAGTCGCAGGTCACCGACCATGGTAGCCAATGGCTGGAGAAGGGAGGTCGAGAATATGAGGAGCTGGCAGTGATTGGCTGGCTTCTGCTCAGACTTTGAGAGCATTGTGTCTACTCTAAGTACAACACATGGGTGGAATTCGAAAGCTGAAGTCAGTCAAGATTCAGTACTACTTGATTTAAAGCTGAAGTGAAGAGAGAAAACGCGTGAGCTGCTTTCGAACTTGTACTCATCTGAGGAGACGTAGTGAACCTTAGAATTCTCGAACTGGGCCTTGCAAGCCTGGGCCTCTGCTACTAGTATAGGACTGCAGATTAACGTAGACTCTCACACTCCGGTCAAAAAACTATTTAGGAGCTTCGTAATTCTATCCAGTAAAGATTACAACACTAGAAGTGTTGTGTTCTATGCTGCCCCTTCTTTACTTTTAATGTATCATGATGTAGGACCTCCTAAACAGAGAAACAATACAGTTCGTGCATGGCGTATACAGGAAAAGAGCTCCCAAAGGGTTTACAACATATCCAATCTGGGAATCTCGAGGGGATAGAATTATGAAGGTTCAAAGTTACTTTTTTAACAGAATGTCAGGCTGGACGAGACTTGATATGATAGGATAACCGAACCATGCCTCATTCGGACGCGATATCGATAGTCTATCTAGAGTTGGAAATATCCACTGACGATGAAGAGCCATTGGTGGTCAAGATCCAATGCTCTAAATATCCAACCAATCGCGGCCGGTGAGCGTCGAACAACAAAGTCATCGTTTGTTCTGACAGTACTCACACACATCACAGCTTACCTGGTACATACTCCAGATCGAGCGGAGGGGGAAGTTGAAGATGCGAGTCATACGGAACAGGTTGACGACCACGGTTGAAATCCTCGATGGGTTCGCAGCTGCTGAGGGTGGCAGAGTGGAAGTTGTGCCGTACAGGGCCGCGTCCGAAATCCTCAGACGGGGAGGGGGACAGGAAGTGACGCTCCAGCCATGCACCTTCTGTCAGCGCTAGGACTTGGCCATCCCCGGAAATGGCGAAGATGCCCCAGAGGTCGCCCCGACCTACACGTCTCATTGAGAGAAGAGATGACCATGTATTTCGTGGTGCCGTGAACATGAATTTACGATTCATGTACTCTTTGCATGGTTGTGTTCAATCCACCCTCTGAAATTCATGGTGCTCTTCGTGGAGCCCGCACTCGACCCAAATCAGCACCAGAAATTCATGTAAGTAGCGCTAAAGGAAATCCATGGCTCCTGCAGCTGAGTTAAAACTCCACAAGTGTCAATGGTCATACGCCTTAGCAGCCTAATAAATGTGTCCTAAGGTGTGTGTTGCGTGTTTGCAAACCCTCAGCCCCTTCGAGCTGCCGATGCTCACAGAAGCAAGAAGGCTTGGCAGGTGGCGCACCAACAAGCGGTGCTGATGACGTAAGCACCCCAAAGCTTTCTATTCTCTACCTTCACGACCGCGCTGCCTGCGCCTGCTTTCCCTTGCACACCTCTCGGTAGACATGCTTCACCCCAGGAGCTCCCAATAATTCGCTTTCTCAAGAAACTTACCGCCCTACACCCCTTCACCTCAGCAGCTGCGTGTAACCTCTTCGACTCAGTGCACTTCAAGCTAAGCATCTCCTGTTCGTCAAGGACACCGACCTCCGTTTAGACATCCGAAGGCAGCGAGACATACGAGGGCGACTCGGAGATGAATTCGCAAAGGGGCGGGTTTATTTGAATGGAGTGTTCTACAGGGAATCTGGGACTCTAGGTGCGCCGTTTTGTGACAGGTTCAGGTTTGTCCCCTTAGCCCTTCGGATGCAAAGACTAGGCTGATTACTTTGCCATATAGCCGCTCTTTGAAGCGTTCGAATTTGTGAGTTACGCGCAGGTCTTTCGGGTCTGTGGGGCTCATTTCAGCATGAGATGCCGGGTGTGCCGCCACGCAGCCTGCTCAGTTGGTCACGACTCACAGGTCTTTTCTTTGGTGCGTACGTCGTACACAGTAGACTGCCCTATCTGTAGTACCAGGTTCTGGTAGATGTAGCGTACATACGAGAATCCATCCTTTTTTAACGGTTTTTCATGAAACGGGTATGGGCGAGGGCGAATGAAATCATGGACTAAAATCCCATGAGCTTTCGCACGAGAGTTGTGGAAAAAATGCATGAAACGGTCACATGGAATCGTGCATTGGGCTACATGAATTTTGAACCATGGATTTCATGGAGCTGGCCATGAAATTAAGGTGTAGCTCGCATAAGGACTCTAAAGAGTTCATTCATATTCGCTGTACGCGATAGGACACGTAATAAATGAAAATCTCCTTACACAGATTGCACTGGATATCGAGACGACGTGCGCAATGGTACGTGCACTGAACGTTGAACAGTGAACGAGTAAACGTACCAGGCCTGATTGGTCTACTTTTCGCTCTACGCGTAGAACTGACTCCCACATCGTTGCTCAGCTCCCTCAACGGCATATTCATCTATCGCGAGGCTAAGCGCAGGAGAAGTCATCGAGAATGCTTAGCAGTAACAGGAGTAGATGGGAGGCCATGGGAGGAAGAAACGATGCGCGGCGCACGTGGGAAGCGGGAGATAATTTCATCAGATCCCTTCACCATCATCCAACTCAACTCCCGCTGTGGCGTTTGCTCTCATTTCATACTCACTTTCCGTCCTTGAGCGTCATGAATCTGCATGCGCCCATGTCCACACCTGCTGGCGTCGAGTCTAGTCGGCCGTAAGCGCGTTGGAGGAGTCAAGTTGCGCACAAGAACCTGCAGTTTGCATAGGGCACAATCATCAGCTGAGCGAAGACGAGAGCACCTCATCGTCGATGACGCTGCAGACGCTAAGGGCCCGTTCGGCAACCACGCTTAGGTTATGTTATGTTACCGTTTTCCCGCCAAAACGCAACTTTTCAGCAACTTTAATTAACTTAGCGTAGACTGGTTGTTATGGCAATCAATATTCTCGCGGTCGGATGAGAAACTGCACTTCGCGAGCATGTTGGTCCGCCAGCTCCAAACAACAACATATGCATTTGGGCAAGCCCGGCTTTGACGCTCTAGACCTTCTCCTCCTCAGGTACGTACGTTTTTGTACACGTGTGGCGCACTTTAGCACATAATGACCGGACTTACTTCCAGGTGTTCCTGGCCAAGATGATCTTCAAGCTGAAGATGCGATGGCCCCACACAACTATTCTTGGGACCTGATCATGGGTCTCCGGCAGAAGTCTTTCACAGAGTGGCAATATTATCCGTACTTATGACGGTATCAGGGTGTGTACGGTGCCTGATTATGCTGATGTTGATGAAGAATGCACGAAGAGTATCAGCGCTGATTCTTCTTGAATTTCATAGCTGGCTTTCGCCTCCGAAATGGCGCATGGCAGGTAGGCAGCTGCCCAACAGCTGCCTATAGGGAACTATTACCCTGACAGAGCGCAGTGTCGTGGCGCGATACCGCTTTGGATCATGAACCGACTACGCGTTTAGCTGGGCTGGGTTGTGCAAGCTCAACCTCTTGCCTTCAGCGCGGATGCACGGACTCCAGACTGCTACCGGACATCGTCCGTCTGTAACGATAATCACAAGAAATCACCACGCTCTCACCACGCCCCCCTACACCGTTGACGACAAGCGTTCGGAAAAGGGCAGAGTGTTTGACGGGTGTATTGATGACGTCAAACATATCAGAATCTTCTTTCCTTGTTTTCTTGGTTGGTTTAAAAGGAAGCCTCCCGCCGGAAGCGAGAAGTAAAGCGCTCCTCACTTCCCCTCTTCCTTCCATTTCCCTCAGGGTGTCAGCAGCCTACATCCTTCCCAGAAAAACATCACCTTTCACATCACGATGCAGCTGTCCCAAGTTTTCGTCTCCCTGTCCCTGGCCGCAAGCACCCTCGCTTCTCCGGCACTTCCCTGGGTACAAAGGAGGCAAGAGAACCCCGTCGTTCTGTACCCCGACGATGGCGTTGTATGGGTCGTTGGCAGCACGCACAATGTCACCTGTAAGTTTGTCTTTCCATCATACGGCGTTCATCCTCTGAAACGACCTCTCGTGATAGGGAACCCTGCTGGCCAAGAAAGCACGGAGGGTGTCATCTTCCTGGCCAAACACTCGTTTGTGGACCCCGAACCTGTCGCTGTTGGCGTTGACACCACCACTGGACGCATTGAAGTCACTGTGCCCGACGTAGAGCCTGCTACTGACTACAACATGATCAGTAAGTTGCTTGCCCTAGTCATACGACCATTATTCTCACGCGCATGCTTTTGCAGTGGTCATTGGCGGCGCAATTGCTGGCCCTGCGAGCGGTCCTTTCACCATCGCTGAGAGCCGCAACAACCTCCCCGAGTCGGCCTCTTTCGATCCCGAGGCAGAGACCACCATCGTCTTCCCTGGAACCACCATTGTTGCCACCCCTCCTTTCGACGCGACTGTCGTCCCCACCGGGTTCGCCTCCGTCACCTCGTCGGCCGCCTCCGAGGTCTCTGAGGCTGCCTCTTCGGTCGCCTCTGATGCCTCCTCGGTCATCTCTTCGCTTTCCGACGAACAGTCCAGCGTCCAGGACGAGGCCACCAGCGCCCTCTCCAGCATTGGCGATGAAATCGAGTCCGCCACCGACGCCGTCGAGAGTCCCGTCGAGTCAGAGGTCGGCGAGGAGGGAGCAGCTCTCAGCCTCGCCCCTGGCTCGTACCTCGGAGCCGTTGCTGTCCTCGCCATTGCCATGTCCGCCGGTGCCATGATTCTCTAATGAACCATCTGCCTCGCCTTTACGTCTGTGGTATACCCTCTGTACTGCCATGGAAAACTTTCTCTCCAATGGCGCATGGAATACACGCTGCTATGACTGCACATTATTACGATGAACGGACCCCACTTTAATGACTTTCTTCTGCTATGACTTCACGCTTGGACTATCCTTTATCTGCTGTAGTCGCTGTATATACCCTCTTGTATACCGCTTGTTTGTACCTTGCTTTCCAACCGTCGTAAGTAGACCAACCGATCTTCATTCCGTTCCCACTTCTTTACTGAACGACTTCAAGGCTGTGGGAAAAAAACACGGCAAGTGGCCGAGGGCCACCGTCAGCCACGATATCACAAATGCCTCTTGCTCAGGAACGTTACCTTGCCCTTCATACACGATCTCTCCATCCATTTCCCTAGGAGCCTCGACAGGAGCTTCGCTAGCTAATTTTCAAGATTAAGTGCGTGCTACGCCGTGGTCTCCGTCCAGCCCAGAGCCAGAACTGACGCCAGTTTCACAACCAACAGATAACGTTAGTGCGGGTACAGACACCATGGCAAATGTGATCCTAGGATCACCGAACGCCGATGGTGCCGAGATTGAGCAAATTGCGGCACTTCTCGAGGACTCGGACTCGGAAATGGAACTTGCCAGCGTCACTTCGACCGCCAATGGCGCCGATGACGCCCATCCTCCTTCCCCACCACCACACACCGCAGCCTCATCGACCTCTACCGTCTGGAGCACCGAGCAGGAGAAGGAACATCTCGACGTCGTCTCGAGTCAAGTAGATAAGATATCTACTGCGACTGTTACCAAGTCTACGTCGGGGTCGTCGAATGAATCACCACTTTCCACCTTGAACCAATCCGTTATGTCCCCCAACGTGCCTGCAGGGTCGCTCCCTGGCAGTGCATCAGCGCCGTCGAAAGTTACCACCACCACCAACACTGCCCATGCCCAGAAGATGTCTGGTCATGAACACGCGGAGAGACACGACGTTCCCTCGACGAGGGCACCACACAAGAATCCAGCCAGTTCATTTCCGAACACGGCGTGCAACGGAGTTGCACATTTCTCGGTTGGAGACACGAGGGAACGTGAAGATGTGGATCCTGGGACTGCGGGGATGACTAGGTCAGAGGACTGTGTGGGCCATAGCACGGATGTGACAAAGGGAAAGGCGTCACAGCAAGAGGATTTACAAGCAGCAAATGAAACAAACAAAGCCGCTCCAACCGTTTCCAGTGACAGCACTCCCGTCTCGCTTCCTCCAGAGGTCGCTTCTGTTATCCGGCAACGTGCAAATCGCCCGGATGGAGTACAGCAACACTCGCCAGTTGCAACGCCAATCAATGGGCTTTCAGAGGCCAAAACGTCTTCGCAAGAGAACACGGATCCCAAGAACGTCCTTCTAGGCGTTGTCCTCGGCAAAGCGTACAGACAGAGTGGAGAACAGTTGTCCAAAGAACGCATGGACGCGATAGCTGAGAAGGCTAAGAGCTTCATAACGAGCGAGCAGTGCATGAGGGTGTGGGGAATGGTGGGACAGGCGCAGAAACAGATCGCAGCGATACGAGCTGAGACAGACGGCGGCACGCCAGACGTTGCCAACGTAGGGGAGGGCTGGACGAATGGACAGCAGCAGGCCATGATCTCACTGAAACCAGAGTCTGCTCCCTCTCAACCGAACGGCAACAAGACGACCTCAGCCAATATCGACACCATATCATCCCCGTCCAAGGAAGTTCCATCGGCACCGATTGCGATGCGAAACAATAAGATTGTTTCGACCATCGAGTCGTTCCTCTCTGGCAATATGTCTCTAATGCTCGCATCTGTTCTCAACCAGCAAACAAGTGACTCGCAATCGGGGTATTCAGCAGCCTCGAAAAGCTTCGCCCTTCCCGCTCCCGTGAAGCATGCTAGTTTCTTGAACGTCGACTCAACGTTGTTCGCAGCCCCCATGGTCTACGGTAAGGCGGAGGCGTCACAACCCTCTGACGCGAGCTCGAAGTACAAAGGATCAACGCCGCGTCAAGCACAACCCTCCGAGCCCTCGACTGCAAATGGAAGCGGTATCCCGATCCCATCTCAAGCCCCACCTGGCCTCTCGAAGACTAATGGAGCCGGTATCCATCTCCCGTTAGACGCAGCGTTTTTCAACGAGCCGCCTCCCAAAGCAGCCGCTGAAAAACGACCTGCTGAACCTACCCTCGAAGAAGGCGAGTATCGACGGGAATCGAAGAGACGGCGGATCTCTCGGTCTCCCTCGCTCAGAGGACGTCAGTTCCGGAATCATTCTCCCGGTAGGTCCAGAAGATCTCAGTCGCGAAGCGAGTCTGGAAGGAACGAGTCCGGATCACTACCACCGTCGAGATACCGCTCTCTGAGTCGCGAGTCTAGACAGCGGTACAGCAGGCGCGATGGTGCTTCTCCGCGACGACGCTCAACAGACGCAGAGCGGAGGAGACAGTCGCCTGGTCGACCGAAGGCATCGACATCTGCATTACCCTATCGAGACTCTCAAGATGGCAGCACGGAGTATCCAGGGAGGTACCAAAGCAATCATCCCGGCCGGCGGAGGCGACATCGCGGTAGTCGATCTCCATTGGATGGATCAAGGTACGGTAGGTATGCCAGTGTACGCTCACCCTCCACCACCACAGGACGACGCAGCCCTTCGCCGACGTACTCTACTCGCTCGAGAGTGTCGAGACGATCGCCTTCTCCGCGCGGTCGGAGGCCTAGATCACCACCAACACCACCACCACCACGATCCCGTCGACCTGAGGATGAGGCTTCAGGGAGGAGTCGCGGACTCTCGATTGGGAGCAGTGTGAGCGAGCGAGCGAGTCGACCTCCGTCAGAACGCCATCACGTGGGACACCCAAAGTCTTTCCAGCGACCATCACACAGTCGACCTCCCTCGCCCACGTCTCGGAGCTCGAGGAATCCGGGTCGCGGTGGGTCTATGGGCGCTGTAGAAGGGGCGACTGATGTGCACCCTTCGTCAGAACTCAGGCCCGACTACGGCCACTATTCTGACAACCCTCGATCGAGAGGCGGCGAAGCATCGTCTTCCAAGAACGAAGATGCTCTACCGCACGACCACGAACAGGACCGCTTGCAGAGTACGACACATCCTGTGCCTGGGCTATGGTTCGCGAAAGTCGGCCTGAAGCACGCCGATATCTTGCGTACGGACCTGGACGTGGACCCGGAGATGGCTACGGCGCTCCATATTCCCCCTCGGTAAGTCTCTCTCTGTCTCTCTGTTTTCTCCAACCCCAATTCGTACGTATCACTCATCATTCCCTTCCAGGTCGTCGGACTCAAACGAATCCGAATACAACCCAAGCATCCACCTCAGGCTCCTCTGCCTCCCCACAAAGGCCGTGCACCAGAAACAGAGTACCTCAGACTGGACGAGTCGCCAGACGATGGTGGATGACTTGGCTTCGATCCCTGTTGTTTGGCCGAGGGCGGGGAAGGTGGTGGTGCAAGTGAATGAGGGGGAGAGGTGGGGGAGGACGTGGTTGCCTCCGATGTTGGTTGAGGTGGGGTTTTCTTCTTAATTTTTGACTTGGTTTGGTTTGCGGGTGTATGAGGGTACTTTGTGGTTATTCGTCTTGGCGTTATTTGCTTTGTTTCCTCTGCGCTCTCCCCTCCCCTTCTCTACGCTCTCCCTTCTTCTGCGCTCACCTCACCACATCCGCCCTCCTTTCTTCTGCACTCTCCTTCCTTCATGCTTTCAGCCCTTCCACGCTCTCCCCCCTAGCTACTTTCTCTCTTCCATCCTCTCATCTTTCCTCGCTCACACCCACACACAGACAACAAACATCGACATCGCCCCCCACATCCGCGAAGGCCCAAACAGCGTAACGCTCATCCAGCTAGACGACCTCACGGATTGTACATTCATACTCGCTGCTTCACCTTGTGACCCCGCTGTGTGCCCTCGTGAGCGGGCGCAATTGGGGGAGGGGCCGTCGGATTTGGAGGTGTTCTTGGATGAGGTGGCGAGGCGGATCCTCGAGGAGGGCAAGGAGGAGGAGGGTGGGGAGGGGGAGGGGGAGAGTGTGAGGGTGTTGAGGACGGAGGTTGTACCATGGGATGGGTTGGGTAAAGTTGAGGCTGGTTGAAGTGGTTTTCTTTTCGCGATTTGACTTTTCTGCCTACTTCTTTGCAAGTATTACTTTCCTGCCTACTGTCCTTCTTCGTCACTGTGTCGGCGTAACGCCGCGTATCTTGTCCTAGCTTGTTTGTTCTTAGACTTTGGACTCTTCCCCCTTTACTTGCTCGTATACTCTTCTTATTTCCATACCCTTCTGCATGTATCATAGCACCTTCGCTATCTTATCTCCGCTTCTAATACTCGCATGGAATTACTTTGCGCAGTCACTCAGTCCCTCTCGAAAGTTCAGTTTTCTCAAGAAATCACTCGCGCGGATTGGGATTTCCAAAGAATCATCGAAATTGCACATAAGCCTCATACAGAGCGACGTGGACTGGCATATGCATGCAGAATGGGATGGGATGGAACATATGTATAACGGAGTCGAGTAATCTACTCCCTGGGAGCACCCCTTCCAACACCTCCAGCGAACTGCGGCCTGAACTCGCCGGGGGCACCACCCTCCTTCTTTCGGTAGTCGTCGCGCTCGCCACGGGGGGCACGGTATGCGCCGTCACCGCCGGCACCTGGGCGGACGGTGGCTGGGCGGGCGGGACGAGGGGCCCTTTTGTGGGTGGTGGGGACGATCTCGGCGGGGAGGTGGAGCCTGGCGATTAAATTTTGATTAGTTTGTTTTGAATGTGGATGTGGATGGTAGGAATCAGAGGAATATGGAGGGGTAGGGAGGGAGACGCGCACCATTCACGGAGGTACTCGACGCCCTCGGGGGTGAGGACGTAGTAGTACCACTGCCACGAGAACCTAGTCTTGACGTATCCCTTTGACGTCAGACTCTGCATGGCCTTGATGACCTCCAAGTTGGGCACGTCGAGCGTCTCATGCTTGGGAGCGTTGTAGTCCTTTTTGGCGACCAGAACACCCTCTGCGTTGGGGCGTTAGATCCTAAAGGGTTATCACACGGGTAAAGATCTCGAACGCACCTTTGAAGAGGTTCTCGTAGATGGAACGCCTGTTTGCTTTGGTGATGAGCATGCTGGGCTAGTTGAGTTCAAAGGGTGCGCAAGTCGCTGGAAGCGAATCTAGACGTCGTCGTCGTCGTCAGTACAAGTCCAAGGTCCAGTCCGAGTCCCCCGTCCAAAAGTCCCGTCCGTTGTCATCCAAATCAACGTCCGTCCATCCATCCATTCCCTCCATCCAAGATCCGTCGTAATTCGTGCATATCGGGTGTGGTTCTGGCGTAGATTCGGGTGATGAAGGACTCACTGGCTTGGAGTCTTGAGGAGGGGCGTGCGGACGGCTTTTTGGCGTTGGTCGAGATTTTGGCGCGAGATTTGGCAGGGACGCGAGCGAGGTGTTTGGTGTTGTTTGCTCTCGGTGGCGCACCCTACAATCTTGCTCACTGCTCGAACTTCATGCACCTGAACTTCAACCAGAATCCGATGCCATCTGCTTTGTGTACGACGCTAGTTACTGCTTCATGGTTGTCACTGCGACACAGCAAACTCAGATCACCTCATGCACGCCGTCTTTGATCATGCTCCACATAAGCTTTCTCACCGTTAGCGCAGTTGTCATTGCAGACCTCGACGCTGCTCAAGGCTTCACATCCGTCATGCTATTTGATTCCTCCTCCCATGGCCCCATCTCGTATCCACGTTCTTAGCCTTGACCAATACTAATGACCACCATCACCGTGGCCGCTGTTTTGGACCGTTGCATAGCCGCCTACTCTCCTTTTCTTCTCTACATTAGTTCTGACTAGGCCTGACTTCCCTCAATCGCTCCATCCAAACGTTTGGCTTACCCAGTCAGTTCTTTCTTTCTCCCTCACGGCATGCATCTAAGAGACTCTGTCCTGACTGAATCACCCTCGTTGACCGCCGAGTGAGATCTTTATGTGTCTTGTCGAGGGGATCGATCTCCGTGCTACTTCTTATGACAGGCGTTCCAGTCGCTGTAGTGTCGGCAATTGCTTCCGAGAACCCAGGCTCAATGCGATTATCCAATCACGTTTTCTCGTTCTTGACCATGACCATCTTCAAACTCGCCTTTTGCTGTTTTTACGCTTGTTTTTACGCTGCAAGCTTCGTAATTGCCATGTTCATCAATCCCAACTTCCTGAAAGTACATATATCCGCCCGTTATTCGACGAGGAGGGCGCGTTGTATGGTGAGCTGACCAATTGATGGAGGTCAGTGGGTATATTGATCAAGTCATTATAGTAACTGCATCATTGAGTTTGGCTCACTCCGTCTTGGACGACCACAGTTCGTCTGTTATCGAGGTACTTATTCAGGGTTGTCGTGACCGAAGAGACTTGAGAGGAGGTTACGCTTCTTGGCAGCGCAAAAAGGGAGGGAACTGGCGAATAGCTCCAATACATAGGCGTCACTCGAACTTTATGATACCGGTGTTCAATGTCTGCATAATAGAGAACGACATCGACGCGCTTTTGTACACTGACCGAAAAACCGAGCTGCAACAAGAGCTTATTTGAGAACCCCAAAGAAAACCCCCAGTCAGTAACCAGGAAGGAACCAGGGCAACGAGGGAATGCGCATAGCGCGATCGTCCCTTCACCTGGGCGCGTTTACCTCCGCCTCGTGTCACAGCGACCGGACCACGACCACCCAACCTCCTTCGTCTGGCAAGTCTGTCCATAACCAGGACTTCTTGCAATGTTAACGAGCAACAGTTTCCAGATTATGACGAATTCCACTGAATCCCAACAGCTTTCACACTCCAAAGTCAGGCCTTAATGGTGCCACTGCCCGCACTATTAGCTCGGCAAAACCATAGCACTGGTAGTCAAAGCGCTGCCTGAACTCCAGCCGTGCTTCTCCAAGCTGTTCTCAAAGTCTAATGGAGTCTAAAGTCAAGGAAAGGCGGTGTACACCGGTAAGAGAACTCGCTTGTCTTCCACAAATCTTCGCTAAAGTACACCAACAGACCCCAGTCATCCACCCAAATCTGTCCTTCACCGCACCTTCACCATCTTGCTTCATGTTCTCCCCGGCAATCTTTCCACCCTGATCGATCTTGTCTCCTCTTCACGAAGCGGAGGCGCCCATTCCCTACCTTGAGCCCACCCATACTCAATGCAAGACGCGGAATAATTAGCGTCCATGCTCCCAAGAACGCACCATCCATCCATCACGCTTCGGCGGGAACACGAGCTCTATTATCTTCGTCCGAGCTCTATTATCTTTTCCTCCCCTCCCAATCCGGACGTTCCTTTGACCTTGCCTAACACGAGCGCGGCCGCATGACGTGTCGGCGAAGCACGAATCTATAGGCAGCGATGGACGAATGAATGGCAGTGCCTGATCCGGAATCACAGCTATTGTCTTTCGACACCCTCACCTCCTGGCAGTTCAAACAAAAGAGAAAAAAGATGGAGAGTGGTCTTTTTGTTTTACGGAGCTGGCGATCACTCACTGGGGCACCGGCACCTACTGGGCGTATGTGTGTATGTGGTCCCTTGCCACTCGATGGGCTATAAAACAAATAGCGAGTGGCTAGGATGACTCCCAACCTCACTCGCCCTCTTCACCTCACTGGGACTCCCTCAATCGTCTTTGACTCACCATTGACCACCTTTGACTTTACACAATATTATTCGCAATGACCTCCGTGTACGCACACCCCGCCGCAGCGAACTACTACGCCGGCCCAAGCCATGCGCACCAAGCACGCGACAGGGGCTACCGCCTCTGCGACCACTGCTCCTCCGCTGAGTCCTCCTCAGGGCCCAAGTTCCGTCTTTGTGGTGGATGCGTAAGTCCAACTCGCACCCTTCCTCTCTATTCTTCTTGGCTAACCAACGGCCTTCCACACAAACAGATGACCACACAATACTGCGTGCGTTCTCACCCTTCCCTTCCACATCTCCTTCCACTCCGTTCTAACATGCGCTTTGTTTTATTCAGTCCCAAGACTGCCAACGCGCCAACTGGCCCTCCCACAAAGCCATCTGCCAACACACCGCCGCCCAAGTCTCCGCCATGAAACAAGCCTCTCACCACTCCCACCATTCCTCCTCGCACCACTCCTCTCACCACGCAACAGAGGACACCATCGCAAAATGCCTCCGCAAATTCGCCTCCGCGCACCAGACGCTGTTGAGCTGGTCAACATACCAAGCTTTGAATGTTAAACGTCTCCCTTCTAACATCCGCACGAACTGTCTTGTCGTGGATCTGGCGTACCATGGGAATGGGGCGGAGAGCCATCGGAGGTACGCATTTCTCCCTTCCTCCTCCTCTTTTCTTCAAGTCCTAACCCCTTCTCTTGGATAGATTCTCCATAAAATCCACACACATCCTCCCCCGGACCTACATCATCGACCCCCTCGTCACTGCCGACATCCAGCGGCGGGACGACCGCTGCCGCCGTCTAGGCGGTATCGGTACCGCCGTCGTCGTCGTGCAATGTGGTGGGGCGAGCCAGGTGATGCCGATTGAGATCGACCCGCCGGCGAGCATTGGGTGGGATACGAGGGAGGATTGGGCGGGTGTGTTGGGGCATTTTGTAGGGACGGGGAATACGGATTTTAGGCCGATTTCGACGACGGCGAGGGGGTGAGTTGTGCTTCTTTTTGAAAGACCCAAGAATTGGTTGCTGACGAGGTTTCTTTCTTGCAGTGTCCACTACGGATGATCCACCAAAATTTTGAGAAAATGCTGCCGAACTTTCGCTTCGGGCAGCCAGTCATCCCTTCTTCCATCTCTTCGATTCCTTCGTCGCCGTTGACGGCAGACATATACCACGACCTCATGCTTCGCTTCGCTTACTGGCCCTCGAGTTCCTGCTTCATCCTCTTCTCGTTTCTTTCGCCTCCACCTTGGACTGCGCACCCTCTTCGATTCACTCCTCTGCTCTCGCTATGCTCCTTTCCTCCACATACCCCCTTCGACGACACCTCTCCTGCCACGTCTTCCCGAGATGCCCTTCTCCTCGACATTTTTTATCCTCTCTGCTCATTCTCATCGCTGTCATGTGTCATGTATACCGTCTCCGCATTGTTGTCATATCTAGCTGTATTATTGTACCAAGATGAATATTCGACAAGATTTCAAATTCTTTTATGGTGGTGAGTCTTCTATTGGATACATGGGGTGGTGAAAATATGCGAGGGTCCGATTGGGAGAGAAAGAGTGAGAAATTTGGGGAAGGTTAAGGAAAGTGTGGGTTCGCATGGGGGTCATATAGAAAAAGAGAAAGAGACTGCAGCTCTAAGTGTCCAGAAGTCGTCTATGGAGCGATGTCGGAGTCGTGCGTAAGGAGGGAAAGAGGGACGAAGACGTACCATAAATTAGAGTCTCGGACTTTGAGTGAAGCCCGGTACGACGCCGCATAGTCGCACCACAGCATATAAGACCACGGCTCAATCACTGAACCTCGTCACCAGCACCCCCCTCTCCTCACACCACCTCATCTTCTCCCTTAACTCCTTATCAATCATCCCCCTCGCCGCCCCCGCATAATGCACCACCACACCCACAGCCTTCACCCCCTCCGCATACACCGCGCCCTTAATCGCCTCGTCCACGCTCTCCCAGTCGTAGTCGCACAGATGCAGCGGGTGCACCACATCCTCAACTTCCGCCCCCTCAGCGCACTCATAGTCGTACTCGTACTCAGGCGAGCTAAAGTCGACCTCGAACACGATGGTGGACAGGGCGGTGGAAGGGATGGAGGAGAGGAGGGATGGGATGGAGAGGACGGGGTGGGTGAAACGGAATTGGTGGAAGAGGAGGGATTCGAGGGAGGTGTTTTTGGAGAGGGAGAGGTCGACGCGGGGAGAGGGGGAGAGGGAGGTGAGGCTGCAGTCGGAGGAGGAGGATTCGCGGTCAAATATGTCGATGACTGGGTACAAATAAGCAATGTCAGTATTAGCACAGAAGGAGTGAATGGGTGGGTACTTGCAACTTCCGGGGGTGGCGGTCCAGTGCCATACGTTGTATACGAGGTGCTTGAGCTGGTCTCCGGAGGCGGCGAAGAGCTCGTTCAGGGCTGGTGTCTGGGTGACGGAGAAGTACTTCTCCTCCGAAGTGAGCGTCAGCTCAGACGCTCGTAAGGCAAGCGCTTTCCCAACGCTTGAGCATGCCCGCTCGGCGTTGATAGTGCACCTGGAGAACGTCGCAGGAAGTTGCAGCTCCACCTGTGCCGCGTTCTCGTCCTTCTCGGCACCAAGCTTCGCGAATTTGGTGTTCAATCCAATGGACCAGTCGACGCTCTTCGTAGCAGGGAAGCTAGCCACCAACTCCGCCACCTCCGCCTCTCCCCCGAACCGCATTCCAGCCAAATCGAGCTCCATGACGGACTGGAACCCCTCAATCAAAAGCGCCTTGGACGTAGGGGAAAGGGCAGGGTAGTGGACGCCCTCCAATCGTAATCGAAGCACGCTTGGAAGGAGCATTGCGGTTGCGGCGAGGACATGGTCCATCCAGGAGTTTTCTGCGCTTGACCCGGGAGCCATACTTCCGCGTCTGAAGGACCCTCGCTGATCGATGGATAGTTCTTGGACTGCCGTGCGCATGGTGCAGTGCTCGGCTTTGAGCAGCTGGATGAACGACATGGAACCTGTGAGTGTCTCGTCGGTGTTGGTTGGTGCGGCGTACGGTGTAAGGGAACCGAAGCCGAATCCGATCCGCTCGAGACGGACGGCGCGGAAGAGGTGGCATCTGGCGGCGGGAACCCATGCACGGCAAACGAGCGACACGATGAACAAGGCCTGCTGTTCGCATTGAAGGTGGTGGATAATCTGGTCCGTGAGCTCGGCAGGGAGACGGGGCGAGCTCATAGTGGACATGGAGTGGAAGTGGGCGTAAGTGGTGGCTTCCATGTTCTTCGGTGGTTGGGCGTTGCGATTCGAATCGACTGGGAAGGCGAGATGATGGTGGTGAGAGGAGAGGAGGGCAAGAGACCAGCTTTAGCGCTGCAGCAGAAACACGAGGTGTTCATGTTTATATCAGAACCGAAAATCAAGGTAGGAAGCAGACTTTTGGTCGATGTATAAAGGAACTTCCAAATTGGGCGACAAGGGCTGCTGCTGCCTTGTCCTCGGTTCAAATGCTCACAGCGCGTTTTTACTCATCCCGGACATTGTGGACCATTGTTTACTCACAAGGTAGAGTATATGTGGACGTTCAGGACGTCTCTTGTCCTCCACAAAGTTGTTGAGCAGTGGTGACGGACGTCGGCCTCTCTGCGGGGATGGTGGGAAGAAGAAGTGCGGGACAGCCACTGACTTTCTCCATCAAGTCTTCCACTTATACTCAGTCAGGCGCAGAGGACCTCCCCAGCGAGATGTTCATCTCTGTAGTAGCAACGATGCTGAGAACCAACTTGACTGAAGTAAGAGTAAATCACAAGTAAGAAATACAATGGCAGTCTGGTAAATTATACGTGCAGTCTGGTTCTTCTCCCTCTCGCTAGGGGAAGAAGTCGACTGGAGAACCGAAAACTCCGGAACACCTCCCGCAGCAGCGAATGAGACTCTGGCGCCTCCATATCGGGCCAGGCGCCGGCGCGAAGTAGGGGCAGTTATAGTAGATCGAGACCTGGTATATATTTGCAGCGCTCGGCGTCCTTTGGTGTCAAGTTCTCCGACCTCGTCTACGTCTACAAGTCCAGGTCAGATCATGGAACTGAGAGACAGGCAGGAGATCCGGGAACGAGAACATACCGGGGACAATGTCTGCTGGCTCTGCTTCTACCACTACTTGTTTCTTCTGGAGATACTCTATCCTCGCCTAATAGGATGACAATCGTCAGACATGTTCCACTATCGTAGCAGCACCAAGGGCATAGACGCACCTCCAGCCTACGGAGGTAATACTGCATCAAATCCTTCAGCAACGTCTTCAAAGAGGCATGGTCCGAACAGACACGGTCAACGAAGACAGTTGAGCAATCGTGAGCGGACACGATGTCGAGGATGCGGATGAACTCCCTAGATGTCTGCTGAGCAACGTGCGTGCAAGGCGTACATGCAGATATGCTCGAGGAACGTCTGCGCTCTGATATCACGACAAACAGCAGGAGAGCACGCCACGCTGGCGATGATTCGGTCGCAAGTCCAGAGAAAGCAGAGTTTGAGGTCTTCAATGATGGTGCCATTCTCCGGAATTCTCTGATGACAAAACGCCATGAGCGAGAAGCTATCGAGGAAGCAGAGTAAACACATACCCGTGCACCAACCAGCGCAGACAAAACGTTGTCTACCTGGCACTTCCTGTGCAGCGCAATAAGAGCAGGATCTGTGGCGCCCTCCGTTGCCTCACAAATCGCCTTCAGCTGCTCAGATAACAATTCCCCAGGCATGTCGGCCCCAAGCTCAGATGAGGCCATGGTAAGCTCGTCGCCGTAGTCTGATTCCGGGTCATCATCTTTGTCGTCGTCGTCGTCACTAGTGCTAGCGGGACTTGATGGGGGCGTTTCGTTTGCGAGGTAGGTGGAATTTGACTGGTGTTGGTTTTGAGTATATTTGAGTACGAGTTGTATCTCGGATTGCCCGGCGAAGGTTCGAGGTAGAATGAAAGAGCGACGGGTCATTGTGATTCGAGGTAGAGCGAGGACTGAGATAAGAGCTGGTACGCCGAGTTAATTTCAACGTTGCGAAAGCTGTAGTGCTGTTGGGTGAGATCAGAACACAGATCTGGCGGCATTTATACATACGTACTATGGTAGGCAGAATGAAACAGAAGCACCATGAGGGCATAGAGGTAAAAGAAACTTTCATCATGGTATGGAAGATGTTGTCGTTCTTTCAGCACTTCTAGAGGCAAAGACCTGGCGAGAGCTATTGTTCTCGAGTTGCCGTTGCGGCTGATCCTGATTAAACTTGTAGAAGCGTGGGGAAGGTAGCAAGATCAAGCATTCGTCTTTGCGTCCTTGGCCAAGTGTAAGGAGTTCAGGTAGATGTTATTCAGGTCAGCGTCAAAAGAGCTAAGGGCGAGGCTGATCGCGGGCAAGGGGAGGAGGAGAACCATGCGTACAGCCACATACTGGGGGTTCGTCGCGGTGTGATGACCTCTGCCAGGAAATTCATTCAATTCAAACGAGCCCGCCTACAATTCTGGCTTACGCCGGCCTAGGTCTTCAAGTCCGTTCAAGAGCCTGTTGGCAGAATTGTCCAAAGAAATTCAACGGGATAATCACAGAGTCAGAAGAACCGCTGTTAGTAAGCTAGAGAAAGAGAACTAGTAATGCAATTTCTTGGGCGTCATTGCTGCACTTCCCCCGCGTTTGCCTCGCATACCACATCAGATTACTCATTCTGCATCGGAGTCACTGGGGAGTGGGGTGCATCAGAGATAAACGCTGCTGACACAAGGTCCACGTCGCGCCCGTAGCCTATGCAGGCCTCTATAAAGCCAAAACTAAAGTAGATCAAGTCAATTGTCCCCAATCCCCCCGAGATAAGCACCCAATGATCACCCTCTATGAATTCCCCAGCTGCCTCCCCAATCAGATTCCAGTCTCCCTGTTCACCACTCTCGTCCGCTGCGCCCTCACCTACAGGCAGCTCCCCTTCCACACCGATTTCGTCCGCATCCAGCACCTTGAGGCCCTTGTCCAGCGCATCGGAGTCAAGCCAACCGCCACCCATCCAGATGACTCGCTGAAGTACACCGTCCCCATCATTGCTGACAAGCTCAACTCCGATGACTCGACACCGCCCACAGTCATCTCCGACTTGGTAGTGATCCTTGTCTACCTTGAGAACACATACCACTATTCAGTGTCCAACCATTGCCCAGCGCCATTGCAGTTGACGTACTTGTGACAATGTCCTTCATCTCCATCTTCGTAGGCGTGCATAGAAAACTTTTGATCACCGCGGTTGATAGACACGTTCTGCCTGCGTCCAGAGATTTCTGGTGGAGCGTGCTTGCAAAGGGAGGAGAGACTCACATGTGTGCCGTGCAGGAAGGAGAACCGGAGTTTGATGAGGCGGTGGAGGCAGCGAGGGAGGGCTTGAAGCAGACTGTTGTGAAGGTGCTACAGACACAAGCAGATTGACAACCAGGAAAGCAGGTGTGGATTGGAGGTGAACAACCTGTGTACCCAGATTTCCTGCTGCTCGGAGCAATGAGGATGGTGCAGTTATGGCGGCCAGAGGTGTTTGTGTTACAATACATAGCGTACTTAGCCTTGTAGAGTAGATGTAGCGGCAGTGGATGGCTGAAGAGTGGCGCGCGTTGATGGTGGCGGCCCGCGCGTTGAGCACGTGCGCGGGTTACATGTCGCCAACCATCACAGGATGTTGCTCTTTAGTTTTATCCACTTCACTAGGTACGCATACTCACGGCCTCACCATGCTCATTATTCATCTTCGTTACTAGACTAATCGGTGTGCTGCCTTGCAGATCATCCCCGGGGTCTTACACTTGGATAAAACTCTAAAAACTCGGCAGAAAACTCGGACTTGGCTCCCTCAGACACTATGGCAACAACACCAGTGCCTGCAACCTCCACCCCTCCACATTGGACTCTTCCTGACCTGGCCCTACTTGGTAAGGCAGAAATTGCAAACACCCACGACCTCAACAATGTTGGTGATGATAGGCAGAAATTTGCTGCTGCCATTCTGGCAAAAACCATGTCAGACATCAATGATCAGTTGGTGGCAAGGTTGGCAGGGTTATGGACAAACACAGAGCAGCGCGTGGTGCAGTTGGAGGAGGATGTGTTGGCTTTGGTGGAAATGGTGCGGGATGCAGAGAAGCGTGCGGACAGGCTGGAGGCATTGGTTTCAGAAGGGTTGGGAGGCGGGACAGCACGGAATGGGCCTTGTCCGGCAGCGCCCAAGAAGTATAGTGGGGACTTGCAGGCTAAGGCAGAGGAGTTTGCAACGGCAATCAGCATTGCAGCAAAGTTTGAGGTTTTGCCTCCAACAAGCTCAAGATCTTCTGGTGTCAGTCACACATCATTGGCAACGCCGCTGCCTGGTCAGCAACAATCACCCACGACAACTCGCCGGACCCCACACGCCTCCACTTCCCCGCCTGGATTGCCACCTTCCGTGCTCAGTTCTGTTTGCGAGATCAAGCGGAGGACGCACGCGACACCATTGCCAGCATTCAGATGGAATTGAAGACCATCTCGCAGTATGTGACGGAGTTCCGTGCCCACCGCAACAACCTTCCCTACGACGAACGCAAAAGTGGCTTTGTCCTCAAGGCATTCAAGGACGGACTCACGGTGGAGATTGCAGAACGGCTCTCACACATGCAGCCCCGGTACACAACAATTGATGAAGCACTGAAGTACCTCTTGGACAACGAGAAGGACTGGGCTTCACTGGCGTCACGCCGGCAACTCCTTGCGCGTTTGGAAGCGGCAAGGCAGCATTCAGCATTGGCAGCTCCGGCAGCACCTAAGCCCTCCCCTTTCCTTCAATCCCCTCGGTACCCACTTTCGTCCCCTTCGTTCATCCCCCCTGTCACTCAGCCCCTTTGACCAGTCCTTGCAGTCCCACCTCCTTGCCCCATTGATCCGAACACAATGGATGTTGACATGGCCCGGGTCCGGTGTGGCGATTGTGGGTTGCCTGGCCACAGGAGGTGCAGATACACAAAGGCTAGAGCCCGGCAGGCATGAGTTTGCAACGCAGCGACTCCGCCCTCCATCTTGTCCCCATCCCAGTCCCCACTTCCCCGGTCCCCGACATCGTCACTGTCTTCGTCCCCGGCACCGGATTTTGTACACGCCAACACCAAGTAACTGCACCGGGTGCGGCTAACCGGTACTCTGTGTTAGAAACGGCTTCTCCGAATGTTATTGTTGACTCCCCTCCCCAAGTTCGCAGGCGTCCACAACGTCTGCGGTGTGCGGTGGTTCATGCCAGAACCCCACATTCTGACTTTCATTCGTTTGAGATCCTGCTTACTGTCAACAACAAGAGTACCGCAGTACAATTTTCAACTCGCGCAATGCTGGATTCTGGGGCAAACATTTCCCTGGCCAACAAGCGCTTCGTGGACGAGCACGGCATTCCCACTATCCTT
>ML178834.1:403913-420324 GCA_004369125.1 Pterulicium gracile
GAAAGGTGTGGCTCATTGTTTATGTGTCATCTGCACTGTTTCTGGGCCCACATCCGCGACAGGCCCAAGTCAAGGGCTGCAGCGAAACGGTGGAGATGGGTGAGCAAGATATCCTGTGCCTATGGCCGCGACCTCGTCATTATTATTGGCTGACCATTCCGGCAGGATGATTCTCAAGGATTTCGGGTACAAATGATCTAGCAGTCCGGCGCGAGTGCAGTTATGTTTGGAGTGCACTCGATAACAAGGGGATGGCTAATGGTCTAAATTGAGGACGACTTCACGAATCGCGATGGACATGGAGGACAAGGTTGCGGTGGTGGCCGGATCGACGAGCCGGTACTCCATTTGATCTGTTTCCTCAAGCGTGGTATCTTCAGGACGTAGTAGCTATCGACCGGTCGCTTGCATCTGTGTACTCTCGAGACTAATACCATTGAAACTCAGGTTACAGAAAATACTCCAGCGTTCTGCAGGACACTTATCACTGTCGTAGGCTCTTCCTCATCTGAACGCAGCCGTGGTCCTCTACAGGCTCTCACCACACCAAGGCTCTTCCTCATCTGAAATTGACCGCTGTGGTCCTCACTTTCCTCACGGGCTGGCATCTACTAGGTACCTGTACAGTCATATACACTGTATGTTGTGTCTGGGGGCAAAAGGCTCTTCTTCGCCCGCTTGCTTGTACCTGTATTCCTGGATCAGTACAGTCATTCAACGGCCAGTGAAACATCAGTGGCCAGTGGGAAATGCAAGTTTCAGCACCAACCATCGTGTTTGGCACCAAACTCTTCGTGGGGAAGTTCCTTGGATATGTTCATCGGACTAGCCTGAGACCATTTCTCCTTTTCCACTACCACGGATGTCCGAAAAATGCCAAAATGTAGACCAAACACGGCATAGAGTAGCAAATATCACATGTTTTGGCTCGTCCACCTGGGAGCACATTACTCAAACCCCCAACAAGATATTTTGACAGCTTCAGAGCAATTCGATTTGCGGTTCCTATGCGCGAGTGCAAAAACCGCAAAATGGGGAGGAGGAAGGGGGAGGAGGCGCATGTGGCGCAAAGTATCAGAAACACCATCTCGTCGTCTCGCTCGCTGTGCGTGAGTAACTCATCGTAGGCTAGCAAAAAGTGGGTGAGATGCAATTGGGATGTACTAGAATATGTATGCCAAACGAGAGATCCGGTGCACAGCGATAAACACAATCTCGCGCCTAGGTAAAATTTGGTGTTTCTTTCACTGACCGTTGATGCACCAAATCACCCCCCAAAATGGGCATGCTCTCACTCAACACTGGCACATTTTCCGATCTTCGTTGTAGTGTGAAGTTGGTAGATAATACTCTATAGATGACGACAAGGACAAGTTATACGAAGAACCACTGAAAATTGAGCCCACGCGGGGGATAATATTTTTTTGTTTCACTGGCCGTTGAATCACTGTGTGAACTGGCTAGGTTGGAAATCAACCAGCCCATTCAACCTGTCGGAGGTTGGCATTAGGTTGTCTTGCAACCTAACACGGCTAGGTTAATTGCATCATCTAACATCCCATTATTAGCAAAGTTGCTAGGCAAGTACAATCTCTCAGCTAGTGCACGAGTCAAGGCCAGATCTACTCAAACTCACCTTGCAAGCTTGAGCCGTGCTTGAATGGCCATTGCCTCTGCATGGGCATAGACAATGCAGAACGGGTGCGCTGAGTTTTGACTGGGGCTGAGGGAACCATGTCAGAAGAAGGCAAGGGATATAGCCAACGACTGTGCAACATGACCTGCTTTGGGCTGCATCACGAGCTTTTGGGAGAGGTGCTGGCACAACACAAAAGGTCAATGTCTTGAAGGCGCCCGCAGAACGTTGTGCTGACGCCTCGGCAGGGCTTGCTGTTACACGGCCCGACACTTCCATTGCTTTCCCCCATCCATCTGGGCAGCCTATGGAGCTTCAGGGGGACTTGTACACACATTCTCTGGTTCTTTTGGGGTATCTTTACCAACCACCATGGCAATTAAGCGGATGTCCCCTTTCAGGCAGTGCGCATACAGCACCGGGTTGACGCCGGGTCACTTTGGACCATGGGCCTTGACCATAAATTAGAGGGTTTGAACCGTCCCAAGCTCCATGTTGACCGGCAAGTGGACAGGTACTTGTACTTACTGATGTAAAGGGAACAGGCTCGTGCAAGGAGTTCCAGCGCATATAAGTATTGAAGGTATAGGTATGGTATTGAAGGTACAGGTATGCGGTGCAGAGTACAATGGTACCGGCAGCGTACAGAGTACAATGGTACTGGCAGCGTACAGAGTACAATGGTACTGACAGCGTACAGAGTATCTAGCTAGAGCAGACACTCACCAAGATAACCCTTAGAGGAACAGAGTGTGTAGCAATTACAGGTGATGCGGGGGAAAGGAAGGGAAAAGACACTTTGTATATTTGAGTAGACTTAGTCTCATATACGTAGTACAGGTTGCAGACATGTAAGCGTGTAGAAAAGACAATGAGTCTACATCTAGGAGTCATAGGCGTAAGGATGTAATCCTATCTAAAGACTGAGCCCGAGGTGTTCACCGAAGCTAAGAACTAATCTACACTACAGTGGTATTTGTTCAACAATAAGGGGTTGAATAAGCAGGTTTGGAGGAACAAGAGACAGGGGGGGTTGTCCGCAACCGATGTGTTTGCTTGTGTTCGCGTCTGTTTTTGATAGGTCACATGGCCGCGTTGCTCTCTTCTCCTCACCCCCATCTTGCCATCAGCCCTCCCATTCTCCTCCCACAATGCAAACGCCTTTGCCCAGCAGAATGAATGCTGCTATTTGGCCACGATTGGGCTCACTGCTTGCAATTGTATACTCATGATTTGCTCTGGTCTGACCTGAGAACACCTTCCTGGAAAGGCAATGCCTACATCAAAGCGACAAGTGCGCTTTGCTCCTTCGCTACTCTTGGGGCACTTGCGACCGACTGAGCTCGTACATCTGGTACATATACGATGGTATGTCACTTTTATCAACTATCAATATCTCTCATACTCAAGTCTCCTCCAGTCTACCAGACTACAGCAGCAGAAGCTTCTTTCGACAACTCCCATTCACATCTCCCAATAACCATGATGTCCTTCTCCACCTCCACCTCTAACTTCACCTTCAGTGCATCCCCCTACCCATTCGCCATGATGCACAGCGCATCTCCACGAGACGCCTATAATCTTTACGACGACTTTGGTCGCACTATCCGCTCAAGCACCGGCAGAGCCGCAAACACCCATCCATCGAGGAAAACTTCGTCCTCCTCCGCTTTGAAACCATCCTTCAAGAGCATCATCGCTGGACTCATTGGGGCGTAGTTGCGCATTTTGTTTGGCAGGCTTAGCCTCCAAAAACCCCAATTCTACCTCGCCTATGGCGAAGCATGCAGCGGATATGGACGCCGCGAACGCTGTTTGTTTGGCGTTCAGCACAGTTGGTCCGACAAAGTGACAACCCCACTGGCATGGATCACGCTAAATCACCACCAGTTCGCTACACTCGCCAGGTGCTCCCTCCCCCCCTCAGCCCAGTCACACCGTGCTTGAACACGACAACCCAACCCAAACCGTCAATGCAAAACCTCGAAACGGGCTGCACCTCCATCCTTCCCGACTCATCCATCAGCTGAATCCCGTTCCCTTCGCTCTCGACGGGTTCATCTGGACTTTTAGATTTCTCTGTCGCACATGCATGCATTGTACTTCTCCCCATCCCTTGTACCACTATTAGAACCTGTATATCATACACTGTATTTCTTCCGTTCAATCGAGACTCATTTATCTGCTGATATCCAAACTTCGTGCAGTCGAGTTCTGCGCCGCCTCCGGGAACTACGTCTCCTTCAGTCCAATTATCAGCTGCATTGTAATTGACCGATGTCGGTCAAATGCATGAAGCGACCACTAAGCTCACCGACTCGAGCTCCCAATCGGCTGTGAACACGATTGACCCCCTGACCAAGCAAAGCTCTTGCTCCTTCCGCTCTGTCTCTCACCCCGCTGTCATCATTGCCTACATATATAAGCTGGCTCAACTGAGGAAACATCCTTCCCGTACTTTATCCACACGTGCACCCGTCGTCAACAGCTAGCTAGCAGCAATGTCCACCGCATCCTCAGCCAAATGGCAACACATCAACTTCCCCCACTCATCCTCCCTCCCCGATCCCTCTAAAGGATCATTCACAATCACCACCTCCGCTCCCACCGATATCTGGCGCCGCCCTCCCACCGTCGAAGTTTTCACCGCGCCCATCGTGTACAAAGTCATCCCTGCGCATTCCTTCCATCGCGCACGCGTCACTCTCCAGGCGCCGTACAAGACACTCTATGATCAGGGTGGGATCTACTTGCGTCTCCCACCTACCAGTAAGGCCAAGAACCCGACGGAGAAGCCGAGATTCGTGAAGGCGGGCGTGGAGTTCGAGGCGGGGAAGCCGTGGATCAGCGTAGTCATCGCTGCCAACGACGAGGGTGCGGATTGGAGCTTGACTCCTCTTACCGAGAAGGGCAAAGTGACGATTGAAGTCGAGCGGGAGACTTTGAATGGAGGGGAGTTGGGACAGATGATCAAGATCTCGGTGGTCAAGGGGGATGGTGGGGAGAAGGTGGTGGTGAGGGAGATGACTACGGCGTTTTGGCAGACGGAGGCGGATGGGGAGGTGTGGGTGGGGGCGATGGTGGCGAAGCCGACGAAGGATGAGGAGAATTTGTTGGAGGTTACGTTTGAGGATTTCGTTATCGAGTAGTTTTTTTTGTCCATGTAAAGTCAAGCATTGCACGGCAGCATATTATCTGAACTTGTACGTATTGCTACTCGAGTTCTCTCGCGAGACGACGTTGTGGGAACTGCACATCTTTGACCATCAGATCAAGCGGAGAATTCTCGGACATTCACCGAACTGGCGTGATGTTGTGCATGTGACCGCGGCAGGGACGGCGCAACTTGCTTTTCGCGGTCACGGTCGACCCACAAGCTAACACTGAACACATTTAGACTCTAGACGACATAAACCGATTGGTCAGCAAGCTCTTCAATGGATACAGACGTCGAATTCGCCAGAATAGCCTCCCTTCCAACCCTTGTTCTCGATCTGCCATCAAACGCGTACTACGGCGAAGGGCTTTGTACTCTGGTCGCAGAGCGAGCCTCTATTTCCTCATAAGTATTGCCTTATACCCTCTTTCAGACACTCTAGCCTTAGCGGGAAAGCAACGAACAGATGTGGGCGACCATTGTCGTCGCCCTGGTACGAGTCTGTTCCAGTCTCCCTAAGTCGCAGGTGACCTTAGACTGCTCTGCGAAACTTGCGCACCTATCACCATGCGAGCAATCTACGCTTATTCAAGATGGCCAGCGCTTCTTTGGTCACACTGACAATGGACGAGCTCGCTTCAACTCTCGAGAACGACGTTAAAAGGCGGGCTTTGAGTATGGGTAGGTATCTATCTCTCTCTCGTCTTCAAGCCCTCATCTATCTCCTTCAGGGGTTTCTTCAACTTCTTATAATCTCACTACGCCTCGACGAGGGTAAGTGCTTAACATCATCCGAGAATGCCTTAACTGAGCTCCTTCCAGATAACTCAGTCTCAATACACAAGGACGAATACGGAAACCCTTTGCAACCAAGCGCCATGTTCCAGTTTGCGCGCCAAACGCTTCAACTCCCTTCGACCAGTCATGTTGGTACACAGACGGTGAGCGCTTGACCGTCGGATTAACTTGTCAAGAGCACGCTGGCTGACTTCATCGCAGTCAATCCCACAGGTGGCGAATTCACAATCTTCGGCACCCTCTACGAAACCGCCCAAGACAGCGGCAGAAATCGCAGCGGAAAACAACAAAGGAACGCGAAAATTCTCTTACCGTCGGAGTCAGACAAACGTCGCGAGCAAAGACTTAGGCTAGCCGCTCAGGCTGCTCTGGAAAGCTCTTCTGGCTCCGGTGTACAGGCTTCATTCCCTCCCGCCGTTGTGGCAGTCACCGCGCGCATCGCTGCTCAGGCTCCTGTACAGGACTCGACCTCCGCTCTAGACACCGCGAGCGCTACCAACGTTACCGCTGCTTTTAGTGCCTCTCCAGTCGAGCCTACCCTGACCACCTCTGCTCCTCCCCCGGTTTCCCTTGCGCAGCCTACCGGTGATACTGTCCATGACTCATCCCCAATGCCCGCCTTTGCGTCTTCTTCAAACCTCCACCCTGCACCTCTCGCTACCACTCCCCCTACAGTTGCCCCGACTGCTCCTTCCCCGGTTTCCCTCGCACAATTGACCGAATACTCTGTTCAAGGGTCACCCCAACCGCACGCCCCTACGTCGTCTTGGAACTTTGGCCCCACAGCATCCCCCGCAACCTTCCCAACTCCATACCCCTTGGCACCCCCGCGACCTTTCCCAGCTTCATACCCTTGCTCCGCTCCACATCGCGTTTGGGCATGTGGCTTGTTAACATGAAAGCTGGGAAAGACCTGGGGAGGCATCTCGCCAGCCAGACTTGAGTCTCCTCACCTTCGGTCGGACGCAAATCATTGGCAATCGGTAAGCTATAGTGGTACTACCGCTCAAGTGGAGCGTGAGCTGATGATCAAGTCTTTGATTCCATAGGAACCTAAGGTATTTCTGAGGTGTGTCGTTTCGAGGCCACCATACAAGAGGTCTTGATGCGGCAGAAAGGAAGGGGTATGTGATTTGAGAGGATGAGAGGGAGTTTCGAGTTCAGGGCAGTCCTTACCAGGTATAATATACATATCAGTAATTTTACGACCTTAGGAACGAATGCTATACACGATGCTCATTCTTGTGTTTCCGTTTGGTCAACGAAAAAGACTGTGAAGAGTTGTCGTGCATGTTCGCCTCATTTAGCAAACTGAACGATCACATGTGCGCGTCTTTCCTTTACCGCAACTACGATGAACTCTCTTTCATGCACGCTTCAATGTGCTCCTGCGCATTCTGTATCCGGGATTCTGCCTTGTTTTGAGCACTCGAGGACCCACCATCGTACCGTTCATACACCCATTCCGCGCCTACCGAACGAACAATACCCAACTCTGGAAACTCGGCCCGTCCCACGTCTTCACGCGGCTTCGACCGCTCAGCATCTGTCTTCTCGGGGCTCAACATTGAACGCCAACGTCCCGCAGAAGAACAGGTTCACTCCAGCCGGATTGGCTGTCTTCATATTCGGAACGACACTCCACGGCGCCGACTTCGCTCCAGATCTACCCATGGATTAGCAAGCCGTGTCCCACGACATGTCAAAAGTACAAGTACTGGATGCGATGCAGCAACCGTGCTCTCACGATCCTCGTCCCACCTTAACCTGCGATGTCTGCCGAGTACGACTTGATCTTCGTTGGTGGTGCGGACGTTCTTCCCGTTCCTTCAGACTTTGCCTAATACCCGATGCACAGGCGCTCTCGCTGCCTGCGTCACTACGACCAGGCTAGCAAGCGACTATACCAACCTCAAGATTCTCATCGTTGAATCTGGACCTCACACCGACACCCTCCCTCATTCTTTCATACCTGGACTCTACGTATCCAACCTAGCTCCCGGTACAACGACCATGAAGTTCCATGCTTCTAATCCGGCAGAGCATCTCGGCGGAAGAGTGGCTGTCGTCCCGACTGGCCGTGGACTTGGTGGTGGTTCGGCGGTGAATTGTGCGCTTTTCGAACGAGTTTCATGTATCTCAGCATCTCATTCCCTGTGTCTTAGCTATGATATACGCCAGAGGATCTGCCTCTGATTTCGACGAGTGGAAGAGTACCTACAAGAACTCTGGGTGGGGTTCAAAAGACCTCATTTCGTTCATGCAAAACGTATGTAGAGTTCACTTCTGATTGAGATATATACTCAATATTTATTACAGCTCGAAACCTACCAACCTGCTCCTGGCGCTCTTAATCACGGAAGCAACGGGTCGTTGAAGGCTTCCATAGGGAACACGACTCAGTTTGGGCTTGATGCGTTGGAAACGTTTGAGAAGTACGATAGTACGAGAGGATCAACGTCCGACACCAACGACCTGAATACTGTTGACAAGTGGGCGGTATGTACCTCTCCAGGCTATGTCTCCTCATTTTCAAGCGATGACTGACATCACAGTTTAGCTCTGGCCCAAGTGGATCGACGAAACTACCGGACGCCGATCGGACGCTGCAAGTGCCTTCTTGTACCCGCTGCTGAAGACTAACAAGAATGTCGTGGTCTCTGTCGAATCAGACGTCATCAGAGTTCTGTTCGAGTGCGTATGAAGCTATCCGTGCTTGTCATGCTTTCTGATGACCTTGCAGTGGAACTCGCGCAACTGGAGTCGAGTATACACGCGCTGGCGAGACTCTCACCGCCAAAGCCTCCAGGCTAGTCGTCATCTCCGCGGGTACTTTCGGGAGCTGTAAGCGACACATGTCGCTCTGTTTACTCGCCACTGAATCACTCTCTCATAGCTGCTGTCCTCGAGCGCTCTGGCATCGGGTCCCCGGAAATCCTCAAGGCTGCCGGAGTAGACGTTCTTGTGGACCTTCCCGGCGTCGGTGCTGATTACCAAGGTCTGTACATTGGATGATAGATTCTGAACGTTTCGCTGATTCGCGCGGCAGACCATTCGTTGATCGTGCAGGCGATGTACTTGGACGATGCGGCTGACACACTCGACTTTGCTCACGGTGGGGACGCAGCGCAGATTGCTGGTACGTACCGGCTCACCATCTGGTGCTGCGCTCACTAACGGCTGTCCTCATAGCTCACACGGAGAAATGGCATGCTACTGGTGGTAAGGGCATGTTGGCTACCAAGTACGTCGTCAGCCGTGGAAATGCAACAATTCTGACTTGATCTCGATCACAGTGGAGTGGAAGTCGGGATCAAGTACAAGCCCTCAAAGGAGGAGGTTACAAGCCTGAGCCCCGAGTTCCAGCAGTTTTGGGGCGAGAAGTTCGCTACGAAAACGGACAAGGCTTTGGCGGTGATCGTTGGGACTGCTGGGTACGCCTGCCGTGTCGATTCTTGCAGTTGGGACCCTGCTGACGGGCCCACCCTGTCAGTCTTCTTGGTCCTCACGGCTTCCCACCGAACGCGAAACTGAGCATGTGGTGCTCCATGCTGGTAAGTCTCTAATGACTGGGTAGTAATCGCTTGGTCCTCATTCCCTGCGAAAGCTCTATCCTGAGTCCCACGGTCACCTGCACATCCGTACCAAGAACGTCAACGACCCACTTGACTTGGATTGTGGGTTCCTTCGCTCGTAAGTAGAGCATCCTCTCCAATCGATATCACCTGCGATTTCTAAGAACCTCTCTATCTGCAGCCCTCTAGACCTTGAAGCCCTCCGACACACGTACAAACGCACCCGTGAATACGCGCGCCGCCACCCCATGTATCGCGGTGAAGTCCAGCCCCTGCACCCGGCTTTCCCACCCAGCAGCAAAGTAACCGTCGCCCTTCCTCCTCAGACGCCTGTTCCTGTTGACGCTCCGGATTTTGCGTATACTGATGAGGAGGATAGGCTGATAGACGAGTTTGTTGGCAAAATCGGTGCGCTCAAGCGTGTGTGTTCCTCGGGCTTTCAATTGACTGTTTGTGTTTTCTGTAGTTTCTACGACATGGCACAGTATGTCGACATGTGCAATGAAGCCCCGTGCTCAGGGCGGGGTAGTCGACGCTAATCTCAATGTCTACGGGACAAAGGGCCTCAAGGTCGCAGGTGCGTCATGCCTCATTCCGTCAATGCATATGCACTTTCACTAAGCTTGCTGAGCTAGATCTGTCCATCTGCCCGAGCAATGTTGGGGCCAATACTGCTTCTACCGCCGGTCTGATTGGAGAGAAGGCAGCTTTCATCATCGCGCAGGAGTTGGGTATGACGGGCCCGTTCCAGATGTTGCACACTTTTGGGATGCTTGGTCCGTAGTTTGGGTTTGCGACAGCGAGGGCGCAATACAAGAAAACGAAAACGATGATGGCAGAAGTTAAAGTTAGTAGAGATGTACGATACATTATCCTGGTGAGTTGAAATACTACGCTGCTCTACTAGAAAACTACCGTGCGGCACTAAGATTTGTGAATGGAAGATATTGAGAATCAAGTCACCCTCGCTCTTTACCGTGACACGAGCTTGAAGTTGGGAGTTCTCTCCATAATCTCGTTCTCATCCATCTCATGAAGCCAATCCAAACGGTTCCCATAGCGAGGTGCATTGTCCGTAAACCGCAGATCCTGCAGATCCACACACGTCAGCTCCACCGCCTCCAGGGACAGCGTCGCCTTCGTCCTCGTTCGAAGGTCCATGATCCTACTGCGGACCATGGCACGGAATGTTTGGGAGTTCATCTTCACGGAGGTGAGCATGATGCTTTGCAGTTTGAGACAAAGGCATATTAGCCGTGGGGATGATGGGTCGGGGTTGGGACCTGCGGCTTGGATTTCCTTCCAATTCGGCCAATTGAGGGCGAGGAGGAGTTGGTCGATGTTCCATGGGTTGGTTCCAGTAGGTTTGAAATTGAACCAGTTGATCCGTGAGAGATGTGAGAGGAACTTGGTAAGGGGAAGCGTGATATCCTCGACCGGGTCAAGAATCTCGAGCATAAGAAGGGCGGGCTGGTCCTTCTGGTCCTTGAAAACACTAGTCTGATAAGCGAGTATGTCGTCTGGTCGGAGTCCATGGAGGAGGGCTCTCGTGACGTTCGGAGCACGCATGTGCTGGATGACCGCGCGTACGACATGAGGATCTTCAGCTGGCTGGTTGAGCACCTCCTTTTGTATGAATTCTTCGTCACGTTGAAAGTGGACGTTGATTTCGCGGAGTTTGGGGAGGTGAGCGATGCGGGTTATTGGGGGGAGGGGTTTCGTGGCGTATTCTCAGGGTGTGGGGATGGTGTCCAAGGTGAACTCCTCGAGGTTGACTGTGACGCAGAGGAGCTCAATGATATGGTATGGTGTGCTGAATGAGAAGCAAATCACCAGGTTGGTAAGGTTCGTCCAGGAGGTGGGGATGACAACGGGCATATAACTCCCATACGTAGACACGCTGCGCAGTGCCGGGGCTTCGTGGAACATTCCTCTAGGTAAAAGCGAATGCTCCGTGTTGATCTCCAAGGTGCGAAGAAGCGGGAATGGCGGTGGTTTGTGCGGTAAGGTGTCCCATGTTGTTGGTAGCTGGTCATCCAAATGCAGCACCGTACATCGAGGAATGCTCTTGACGAGCTGGCGGACGAACACTTGGATCGACGCGTGGTGGTATTTTTCGAAACGCGCAAAGTTGATGTAACATTCCAGATACTTGCACACTGCGGCGAGCTTCCAGAGTGGACCGCTCCCGCTCTTCGGGTCTTCCGAGTGCCCCGAAACTGCTTCCTGGAACACAAGCAGCAAGACTTCACTGTGCAAGCGAGATATTGCCGGTAAGTTGGTGTGCTTCTGCACAGCTGCGCGTTATGTTCCTCTGTCTTCGGCTCAGATGCTTCATGGGCGTTTTCCAGCACTACGATTTCTCTTGTGGCATCCTGAGCAATGCGCTGGGCACGGTACACGGAGTCTGCTGAGTATGTGACTTTTTTGCATTTCGTGAGGAAGGAGGCACCTGGATATGGGTTGGGCGTCTTTGAGGGCGCATGTAGAGCATCCCCAGTTCTCATTTAGGGAGTGGTCGTCGAAGTGAGTGGTGGTTGTGCAAAGGCATTGGCTCGTTGCCTCCGAGTCATTGCCGAAAGTTCGAAGGAGATTGGATGTCGAGCTGGCTGGCCGTCACAGCGATCACGACAATTTGACGGCGCGCGTTCAAGCTGTCATGCTCGTTGACCGCGACTGTCACCGCGATGGCCACTTGTCTTCTGCAATGCCTACCCTGCACTCTCGACACCGCACAATCAATGCAGCTTCTTGATCAAACAGACCAAATCTATGGCGCCCAAGTCATCACGAGTCCACCAGTTCGAGTACTGTAGGATGGTGGAACGACTCTGTGAGCACGGTACATCGCCGCTCTGCTCCCCATCGCCCCATCTGCGGAGTTAGCTTGCGAGCGATTTAATTCAAAGGAAGCACGAACAGTCGGATTTGGAGATGGCAGATGGCTCGTGTGTTCATCAACATCGACGGCGCTCCGTACGACGCCTTCAACTGTTGAAAGCATGTACTACGACTCTCTTCGGACGCAAGATTCTCGCTGCTATCTCTGCTCCGAGCAGCACTATGAAGGCTTTCTCTCGCTCCAGCATACTGAGCGCTTGTAGCGTCGTAGAGGTATAAAAACACCGCGCACAGCGTAAGCTATCAGACCACAGAAATCCTCCACACCACTTCAACCAACTTCACCAGCCATGTTCACTGAGTACGACCTGATCTTCGTCGGAGGTGCGAACTTCTTACCACTGTAATCTCCCTCGCCATATCTCTAATCACTCCCCTATCACAGGTGGTTTCGCCGCCTGCGTCACCGCTTCCAGGCTGGCAGCTGCCGCCCCCGACCTCAAGATCCTCATCGTCGAAGCAGGCTCTCACAGCTCGTCTCTCCCGCAAGTCGTCGTCCCAGGTCTCTACTTGTCAAACTTGGCTCCGGGAAGCACGACGATGAAGTTCCACACGTCTAACCCTGTGGAGTACCTTGGGGGTAGAGTCGCGGTCGTTCCTACGGGGCATACGCTCGGTGGTGGGTCTGCTGTGAATTGTACGTTGATTCACTATCGTCATACACACCTGGTTTGAGGAGGCGCTGATTGCGGATTAACGATGCAGCAATGATATACGCGAGAGGATCTGCGTCGGACTTTGACGAGTGGAAGAGCGAGTATGAGAACCCCGGCTGGGGCGCTGAGGAGCTTACGCCTTTGATGCAGAAGGTGAGCAGCTATTTCCTCCTAGGTATACTTGTACCCATCTCAGCGGTATTCTCGTCGTAGCTCGAGACGTATCAACCCTCGCCCGATTCCCCGACCCACGGCAACACCGGAGGAATGAAAGGGTCTATTGGGAATACGACGGCGTTCGGGCTCGAGGCGCTGGAGGTCGTCAAGGAGTATGATTCCGCGAGGGGCACGGCGGGTGACTCGAACGATCTGAAGACTGTTGATAAGTGGGTGGTGAGTTCTCTCATCCATTATCTCTCCCTCTCAGCGTTGATCTAAGTAACTTTCGTAAACAGCTCTGGCCCAAATGGGTGGACGAGAACACTGGACGCCGAGCAGACGCTGCACACGAGTTTTTATACCCGGTGTTGAAAGCCAATGAGAACGTCGTCGTCTCTGTTGAGTCGACCGTTAACCGTGTCCTCTTTGAGTACGTGCCGAAGTACACTCACAAGAGTTTACTGCTAAACCCCGAGGCAACAGTGGAACCCGCGCCACTGGTATCGAGTACACCGTGCACGGTGGGGAGACTCTCACCGCCAGAGCCTCGAAGCTCGTTATCGTCGCTGCAGGAACCCTAGGCAGTTGTGCGCAACATCACCCACATCATTTCGCTTCTTGCTGACTGACTCTTGTACATACAGCCGCCGTCCTCGAACGCTCAGGTATCGGCGCCCCGGATGTGCTCAAAGCCGCTGGAGTCGAAGTTCTCATCGAGTTGCCTGGTGTCGGTGCGGACTACCAAGGTCAGTTCGTTCGTAACACCAATCCATAGTGACGTTTCTGACCCGAATCTATCATTAATAGATCACCAGCTGCTGAAGCAAGCCGTGTACTTGGACGACTCGGCCGAAACTCTCGACTTTGCTCATGGTGGTGATCAGGCGCAGATTGCTGGTACGCATGCTGAGGCTAGCGGGAGTCGTGTCACTGATGGCTTGTTGAAGCGCATATGGAGCATTGGCGTGCGACCGAGGGGGAAGGGATATTGGCTACCAAGTTCGTCGATGTTTTCCTCGTGTAGCAATGCTGACCTTCAACCAATCGCAGTGGTATCGACATCGGCATTAAGTACAAGCCCTCGGCTGAAGAACTGGAGGGGTTGAGCCCCGAGTTCCAGGACTTCTTCGAGGAGAAGTTTGCGAGTAAGAGTGATAAGAGTTTGGTGTGGATCGCTGGGTCTGCTGGGTACGCATGACTTTTGGACTCATGCACAAATTGGTACTGATGGATTAACGAACACGTCAGGCTGCTCGGGCCTCATGAGGAGTATCCGCCGAATGCGAAGATAAGCATGTGGTTCTCTATGCTGGTGTGTTCGACAACCTCTAGCTCGTGTTTTCGCAATTCTGATGTCATTCTGCGATATAGCTGTACCCCGAGTCCCACGGACACCTCCATATCCGCAGCAAAGATGTGAACGAGCGTCTCGACTTCGACTGTGGTTTTCTCCGCTCGTGCGTTAAGCCATTCACAGCAGCCCTATCATAGCAAGAGATCTAAGCTTTCACATACATAGACCTCTGGACCTCGAAGCCCTCCGCCACGCATACAAACGCACCCGCGAATACGCCCGCCGTCACCCCATGTACCGCGGTGAAGTCCACCAAGTCCACCCCGCTTTTCACGGCAGCAGCAAGGCGGCTGTGGCTCGCCCTCCTCAGGGCCCTGTTCCTGTCGATGCGCCTGATCTCGTCTATACGGCTGAAGACGATAAGGTGATTGATGAGTTTATTGGGCAGACTGGTACGTCGTTCCTCGACCTTTTGGAGTGAAGAGGTGTCTCTGACTGACTGGTTGCGAATAGTCTCTACCACTTGGCACAGCATGTCCACCTGCGCTATGAAGCCTCGCGCTAAAGGCGGTGTCGTCGACTCTGAGCTTAATGTTTATGGGACGCAGAACTTGAAGGTCGCAGGTACGTCGGAGGCCTCTGATCGCAGCACATCTGACTCGGAAGGTGACTCACATGCTTCAACGCCAGATCTGTCCATTTCTCCGAGCAACGTCGGCGCGAACACTGCTGCTACTGCTGGTCTGATTGGAGAGAAGGCGGCTATTATCATCGCTAGGGAGCTTGGTATTCAGGGTGTTTAAGAGGACGTGTTGAGGCATGCGAGGATTTGTGGATTGGGGTAACGCTGATTTTGGGTGGGATAAACGAGTTGGTAGTATAGAGAAACAGAATAGTATGATACAAGCGATGATAGCGATACAAGGGATGGGGAGCAGTACAATGCATGTGTAGCTATTGGGTCTAAAGTCCGTATGAAATTGTTAAAAGAGAAGAATAATGACGGAGAGTCGGGGAGGATGGAGGGAGATGCAGCCCGTTGTCGCTCGATCTTCCCAGTGGGTTTGGGTCGTGTATTGATAAGCAAGTACAGGCTCGGGGAGAGGACGCGTCCATTGATCTGCTGACGCTCCCTGGAATTGTTGCGCTGTCGTATCGACGGGTTCGCTGCGCTGAATGCTTTCGCCATAAGCGGGATAGAGGTGGGGTTGGTGGAGGCTGAGCCTGCCAAATAAGACGCGGAACTACACTCCAACGAGTCAGGCGATGATCCTCTTGAAGGATGGCTTCGAAGCGGAGGAGGACGAAGTCTTCCTCTTCGATGAGTGTGTGCCGCTGATTGTGCGGATAGTACGACCAATGTCGTTATAGAGGTTGTAGGCGTCTCGTGGTGATGCAGCGTGCATCATGGAGAATGGGGAGGGACATGCGCCGAAGGTGGAGGTCGAAGAGGAGGTGGAGAAAGACATCATGGTTGTTCAGGGATGTATTTGAGAGAGGTTGGGAAGATCTTGCTGAGGTTTTGTAGACTGGAGAAGACTTGAGTATGAGAGATGTTGATAAGAAGTAGAAACGACATAGCATCGTATATATACCAGACGTACAAGGCCAGTCAGTCGCAACTAGAGCAGGGGGCTTGAGGGAGCAAAGCGCCAGTTGAGGTTTTGATGTCGCCATTCCCTTTCCAGGAAGGTGTTGCCAGGTCAAATCATAGCAAAGCACAAGTCAACAGGTGCAAACAGTGAGCCCAATCGTCACCAAGCAGAAGCATTCACGCTTCTGGGCAAAGGCGTTCGCATTGTGGGAGGAGAATGGGAGCGTTGATGGGAGCGAGGAGAAGGGAGGAACGTGCCCATGTGACCCATCAAAATACTAGGAGCGTACGCATTTGTCCCGGATAATTCTCCTGTCTCCTGTCTCCAGCTTTGGCCTTGACACAAGTAAACTCGCTGATGACCATGGCCTCAACGTCGGACCAGGTAATCTTTGACATGGTGTGGCTAGCAAGGTAGGTGGCAGCAAGGTTATCGTAGGCGGATGGGAGAGAGCAGAGAAGGAGGATGCCCTTCACGGATTCAGAGAATTTGATGTGGTGATTGGCAAGCCAGTCAAAGTGAGATTTCTGCTTGGACATGTCCAAGATGGGGTTACCAGCGTGGATGGGGAAGCCAACCGCCTTCTTAATGTAGGAGTAGATGACAGAGGTGTTAGCAAGTCCATAGTGTAAGGGGACAA
>ML178834.1:426933-479935 GCA_004369125.1 Pterulicium gracile
CAAGAGCAGATTCAGCAGCCCCCAACGCCGCCTGTGCAACTGCGAACTGGAAAACTTGCGGGCGTGCAGTTCATAGAAAGACGAAAAGGCCTGGCGCCTCCGATTGGGTGGCTCGAAGAGTTAGAGGCACAGAAGCTGGTAAATCTACCTGACACCTCGTAATTTCAGATAGGGATTGTGGAGCTCCTCGAGTTATGCAGAGACCGTCCGCTTGGCCTCGTAATTGTGGTGAAATCTACAGGTGTTCTAGTACGCAGGCACACGGTTTCTCCTTTGGTCGCCTATGCAGATAGTACTTATGTCCATGTTGTGACCTTGAGGCAAGATTTACCTCTTCAAAAATTGTTGTCCGACTATAAGCAGAATCTGCGAGCTGCTGCCCATGAATGTCATAGAAACTTCTACGCCGTACGTCAAACACAGGAGGTTATTGCGGGGAGGTGAGGTAGTGTTGTGAGTTCAAGTTTTCAGTCATGGGAAGCCTATGGCTCGCAGACCATGCAGAAGAATGTTTCCTCTCCACTAACTCTCGGGGCGCCAGTGATTGTTCCCTCCCCCATTCGCTTGAACCCAAGTCGCTCATAGATATTAGCCTATGACAGATGTGCCATCAGATTAAGGACGTTCCGGAAGGAAGAACTAGGCACCCACATTCTGCTCCGATGTAGCTTCTAAACACAACGATACTCCTTGTGCATGGGTCTGTATCAAGTTTCGCTCAGCATCGTGCGTCAGACCAGTCCAAGCCGTCGCCGAACCTTCGCTTTAACAGTCTCGATCACACGCCTGCTGATACCCTTCCCTCTCGCATCCTCTGAGATACCGATCAGCTGCAAGTGGTAGTTTGCTAGTTTGTATCCTTTGCCGAAAGAGTCGTCCTCGACTTGGTGCATCGTGTGCATGAACTAGAGCAGGATTAGCGATGTGAACCGGTGGTCAGGGAGAACTCGGCGTACCACTTCACTATTCCATTTGGACATCTCTGGAGAGAAACTGGCGAGGTAGGGATCCATCCATTGCTGGTTGACTCCTTCACTGCGTAAAAAGAGGGTGAATCAGACCAAGTGTACGTTCATATCGGAGAGGATGCACATACTTGTTATCCACTGACCGACCCGGAGGGAACCAAACTACGACACCAAGGACCTTTTCTGTCCCTTCCACAGTACCCTTCGCGAAGTAAACCTCCCCGTTCTCGAAGCCGGCGTTGACGACCCAAGCCATAAACAGTCGCGAAACCGTCAGATCGCGTCCGACGGCCATCATATGGAATTCGGCTGAACAAAAGAGATATAAGCTCAAGCGAGATTCTATCTGGAGAGCAGAAACGTACACTTCGCGAAGACAGCGTCGAGAAAGTCGATCGCGAAGTCGATCTCGGCGTCTGAGTAGAAGGATGTTGAGTCAGTTCCTTTCAAGGCTGGCAGCAAGGCTTCCAAAGGTCGGCATTCACCAGACGGAGAGCTTATTTGCGAGACGACTGCATCGGTCATGATAATTCAGATAAGACAGCGTACGCGGGTTTTGAGAAGCAAGCACGGATGCAGAGAGTGTGGAAAGACGGAGGAATATCAGTGCCTGGTATGATCATGGTGGTGGCGGACAGAGTCATAATCATCTTCCGACGGAGGTCCACAGGCGTGGCTGCTCGTTCGGAAAACGTAACCAGGCCATCTCTTCGCCTCTCCCAATGCACAGATCGCACATGGGAACCTAGTCTGGATACAAACATACGACAAGGCATAACGGTAGAGGCAACTTAAAACCATTTGGTATATTAGATATAAACTAGCTAAACCCCGTCTCATCATACCTTCACAGTGGCAGAACCCCGCCCAATATCGCTACCACTGCTATCACTCTCATCGTCTTTAGCCGCTTCTACATCCACGGTGACCGCCGACATGTGTGTTTCGTGGGTCGGACTCGGTGTCGACGCGCTCTCGCTAGATTCCAGGCCTTCAGAAATCTGAATAGTCCGCTTTGTGGAGCATTGCTTTGCTACGATGAGCACCACCACTGTAGGATAGATTGCCTAGACCAAAGATGAGAGGTCAGTCAACAACAGGATCAGGTTGGTATAGCGCTCACACATATGACATAGTGCTGCTCGACCGCAAAATAGAGGCGAGGTGCAAGGACGGTGCTCTCTGCCCATACGTGTCCGTGAGCCCTATCGACACGCCTATGATCTGCCGGAGGTTCTCAGTACGACTCAAAGCACAGGGGGGACAATAGACGCACCTGGAGTAATGCATACGCCACTCCAAATTCAGTGATAAACAAGAGCATGCCGATGGTCGTCGAATGGTTCGCTTGAGCAACTTTCTATGACAACTGGAAAACACCTCAGGATGACGGAGACGGGGTGCATGTAACGAGGAAGAACACTCACTACGCTTTCGCGCCAATGAGAGCAGATGCATAGCCGTTGATAGTGATGATGAGAACAAGACTCGTTATTTCCATCCCAGACAAGGCATCATGATACGCTGAAAGACTGTCGTGATAGAGAGATCGCAGGTAGTGACCGAGTGTGGCCGCCCAGAGAGCTGTGCGTTCGAGTACACGTCAATTAACGCTACATAGACATGTGAACTTTAGGATAGAACGCATCCAGGGTGGTGAGCAAAGAAACCCAATCGTAAACGAATGGGGCATCCTTCGCTCTGGACAGATGGACATGGCCCTCCATGCAACGACTGCATCGCTGATCAAGCACTGCGTGGGTAAAACTTCACATTAGTGGCAGACCTAGGATAGATCCAGCACCACGTACCAACAGCTCAATACCCCCAGTACTCCCCACCACGTCTTTCCCTGTAAACATTCCTCCCCTGATGAGCTTGTGCACAGTCAGCCCCAAACGATCATCCACGGCTAGAGTCCCCATGAGCTCTCCCTGAATCGTCGTGATGTCGATAGCGATGTACATCGCACAGTAGAACGATATAATAACAAAAGTGACGCCCAGGGTGGTGAGAAGGATCCAGGATCCTCTGACTGGGGACTGGGTTTCGTGTTTTCCGTGGTTCTTGCGCCGTGCTCTGGAGGGTTGTAGAACATCAAGACTAAGACCTGGCAGATAAGAAATGAACCAAATTCGCTCAGAGAACAACTCGGATGGTCATTCCCAGCAGTAGGACGTACATTCCTGTGAGCGCGAGGTAAGCCAGGGAACTTGCAGCAGGATTTCAGAGTAACTCACCATAGAAGAACATCAAAGCCACGATCGACGAAACATCCTCAAGCAGCGTGTTCCCCGTTGTGTGCAGCAGCTCGGCTTCATCTGGACTCATTACGGACTCTTCTGTGCGAAAGATTCACCGTGGCCCTTGCCTGCCTTTTATCGTGGTCCTCATCATCTCCATCTGAGGCGATATCATGTCGAGGTTGGGAAAGCAAGCCCATACGAGGCAGGCCACCTGCTGGAACGGAGCATGAATCCGGGAACAGAGCAGTCTACGCCCACGAATGTCTAAGATGACTTGGATGAACAGATCTTGATACTGACAGCGGGCCGCTTGTTCAGTTCACCGGGGACCAAGGCCACACTGGCTAGAGAAAACAAATGCAGATCGATGATCCTGTTGGTCGAAGAGGGTGGCATCAGTTAACGGGAACACCGGGACTGAAGGCCAGTGGCGTACATCTCTGCCGGCAACTTATTCATGGCAAGTATCCCCAGAAACCTGAGCTCGCGGTCATCAACTCTCACAATAGAGCCACAGTCAAGGCTTTTGAGGATCAGCGTTACACGCCATGAATATCGTGAGCGATAGCAAAAGATGGTGGTGAAATGATTGCCACTGAAATCACAACCAAGGTGATGCGCTGTCAGGAGGAAACGCGAACGTCGATATCATTACAAACCAGGAGGATTCCCTACTCCGCCTTAGGTAAACCTTGCTTGGGGATTGACTATGTCGTCCTAGATGATACAATTCTTCATACGACATGTTTGGTCGCAGAGGTGGTCGTCGCCTACTGTCGGCCACTACACGCGACACGTTTGGTCGAAGAGGTGATCGTCGCCTACTCCCGCCCCCCACCACTTCCCGAATCCTCCCCATCATCATCCAGTGTAAGACCACCGAGCCTCCTCTCCTCCTCATCGGCACGGTCGTCCTCAGTTTCCTTCCTGTACTTGGCAAGGTCCCAGTCTTCCTCCTCGTCGTCGTCTTCGGCAAACCATTCGGGGTTGTATTGGAACTGTAGGAGGACTTAAAACTACTGATGGGGCAGAAGAGAGAATTGGAGGAATACTCACGAGATCTCTTCCACTCATGCCCGAGCTCTTTCCAGCAGCGTTCTGCGTATCCTTCGCCTTACGCACCGCCTCCGCTTGAGCCTCCTTCTTGTCCATCCTCGTTTTCTTCCAAATCGCAAATGATTCGGGTGTGACGGGCGTGAGGTTTGAGCCCAGTTTATGTCGCTATCACATCGTACGTCAACATATTGAACGCACAGAGCAGAGAAGAAGGTAGGCGTACCTCAACTTCCAAGAAATCTTCCAAACTGATGGTTTTGCCCTTGGCAGCCTCATCAGCAGCTTTCTTCTGCGATTTAAGGACGAAGCCTGGTGGGAGGGCGTGTCGGTACTGGCATTTTTCGCCGTTTGGACATTCCCAGAACCAGCCGAATTTTTGCGACTCGATCGCTTCGATGAAGAATTTGCATACGATCTATTGAACAGGTTGGTGAGTGGAGTGGACGGTGAAGGATGTGAAGGGGCGATATGTTACGGACATCGGTTGTGGTTTGGGGGTTGCCGTGCTTGGAGAGGACGACTTGTTGGAGTTTCTCTTGATCCCAAGTATCCATCGTGTCTGATGACGAGCGTCAGTCCGCCGGCTCAGCACAGGCAGATCATAAACAAACATACCGGCCGTCTTCTCATCGCGCGTATCCGCATACAGATTCTTCTTCTCCACCTTCCTCCCAACGTCCATATCGTGGCTAAACTTGCACTTGGCGCCTTTCTGGCATTTGCCTACCTTGTGGAACGCACAGAGCACCGTCTTCGGATCGACGCCGAACGGGACCTTCTGCACCTGGACTGTAGTGAGCAGATCGGCATTCTCCTTTGCGCGCCTCTCGTCATCAGCTTTCGCCTTGGCCTGCAGGGCTCGCTCCTTCTCCTTCTCGACCGTTGCGCGGGATTTGCCGGCCATATCCTGCTGCTGCTGGATCATGGCGACGTGCTGCTTCACTTTTGCAGACTTGTTTTTCTGTGGGAGTTGTTAGGCATGGTTCTTGATATATTCGATTTGGCGGGCGGGCGGGCGTACGTTCTTCATCCCAAAAGTCTGTTTTGGTTCTAGGGTCAGTCAGTGTGCTGATGACGTCGAAATATTGGTGGTGGAATGGTAGAGACCTTGTCCTCCTTGACCTTGCTTGAGCTAGGCGCATTCTGCTTCTTTGGTGGCATTTTTAGCGGCGATGAGTGGGGATAACTTGGTGGATATGCGGGGGGAGATTGGAGGAAGATCGCTTGCAGCTGGCAGCGTCTGAAGGAAGGGAAGAGATTGATGTGCTTTGTCAGCAGGCCCACGTTTTTACCACCATCACTCATGTCCTCCCCTATTGCTGCTCGTCCAACTCGTCCCAGGCAGTCTATCCTCGACCTTTTCGATCCTTTACACGATCAAAATTCAAGTCCAGATCAGTATTCAAGTGAATCGGACAAGGAGAACTCAGCTTCTAGCCCTTCTTATCCAGGTCGCCTCATGGACGAGGACATCACCATGTCGACTTTCTTCCAGAGAAAGCAGAAGAAGACGACGTCGGCGGGGTATACTAGCCCAGTTGTGCTGAAGAAACGTCTGGTGGAGGTTGGAGACACAACCGTCACAGAATCATCTCTCATCATCAACGGCCTCTCGGATGATGAGGACGAATGTATTGGAACAACAACCAACCATGCCAAGCCTATTCCTTCTCTGTTCGATAGCACCTTCACTACATCTACCATCGAGGACGACATGTCATCTTACCCGAGAACACCTCTTCGCTCGTTGTACGTGGACTCTACGACCCCCAAAGCTTCCACCGGGAAACGCTCAAGGACGACAACCGCCAACATCCGCTCCCCACTCTCTTCAGTAATCAATGCAACGCCCTCCCCACCCGCCGGCGCACCCCGTGTTTTGGTCACACATCACCAAGGAGACAATAGCATATCGCTAATATCGTCCCTCTCCGACATGTCCCTCTCCGAGCCCAGCACCAAAGACAGCCTGCTCGCCGGGGAACTCAGCCTCACTCCAAGAGACAGAGACGCCAGCCTGAGATTGCCTTCTCCTCATGCTGCCAACCGGATGTCACTCGACCTCCACGCATCTTTCAACTTCCAGATGGACTGTTCAAATGCGTCGTTCGATCTGATGAACGATCAAGTCTCTCTGGCGGGCCTTGACGAACATCCGTGCGACGATAGCTTCGAGATGGTCGTGGATTCCAGAGCTCAGTCAAAGAACATTGAGCAACAAGCCCGCGAGATGACACCTGTTGCGTCTCCAGTGCGCGAACGTACCCCCGTCGCTTCGCCGATCCCCACGCTAGCTCCTGTTGCTTCGCCGATTTCAGCTCCAGCTCCCCAAGTTCTCAACACTCGCAAACCTCGCTCGAGTATCGCCAGACCAGGCTCGAGCATGGGCACAGCGTCTCGCCCGAGCATGGGCATGACCAGACCCAGCTCTCTTCGCGCTCCCACCCCCGTCCAATTCACCGCGCCACCTGCAACCACAGGACTCAACATCGTCAAGCGAACGCGCGGTCAACCTCTCCGAGCTGTCCCTGAGGGAGGCGTGCCTCATCCGGCGTCGAGAGCAGCAGCTACCGAGAGCTCAGTCCACCCGCCTTCGAGGATGAAGGTCGGTGGTGCTCGGGTCAGTTCTGCGCCTGCGCCTACCTCTGCGAGGGCGCCTCTGCCTACTATTGCTCCTCTAGCTGTGAGCAGCAGAAACCGGGGAGCGAGTGGGCCAGGCCCAGTCAGGAAGATAGGCTCTGTTCCAAGCTCGAGTTCGAGCGCTACGACCGGGATGAAGCCGCCTGCGGGGAGGTTTGGAGCGGGCTCGCTGGGAGCGGAGAACGCGAAGCCGGGTTCGAGGATTGGAATGCTTCCGAGAAGGGCGACGTGATTCGTTCAGCGCCGATATTGCCAAGTTGGTTTGGTGAGTGCGAACTTCCTTCTACTACTAGAGTTCGATCACTGACTTGATAATCTAGGTTTTTTCTTGCTTTTGCCTACACCTCACGACACCTACGACATCATCTGGATATTCTGTCCCACCACATACGACTGTATCATCATCGCTCTGCCTTCCTCTCATCTCATGTTCTGCTTACTTGATTCATAAACACCATGGAACGATCCACATCATACATCATGCACTCAACTCTTCTTCTTCTACAAACGTTCGTTTGTTCTATTTTCACGTAGCAGGTCTGTTCATCGTTCCGGTTAGGACACCAGCATTTGCTCATCATCGAGCCAACGTTCACATTCTCACACTGTTCATGCATGTTTCATTCCCGGCGTAGACATGTAGAGTGTAGTGTCTGTAAAGCGGATGTTGCTTCGCAGGCTCTGCAATGCTAAGTACGTGTTGTACGTCCTACATATGCTTGAAGGAAGATCGTTCTTCGACGCGGATGTGTGCATCTCACGCAATCTGGCGCCACCAGACGGGTTGACTTCGACCACCATGTCATGCGCTCTACTAACGTCTTCCCTCACTCCTCTCGGTATACTATCGACCTAATGGGTTTTCGAGCCCCCCAATTGATTATCCTCGTGTCGGTGATCAGTCGACGCGTTTCTCTCGACAGAACAGCCCAGACCCGCCCTCAGCCTGGAATTTCAACCTGCGGAAAAGGCCATTTCGTCGACATGATACATTTTCGACTGCCCGTGAAATCATTCTATCACGTCGACTTCCTTACTCCTCGTCGGTTACCTACATGGTACCTGGTTACTGGTACCTGTTATCTGACTTGTGCACCCCAACGGGGGTTATCTGTGCGGAGCGACTCGGAGCATTTGGGGTCAGTTGCAAGTCTGTCGGCTTCCTTCGGACTGGGTCTACCTTTGAACCATGGAAGTGGGCCGATATGCCCATCAAAAAGTTATCAGATAAAAAGGTGGGCGCATCTCCCCCTTCCCTCTTCTTCAGCGGCCCTCACTCACTTGGCTTTCCCAGCGCCCTCCTCCTCCTCCTTCTTCCGGCCCATCATCATGGCTGACCTGAAGAAGCACGTCTCGCCCGACCCGCGCGCGCCCAATCATGAGGTGACGCTTGGGTACTCCGCCCCGGCGCTGCACCAGGTAGACCATGTCGGTGCGCCGCCTCAGGATGACATTGCCAACCTACTGGGCGCGAAAAGCCCTGGTGTTGCGAGGATAGAGGCGTTGTCGGCGCATTTCACGCTTTGGGATAGGGTGGCGCTGTTCGTTGGGGTGTTCATCATTGCGTATTCGTATTCACTGGATAGCACGATTCGGGGGACCTACCAGGTACTTATCTCTCATTCTTTTCCTTTGGGACGCTTTGCTGACTGTCGGTTGAGTCGTACGCTCTTTCGGGATATGAGCTTCATTCGGCGATAGCGACGGTGAATACCGTGAGGACGGTCATAGCTGCTGCTGCCCAGCCGACGGCTGCGAAGATTGCAGACGTCTTTGGGCGTGTCGAGCTCGTCTTGGTGTCCATCTTCTTCTACACCTTGGGGACAGTCATCGAAGCGTCGACAACGGGAGTTGCAGGCTTCTGTGCCGGTTCGCTGCTTTACCAGGTCTGTTTGCTTCTCCTCCACATTCCACTACCTTTTCTGACATGTCTCTTGATCAGATTGGCTTTACCTGCGTTATTCTACTCGTCGAGGTCATCATCGCAGACACCACCTCCCTCCGGTCTCGACTCCTCTTCTCATACATTCCTGCCCTCCCCTTCCTTATCAACACATGGGTCGCCGGTGATGTCGCAGAGACCGTCCTGGAAGTGACAGGATGGCGATGGGGCATTGGAATGTGGGCCATCATCTACCCAGTGACATGTACTCCCATCATCGGCGCTCTTCTGGCCGCAGGTCGGAGGGCCCGAAAGGCTGGAGCAATGGATTCGTACAGAACCCCATATCAGAGGTTCGGTGCTAAGAAGCTCGCGGTGGCGTTGTTTTGGCAGCTGGACGTTATCGGGCTCATCCTGATGATAGCGGTGTTCGCTCTCATTCTCACCCCGTTCACGTTGGCTGGAGGAGAGACGATGAGGTGGAAGGAAGCGCACGTCATCGCACCCCTTGTCGTTGGACTCTTCTGCATCCCGCTCTTCGTTTGGTGGGAGCGCAGGAGTCGTCACCCACTTGTTCCCCTTTCCCTGCTGAAGGATCGCGCGGTGTGGGGTGCATTGGGCATTGCGTGGATGCTCAACTTCGCCTGGTACATGCAGGGCGACTACCTCTTCTCCGTCCTTCGCGTCGCCTTCGACGAGTCCATCAAGTCTGCCACACGGATCGCCTCGCTCTACAGCTTCAGCTCCGTCATCACGGGGTGCATTATTGGCTTCATCGTCCGCTTCCGTATCCCCTACCTCAAGCCATTCATCGTAGCAGGCACCACCCTCTTCCTCGTCGCCTTCGGACTGCTCATCCGCTACCGCGGCGGCACAGGCGAGGCATACCGCTCAGGGATCATTGGCGCGCAGATCCTCCTCGGTATCGCAGGCGGCATGTTCCCTTATCCTACCCAAGCGTCGATCCAATCCGCTACGAAGCATGAACACGTCGCCATCATCACCGGCCTCTACCTCGCCACTTACAATATCGGCTCAGCATTCGGAAGCACCGTCTCTGGTGCAATCTGGACACAGGTTCTCCCTGGCGAGATCAGCAGTAGGATGACCGAGGCGGAGTTCGGTGCTAACGCGACTACGTTGGTGACTTACGCGTATGCGAGCCCGTTGCAATTTATCTTGGAGTACCCTGTGGGCACGCCGGAGCGGGGTGCGCTGATTGGGGCGTATAGGCATACGCAGAGGCTGCTTTGCATTACGGGCATGTGTCTTTCAGTGGTGATCATCACTTTCTCGTTGTGTTTGAGGAATCCGAAGCTTGGGGAGGAGCAGAGTCTTCCTGATGCTGAGGTGTCCGACGCGTCCTCTCGGGGTGAAGGGTCGGTAGATGGGCTTGTTGCTCCGGGGAGCGCAAAGGGCGGGTTTTTCGCGAGGTTGTGGAAGTAGTCACAGTGTAGTAGGTGTAAAAGATTGCTCGAACGTTTTAGAATGTATTCCGTGTAGAGTCAGTTTTGGGCTTAGATTGCCAAACCAACCCGCAGTGCTTGGGAACAGCGACTTCCAGTGGATTTTGTACGTACAAATTCGTGTCTACAAATAATCACTATCTACAAATCATCACTATCAGCTATGAATGGGCGACCGTTGATATGGACTGAGACCCGAGCCAAACACTTCGAGGCAAGATCAGAATGACCTACACCCGATACCGCCTGCTGGGCCTGCTCCGCTCTGCTGTCCGTCAGTTCCTTCAACGTTGTGCGGTCCATCGTACACCTGTAAAAGCTGAGCTTCGCCAACTGAGGGCACAATGTCCCATCTGACTCTCCAGCGGTGTTATCGTTGTGCGTCCATCTGAGGGCAGCAGGGAATGGATCGATACTGATCGTGGTGGTCGGGCGGGCAGAAACTTCAAGACCTATGAGAGCGGGAGTGCGGGCGATGAGTGTGATGATCTGGATTACAGTTTCTGGTTTTGGTTCGAGAGAGGACAGTATAGCGCAAATGAGAGAAGTTGCGGGACCCGTGTCGCTGATACATGCTTGCAACGCCAGCATGTCATCTCTACCGGCACCTCGTCCATTGACAACTCTAACGTTGGGCGCACGTATATGGCGGACTACTTCTTGGATAATTTGGTTCTCTCCAGAGTGACCGGCTGGTAACTGACGCCGCGATCATCCACCGAGTAGAAGTGCACTTGTAAAAACGTGAGAAAAGGAAGCCGCGCCATTTCGGTGACCGGAGGAATGGGGTCTCTGCGTTGTGTTGAAAGAACGCGAATATCGGTTGGAGGTGAAGAGTCCGGATGTTCGGAGTTGCGCAAAGAAGTGCCACGATTTCGGTGGGCAGTGCTTTACACAAGTTGAAGTTAAGCTCGGTCACGGCTCTGAACGCCTGGGGGGCGATGCTACTGGCGCGAGGAAGACATATCCTGGTGAATGTAAGCTCGCGAAGCCCAGGCGGGCGGGCGAGAAAGCCTGACTGGAGCAATTCGCTACTGTGCTCCCACCGCCCTTTGATGGTCAATTTTCTCAGGCGTTTCATCGTGGGTGACGCATCCGAAGTCAGTGTACGAAGCGAGGGTTGGTATCCTGGCTGTAGGTGCAAATCAACACGTCTGCCCAACTTTGATAGAAGACGCCGTATGGAGGCAACGATGAACTTGTGGGGATGGTATACGGTGCTTTCAAGGTTAGGTGCGATCTGCAAGGTTGCTTTGGCCGATCTGTCGAGCTGCAATTGTGCGCGCAAACAGGCGACGATTAGCTGCTTCTCGCCTATTGTCTGGACACGGTCTTCTCCCTGTCTGTATTGACAGTTGAGGGCGATCCTTGTCCAAAGACCGGGGGAGGATCAAGCCAGCGATCTCCACGGTCAAACACCGATGTTGCTGCCCAAAGGGTTCCTTCTTGTGGTTCCCAACCCCAGCCCATTGCCTGGTCGAAAACGAGCAGCAATACATCGTTTGAGATGAGGGCGATGGGCGGAAGAAATGCCTGGTGGTCGAGAACGACGCGATGTATTTGGTCTCGGCGCTCCTGAAGTTTCTGAATAGCTTGGTGTGACTCGGCAATCTTGGTTGTGCCATCATCATGTTCGACAATGCGGTGAACCTTCACAAAGGAGCTGTGAGAGAAATCAAACACTCCAACCTTGAACGGTGAATCTAGTGCATATAGCGATTGGAGACTTGTGAGGCCACACACGCAGCAAGGGCCTCGGATCAGGTTTTGGTGACGCGTCTTGGTGGTTTGAGGTAAGTAAAGTTTGGGACGCGGCCCGCCTCGTGGGTACTCACCGGTACTTACTCACCGACCGGTCTGGTCGAATTTACGGTTGTGTACACAAGTCCGGGGAAGATTCGACTTTTATGTGTCCTTCAGGTCTTTTAGCAGCTCACTGACAGAATGTCGAGCAGCTCAAAAATCTCCCATCGTCTGGGGAAAGAAATTGAAGAAGAGAACGCGTCTGTGAGAGCATCGCGTGGGTGCGATTTCTTTCAACGCTCTTGCCTCAATCTCAACTCAAACTTTGCCTCAAATTGTACTGTGACTGCGCGTGCTTATCGGTACCTTCACGAGGAACGCTGGAAAGTCGTCCTGTTCCTCCAAAACCCGCGAGCACACAGTTGGCTTCGGGTCCAATTATCGAGTGACTACAAAGGGCGGGTAGCATGTTTCGCGGCAAGTCGTGCCCTTCGTCTTCGTGGGGTTTCCTACTGGCGCTGAAGCGTCTACACACCCGTCTGTCTGCGACTCACACGGGAGATGATCGCCTTGATGCATCTACAGAGATTCTACACGCATGCCAACCTCCTTCCACACTCCTCCAGGCGTTTCGAGGTTACCGCAGCCTGCCGCAGCGTTTGTGCGCCCAACTTTAAGTCTAAAGCAAGTCTAAAGCAGGTCCAATCATCGGAAAGTTGGGCGTTCTCTGGAGATTTGCTCACTGCAGTAAGTAGTACTGCATCCGACAAGCTACTATCTTCCCCCAACGCCACTGAAGTGCGTTTCAGTTGTCCAATGCCGAAGCCCATCCCGGCTAGTAAGTACCTTGCGTCGACCAGTGTAGCTCACTTGTCTCCTCTTGGAAATCCCTTCAAATAAATTATCTGGTGCTCCAAACTGTACAGTACACAACGCTGACATGAAAGAGAAGATTTGTGCCAAGATGCGGACGATGTCCCAAGCCCCCGAGTCGGAGGTATGGAAGATCACAGTGTTCGCCGTCTCTCAATTGGACGGAACCGAGGCCTGACTCTATCTCTTCACCATTGAAATCATATATATTATGCTCGTGCTAATATCCCTCACCTTCATCTTCCATGGCCTTTTGACGACGTATCTCCCCCTACACCTAAAGACTTTGCGTTCTCGTCGCTCCCAGAGCTTACCATTCGAACATCTGAACCTTGCCTGTTGATGCCCAAATTCCTCCATCCGCCTCCGGCACCCCCTGCTTTCGGCCAGGGCAAGATTGTCCCAGAAGTCAATGCTTCGTGCGTATCTCCCTTGTGTAATGTGCGCGGAATGCGCATGTGCTGAGACGTGTCATTATTTCCTAGCCCGATATCCAAGTTACTCTTCAACTGGCTAAACCCCTTCCTCCAAGTCGGGTACTCCAGGCCTCTCGAGAAAGACGGTGCGTCGTGATGGCACTAATGCCTTATTGAACTTCTCCCACACATCCGTGCAGATCTTTGGGACCTACAGGAACAGCGACACACTCAATTCCTGACAGACCAGCTGGAGACGTCGTTCTTCACACGCGTCGAACCCGAGAAGAGACCGCCTCATTTAAGGAATACGCTTCCGGAGCAGGCACACTATGATCAGTCCTTGTGGAAGGCTTTGTATCAGAACTTTCGCATGCGGTGGTTGTTGGGAGGGTTGTTGTTCCTCGTTGGTGGTACGTCAACTTTTAGGATCTGGGTCGCGTTGGTACTGAAGATGTCCTCTCTAGGTGTGTTGACCACGACGTCGCCGTTGGTCACCCGGGAATTGCTCCAATGGTTGTCAGAGTCGTATTACTACAACCAGCTCAACGAAGAAGAGCGGGCTGCTGCTGCTGAGCTTGGGTTCTCGGAGCCTAGAGGGATAGGGTTCGGGATAGGCATGGCGTTCTCGCTGTTTGCCATGGCTCGTAAGTTACTAGATGGCCTTCCACGCTTCTGGTCATAGATTCTGATACACGTTCACAGAGGTCGGCAGTTTGGTACGCTCTCCCTCTCCCTCCCTCATAGAATTCCTGGGCTAAAGAGTACTCCCACAGACAGACCACCACGGCATGCTCGGTACGTTCACCCCCCTCCAACCACCACTTCATGAGCTCACGAACCACACCAGTCTCCATGGCAAACGGTCTCTACGTCCGCGCCGGCGTCATCGGCAACATCTTCCGGAAATCCCTCCGCCTCTCAGGGAAAGCGCGCGTAGATCATAGTATTGGACAAATCACGACGATGATATCGACGGATGCGACGCGGTTGGATACCTTCGCTGCTTTGATGAATTAGTGAGTCTCTTCTTACCTTATAATGTGAGAACGCTGAACTGAGTGTCTGGGCAGCATATGGATTGCACCTATCCAGATTGCTATTTGTATCGGGCTTCTCATCCACAACGTAAGTCCTTCCCTCCAATAACTGTGACTTTGCTCGTTGACTGACTGGATGGGGGTTCTTAGCTCGGAGTCTCTGCTTTAGTCGGCCTGGGGGTTGAGTAGACGCACATCTCTCTGTCAAGCGGTTACTGACGCGAACAAAAGGTGTTGACTTTCAGTTTCCCCATCCAAACGATCTTCATCGTTATCATCATGGAGCAGAGGAAGAAAGGTGTGAAGATTACGGATTCGAAGATCAGGCTCGTGACAGAGGTATGCGCCGTCTTCCCTTCTCCCTTCACCCCCTCATTTCATGCTTCCCGCTGATTCCATGCTTTCCGCTGATTCCACGCTTCATGCTGACTCAACGCGCACATAGGTCCTCCAAGGCATTCGGCTTATCAAGCTCTTCGCGTGGGAAGAGTTCTACAAGCAGCAGATCATCCACTTGAGGACTCGGGAGGTGGCGACGCTGAAGAAGGTCATGGTGGCGAACGCGTCGTTGATGGCGATGTTCACGTTTGCGCCGGTCTTGGCTGCGACTTTGAGCTTTGTGAGTTCTTCCTCTTCTTTCCCCTCAAGTTGAAGCTAATGTGTTGGATGAAAGGTCACGTACTCTCTCCTCGGGAACGACCTGAACGTCGCTATCGTGTTCAGTTCCCTCCAACTCATCAACGTGCGTATCTCTTGCCGTCTCCACACAAATCTCTCGCTCATCGTGAACTCCTCAGACAATACAATTCCCACTCATCCTCCTCCCCGTCTCTCTCTCCGCCTTCGCAGATGCAACCGTTGCATTCAAGCGCATTTCGGCTTTTTTGCTGGCTGATGAGCTGCAGGAGAGGCCGAAGGGGTTGCCTTCAACCGCTCCGGACTTGATGAGCACGGATGTCGAGTCGAGTTTCGACGAAGGCAAGGCAGACGATGTACAGGACGCCAAGGCAGTCGATTCACTGGCTAATTCCGGCCTCGCTGCCGTCATCAACGGGAGCTTTTCCTGGGAGGTAGCGGGTAAGATTGAGGGCAAGTTCGATAAAGCTAAAGTTGCGGAGTTGTCGGAGGAGGAGAAGAAGAAGAAGGCGGAGGAGGACAAGGCCAAAGCTGAGGAGGAGAAGGCCAAAGCCAAGGCTGCGAAGGCTGCGAAGAAGAAGCAGGCCAAGAAGAGTGCCGAGGAGGGGTTGCCGGTTTATAACGACGAGGACCCCGAGAAGGTCAAGGACATGGAGACCGCTTTAAGAGAGGAGACGCCGTTTGCGTTGGAGAATCTGCATCTGAAGGTCCCCAAGGGGTCTTTTGTGACCATCGTTGGAAGGGTCGGTTCTGGAAAGGTACGTAACGTCTCCTTCGCCTCTCAGAACGATGTCCGAATCTAACTGACCTTTTGCTTCACAGAGCTCGGCGTTGCAGGCCCTTATTGGAGAGATGCGGAAAACCTCTGGAGAAGTAAGTGTTTCCTCCCAATTTCCTCCTCCGATACACTGACGCTCATCGGATGGATTACAGGTGGTCATCAACGGCAAGATTGCATACGTCCCTCAGACGGCGTGGATCAGGAATATGACGCTCAAAGAGAATGTGTTGTTTGGGCAGGAGTTTGATGAGCTGAGGTGGGTTGTTAGTCTGATGCACTATATCGACTGTGATTAACTGGAGGTTTTGATAGGTTCGCCGAGACTGTGAAAGCTTGCTGTTTGGAACCGGATCTCGCGGCTCTTACTCATGGGGCTGAGACGGAGATTGGTGAGAAGGGGATCAACCTATCAGGTGGACAAAAGGTAAACACCCTCAGCACCGTACATTCTCGTCTCAACCCGAAATTTGACCAACGTCCAGGCTCGCGTCTCTCTCGCTCGCGCAGTGTACTCTCAAGCGGACATTTCTCTACTGGACGACCCACTCAGCGCCGTCGACGCCTACGTCGGAAAGTACATCCTCGAGAACTGCTTGCTTAATGGACCTTTGGCTACGCGCACTCGAGTTTTGGTCACTCATGCGTTGCATGTGCTTGACAAGTCGGATTATATCTATGTCATGGATAACGGCGTCGTGGCGGAGGAAGGGACGTATCAGGTACGTGGTATGACCTTACGCGCAAGGAGCTGCTGCTAATTTATTCATGTTTCTAGGAACTTATGGCTAGAGGATCTCTGTTGACTCGTATCATGGAAGAGTACGGCAATGTCGAGGAATCTGTGGATGCAGCGAAGCAAGGCCGCCGCACAGAGGCAGCTGAAGACGACGACGACGACGCGGTGAAGGAGAAAAGTGGACAGGCGGCTCTTATGCAGGAGGAAGAGCGCGAAACGGGGTCGGTGCCTTTGAGCATGTATAAGAGGTACCTCAAGCAGGGCCGAGGGTTGTTTTGGCTCCCGCTGTTCCTTGTGCTTATCACTGTCTCGCAAGCGTTCACTGGTGAGCTCGAATTTCTCAGTGTTCATGGCCGTCAAATCACTTAACAGGTGTTTGAATAGTTGGCAATGGTATCTTCCTGGGTATATGGACTCGCAATGGTGTCCCTGGGTTCGGTCAGAAAGATTACATCGGGATCTACGCTGGCCTCGGTGCAGGAGGAACTGCCGCCACTTTCTTCGCAACGTGGTCCTTCTAGTGAGTCATATCATGCATGTCGGTGTAGACGATCGCTGAGTATCTCGTAACTTCTCCAGCTATATGTGCTTGCAGGCAGCTATCGCAGTCTTCACGAAGGCTCTTGGGGGTGTCTTGAGGTCTCCCGTCTCGATGTTTGATACCACTCCCATGGGTAGAGACACTACTAGCTGCACATGGAACGATTGTGCTGACGATGTTTGTCCGCAGGTCGTATTATATCCAGGCTTTCTAAGGATCAAGATACGCTCGACACGAGTCTCGCTGAGACGATGTTCACGGTGAGTTGAGCGGTATACAGCACCCTTTAACTTTCACTCACGATCACAATCGACTGATTAGCTCCTGTACACGGTCTCCTCAGTTTTCGGCACGATATTTCTAGTGTTCTACACCTTCCCGCTTCTGGGGATCATCTTCGTGCCGCTTGGTCTGCTGTACTATGGCTGCCTCAGCTACTACCGTCGATCGTCTGTTGAAGTCAAGCGACTTGATTCGTTGATTCGCTCTCAGCTGTATTCCACTTACTCAGGTACGTTTCAGGCTTGTCGGCCGTAGCGTCCAGATTGCTAATCACTTGCTACAGAAACGTTGACTGGTCTCGCAACCGTGAGGGCGTATAACATGCAGGTATGTGGCGGAACGAGCACATGCGCTTCCTGCCACTGACGTTGAGTCCGACAGGCTTCTTCAATCAAATCCTCAGAGCAAGGGCTGGATATGCAGAACAAAGCGTACTATATGACTGTCGCCATTCAGCGATGGCTCGCTCTTCGACTGGATCTTTTCGCCAACACCCTGAATCTCGGCATTGGGCTTTTCGCTGCAGGATACAGGCACACTGTTGACCCATCTAAAGTCGGCGTGGTGCTCACGTACTCTTTGTCCAGTAAGTGCTCGCTTTAGTGCATGAGTAATGATGTTAATCCATGTTTCTTGTGTTTCCAGTCACCTACATGCTTTGTGAGTCCTTCTACCTTCTCGTCGTCATCTAGAAACTGATAACTGCATCAGCTGAAATGGTCACTCAGTTCGCCACTGTTGAACAGCACATGAACGCTGTGGAACGTGTTCTGGTGTATTCTGACCTTCCCGCCGAAGGAGAACGTAGCACGAAGAACGACCCACCCCAGGACTGGCCTCAGCGCGGCGAGATCGACTTTAAGAATGTCGAGCTCGGCTATCGAGAGGACCTGCCGTTGGTTCTTAAGCAGGTTTCGTTCAGTGTGAAAGCCGGAGAAAAAGTCGGTGTCGTGGGTCGTACGGGTGCTGGTGCGTTCTCGCTCCTTTCTCTCATGAGGGTTACCTGACTTACGTTTCGCAGGCAAGAGCTCCTTGCTTCAGGGTTTGTTCAGGTGTGTTTCCCTTTCGTTCAGCGTTACCCGTGCTTACCGATATGCATCACAGGACTGTCAGCCTGCGTGGTGGCTCGATATCTATCGACGAGGTCGATATTGCAACCATCGGCTTGGACGCTTTGCGCTCTAAGCTAGCTCTTGTGCCCCAGGACAACGTTCTCTTCCTCGGTACCCTGCGTGAGAATATGTAAGCTTTTACCCGCGTATCCTTGCCTTCCGCGGAGCTGACATCCTTCTTAGCGACCCCATGGGCACGCGCACGGATGCAGAGCTCATATCCGTGTTGCAGAGATGTTGGCTCTTGCCTGAGGCAGGAAAGTCTGATCCTGTCGCTGAAGCGAAGTTCGACCTCAATGCTACTGTGGGCGACGAAGGTACGCCGGGAGCTTTTCAGGCTCAAGGAATGTCTGAAACTGATTGTCGATCCTCAAAGGTTCGAACTACAGTGCTGGAGAAAAGCAGCTTCTTGCGCTGGCTCGTGCACTTGTGAAGAACAGTCGGATCATCGTGCTTGTAAGTAGTGTCATCTTGGTCTGTCCCGGGTCACCATAGACTGAGCTTGCTCTACAGGACGAGGCCACTAGCAGTGTCGACGTTGAGACTGATGCAAAGATCCAGAGGACTATCCAGATCGAGTTCTCCTCCTCCACGTTGATTTGCATCGCTCATCGTCTGAACACCGTCGGTACGTGTTCTGGTCAACTCGGCGCTCATTCTAGTTCTCTGATGCTTTCTTCTTTTCTCAGCTTACTATGACCGCGTCCTCGTCATGGATGCGGGTAACGTGGCGGAGTTCGACACTGTGCTGAACCTATTCGACAACTCGGCGTCCATCTTCCGCTCTCTGTGCGACGAAGCTGGTTTGTCCCGTGCGGATATCCTCCGCATACGCTCCCAGAACGTTCAGCTTGTGGCAGGATCTACGTATACGGCAGCTCCTGAGGTCGACACCTCCCTCGTCGCCTAATTCACGGGGATCACTTTGATCTTTCCCGGTTATACTCTTACATACCATGATACTGATACGGACTTCGTTGGATACGTATACCCTCCTGACTGTGTTGAAGTAGCACATCATAATCTGCTCCTGGACTCCATTCTTTTGTTCATGCCCCTCCGCTCTTTCGTCATCACCACTCGCACTTATTATAGTAGTCACCACCATAAATAATATAGACATCTCATCTCCAAACCGTATCGTGATTAGACGCGGTCAAGATTGACAGTGACAATGTACTCGACCAAGCTCGACGGACGTCGGTACCGAACCCACTGGCAAGACCAAACAAACGTCAATACCTAGCAGGCCGCCCTTGAAGCTTGAAGCTTGAAGCGCGCGGTCGAGCGCTGTACGCCTGATCGGTTGATTCTTCTACCATCCTAATTCCTCAGTGCCATCTCGATGTTTAACAACGCAGTACACCAATGTTGTAGCGCACATCCGCCTTTCAGTGTTTTCCCTGAGACCCCCGTATACAATCAATCTTTGGCCTTCGACCCAGCAGAAGTTGGACGAGGAAGACGGCTCGTAAAGCTCTTTCGAAGGGAGCTCAACAACATAGAGGCGGCTGTGCAATGCCTGCAAACCGAGAAGACACGTATGGAGTCCAATCTCGCGCGGCAGGTCGGAACTCGGGCACCGATCCAGCGCGTCCCAGACGAGCTTCTACTCCTGATGTTCAAGATGGCATGCGGTGTGCATCTCTATCATCCGAGCAGTGAAGGATGCTTCGTAGGTAACCCTCAGCGGTCAGTAGCGGTGCGAGTTCATGGTGCTGTGAGAGTTGCTAACGCACGCATCAGATATCAGTTCCCTATGGCAAGAGCTCCATGGTCAACCGCGGCAGTATCTACGCGTTGGCGAGCACTCGCGCTGTCCTGCCCTCAGCTTTGACGAAACCACACACACACCTATCCCAACAGTCAAGCCCTTGATTTCCGTGTAACTCTTCAAGTAGCGAGGGCAAGGGATCGACCTATGACTCTATTTCTCAACGATGCCGACGGGCCTGATTCAAACGGTTGGAGTTTGGGATACAAGTTTCTTTTCGAGCACGCGCATAGAATGGAGGAAGTCCAGTTTGAACTTTCCGACGACGCTTCCACGGGAACCGAAGGAATACCTTTGCATTCACTCCTATTCAGCTCGCTTGCGAAAGTCTGGATTGCCAATGACGAGACGCGTTGGACCGACAGTGTTTCATTTGACAATTTGCACGCACCCATGATCAGTTATCTGCTCCTTTCAAACTCCTCCATCGGCCTTTTCTTCCAACGATTTATTCCTTGGGCGAATCTATCTTCCCTGCGACTGGAAGATTGCCAAATCTCCTAATGCGAGGCACTCCTCGACGCTATAGTGCTCGCCTCCAATCTTACCTTCCTAAAGATCATCCAAGCATATCGAAACGCAAGCACACATGACGACGAAATCCATCGAAATGGTCTACGGACCGTAAAAACTAACCTCATCTAACGTCTTTTTGTCTTTGCTTCAGAAACGACGAACAGCAGTCACAGCGGCTTATCACCTTCATAGAAGCGCCTGCTTTGAGGCGGCTCGAGGTCTCATACGTTGACGTTGACGAATTGCGGTCTATTCGCAGCTTTCTTGAACCATCGTGTTCCTCGAACAACGGAAGCACTGCCGCGGCTCCTCTCATTGTCCTCAGTGTTGCATGGCCAATTTGCGCACCCGACTCGGGCGTCAAAGGGGATCATATATATACTCAGGTCCTGCTCGAAACTCTGCAAGGGTTACCTGCTCTGCGGTGCCTACAACTCAACTTTCGGCTTTACGGCCTCACCATCACCCTCAACTCCCTGGTTTCCGCGCTCAGTCGCCCAATCGGTGGCGACGGCTACATCGCACCTCTACCCTTCCCCCGTCTTAGTGAGCTGCACCTCTGTGCTCCACTCCACCGGCCTCTATCACCTTCCATTCTCCGTGCATTCGTCAAGGGTCGTCTACGGAGCAGCGGTGGCGCGGATACTGTGGAAGAACTCGGCAGCAGTGACAGCGATCGAGCTTTGGAGGCGATTTATTTGGAAGGTGTTCCAATGGAAACTTTAGGAGTTGAAGAAGACCAGAAGATAGGAGGCATTGGTTCCAGTAGCGACCCTCTGCAGTGGCTCAGAGATTCAGATCGCGATGGGCGAGTGAAGTATGGTACCTCGATTGGTTGTTGGGAGGACGGGGTGTCCATGTAGAGATTGACCATCCGCCGCGGTAGAAGTGTTCTCACCGACTTAAGGTGGTCTAACAGACTATCAAACAACCTCTCACCAGTCCTAGCCGCTGACTTTGCAAATGATGAAAATCGCTTGTAGTGGATCTATATCACACATGATCGAGGCTCCGAGTCTCACCACTGGGCGGTCGAGCAAAGCTCGCTCTCGGGGAGCTCCGAATATCGTCAAGAAGTTACTAAATGGGGCAGACTCAGACAAGATGGGCCGTTGGTACAGATGGAAACTTCCGCCACCTGGAGGGAGTGCTAGCTATTCTAGACGGAAGTCAGTATTGAGAATCTACGCTGGCCTACGTACCACAGACGATCGTGCGCAGGGAAGTCGGCATTGCAGGAAGATCCATTTCGAAGGCCTGCGGGAGCGAGCTCGAGGCCTGGCCCACTGGCTATGGCAGAACTTTCGCGGGAGAACCGTGCTTACAATTTTGCAGATTGAATTCCACCTTCCTACAGAGTAATTTTGAGGACCGTACTTATCGTCCATAAACCGGTCTTCTGCTCCGAGTTCAAATTCTATCAGGTGGATTGTGTGCCATCCACTGGAACAGATACTCGCATACCAAAAGGGCCCAACTTCCCCAGACAATCCACACGGATCCCACGAAAGCCCGAGAGGTTTTCTGGGGTCGGACCCGAATCGGGGTCTTGCAGCAGGCTTCCGAGGAGAATAGGCCTGAAGGGGAACGGCGGTAGCTGTGAGAATCTGACACTCCAGAATCTACCAGAACTGTCCGCTTCCAGAATTTTAATCAGAACCGGCAGTTCGTCATTAGATAGGAAGTTTGTAGAAATGTAATGCAACACTCCGAGTTAGGCTTCACTTTGCAGCCAAAACGAAACACTGGGTTCCGATCTCGGCTCGGAGTGATGCAGAAGAGGCAGTTCTGACAGGCCTCTTAGGTCCCATTGAATCAAAACACGAACTTCAACTTCTGTGTCGTCGCGCGCTGGCGATTCCCATATCAAAACCGGCGAAAACCCAGCGCACGGTGACTAGTAGGAACTCGAAGTTCGTTTTTTAGTTCCAGGTGACCTGACACGTTGTGTGGAATTGTCAGTCCTGCGTCACTCCGAACAGTACATGGGACCCAGGGCTCCGTTTGTGCTGCAAAGTGATGCCCAACTCGGAGGTCTGTATTCGATACAAAGTTCGAAGAAATGCAATGCCAAACTGGCAGCTCTGATCAAAATTCTGACTGCGTCTAGTTTTGGTAGAATCTGGAGTGTGAAGGCTTTGGAGTTCGAAAGGTTTCTGTGTTCAGTCCTCAGTGACTCTCAGAAGTCACAACAGTCCGATCCATGTGTACTCATATTCTGGAGCAGCCAGATAACGGAAAATGGGAAATGTTCAGATATGTACGCCGATGAGAACACGGAGATAATCGAACTCGACTCACCTCAGGTAAAACGAAACGATGTCCTGCGCACGAGGGTCGCCAGTCTTCAAGCTTCAGTTGTCCCACGCCAGCCCCTTGGTTCCACCTGGACTTTGCTGGCTATACCAGGAGAGCTGATCAGAAAGATAGCCTTCCTGAGAGATGGTTTGTTGAGTTCGTGGTCGCAACAGATCGACGACGAGCAGCTGATGCAGCATCGAGAAACTTAATCTGGAAACATACATACGCATGTCAACGCGTACATATCGTCCAGAAAGTACCAGGTAACACTGAACGCCAAGCTCTGCGTCACAGTCGTGGACTGTAAAGACATTATCCCCTCCACTTGGTGCTGAGGTGACCATGATCGGCCGACAGCGGAATAGGGTTCTTCTCTACTGCATTGCGCTCATCGGTGGTGCGACCTGATGAGCACTAGCTTCGAAGCTTTCTGACAGTGCTTGGGTGTTACGCAGTCTTGACCTGAATCCATGAGAGGTGGTCTGATGATAAGATCTTCTAGCGCAATTCAGACCATCATCTGTCTCTGTGAAGATGGGAAATGCCGAGATGCGACACGCACATATCTACCAGTGAGTTACTTACCAGTATGGCTAGATAGACGCGACCCATGGCCATGGCAAGGCTTGCGCGCTCTCAGTAGCTGGAAAGCTTCCATAGCATCTGGAACGGTTGGATCGATGATGGCGATCGTCATCTGCCGGCAGTGCGTACTGTTACCGAGCACGACGTCGAGTTTCTTCTCAGGCAAGCTGATAGTCGATCGATTACATGGGCCTGGTGCAGGACAATGGGCACACGCTTTGTGTGCGAGGGGAGGAGCAGCAGCTTCCTGGATTTTCTGATGGAACCGATGACCGAGCTGCGGCCATGTTCAACAGCTCGATACAGTGATAATTCTGATGAACAGACGATATCGATGTTTCCCCGCGGACACGGCGCACACCGAGAATAAGCTAGGCAGGAAGACGGGGGGCTTGGTCTATTTTGGTGAGTTATAGTCTCCGACGGGAGCTTACGCCTCGTTTGAGCGTCGTCTGTGAAACTTGACGGATGCTTAGGGCGTCGTGTCGTTGGTCTAGGAGAGAGAACACATGCCAAGGTAGCAGCGGTCATGAAGGAGCTCTGTAAGGATGGTCTGATGACTTGTTGTTCCCCGAGTGGATGATAACCTCATGTTCCTGCGTTCGAATTCAAGGCCGGGTATTTAACTTGAGCTCATTGTTCTCGAAGTTGTGCGTCATCGGGCCTCAGAGTGGCATTCGTGTATGCCGGCTAGATGAAGTTGGGAGACCAGATTCCGATGCGAGCAGCAGTCATCCCGACCAACGAAAAAGCCCGCACACTACGCTGTATACAGGAGATAAGGCCGGGGCTTTTCGTGCGATAAAGCTGAGGGCTTGAGCCGTTGTTGAGCCGTATTGGGTCGGGCCTGTGGAGACCTTCGGACTAAGATTGACGGGGCTTGGAGTCGTCGTGAGTAAAAGTATGTCAAAGAAACGGCTGGAGCCCGAGGGTTGGGCATCTCGAAGAGATATTTCTGTTGCTCGTGAAACTTTCGGCGCCGCACGAGCACTGAGAAGGTGAACGTCGCGCAGTGGAGAGGAGAAACTCCGGGGCCTCAAGTGAATGTGCATTATGGATCGAGATGGCATGAAGGGTGACGAGATCTTCCCTGGCTCAAAGCAGCCAGGATACTCTCGTGCACGTCGGGGGATGAGAAATCTCCACTTGTGGCGCAGGAAGCTCGCTTTGTTCAAGAAGGTGTTCGACGTTGGCTCGACGACGAGAGTGATCCAGCTATCTGGGACGACCGGGACTGTGATGAAACGGGAGAACAGGAACGAGCTGTCAATCAGATCTTCGAGCTCAATAGCAATACAGTCCATTACGAGGCTAGAGGCGGCTGAGCAACATGCCATCAGCCCATGAAGAAGCCCTGGCTTGCAGAAAAGGAAAAACCTGAGGCATCGACGGCCGAAAAAACCTATAAGCTATAGAGATTAGGGATGCTAGTATGTAGGAGCCTTGACCTGGGTCCACCCTAGATCTGGGATAGTACGTCGCCACACGAGACAAGCCTAAGGGCATTCGGAGAAGACAAGCACCCGCTGTTAGAAAGTGCTACCCTCTTTTGAAGAAAGCGAGCGGGCTGGAGATGTCCAGCGTCTCAATTCATCGCGATGACGATTTGGGTTGACCGGTGGCGTCAAGAACCGGGAGCAATGCTATCAGGGAGCGCTGACGACTGGCAGCTTTGAAGACAGGACAGTTAGCAGAAGGAAGAATGTAGAGTGAATGAATTCAGACTGCAGATATCAAGAAGATGGTGGGCGGAGGAGACCAAGGAGGTGGGAGCCCCAGGCAGGCCTAGCTAGCAGCTACTGTAAGAGGCCGAAGTAGATAACCGGGGAAAGATTACTAGAAACCCTCCTGTTACAAAGTTACTTGCCGAATCCAGTCACCCTCCTCTCTTTCCACCATCATCCATCCACCTCCCCTCCTCCTCATTCTCCCTTCCCCCCTCATACCACGACAGCACCTATAACCTATATTGATATGTCACTATCTTCTCGTTAAACTCAAGTTCAATGCTCGACGAAAACACTGATCGAGAGGGCTCTGCGCGCGAAGCGGAACGCATAAAGCGAATCTTGAAGCAGTTCCTTCAGCAGAATATCGACCTTACGGACCGGAGAAAGAACCCGCAAGTCAACCAGTACATCTTCATTGACAACATTGGCAAAGGTCAGCATGGCGTAGTATTCAAAGCGGTGGATATCAGTGTTGGCGGCAATGGTTGTTTGGTGGTAAGCCGTGTTCACTCGAATCATAACTGAACGTACGGGCTTTACAGTTTTCTTAGGCAGTCAAGAAGCTGTGGCGAAAGGACAAGAAGAGCGAGAGGTTCAACAAGCTGCGAGCGCCCTTTCCTCGCCATTCCTCGCAGCACCCTCCGGTAGTCAACAAAATCCTGACGCACGAGGAACAAATCATGCAGGAGATCCGCATCATGAAGAAGTGCCACCATCCAAACGTCGTTAGTTTATACGAGGTTATCAACGACCCTCTCTCTAGGAAGATCTACATTAGTACGTGCGGCCTTGCATTTCACTTTCCATGTACTGCCTCCTTTCCCTCCACAACACCATGTTGCCGCATGTTCTTGACCTACTGGTTCATATGCTCATTCACATGCTCACACGCAGTTATGGAATACCTCGGAGGAGGAGAAGTCAAGTGGAAGAGCGGAGAGAATCAGCCAACCCTCGCACTGGAACAAACACGTCGGATAATGCGGGATGCCATTCTTGGTCTCGAATATCGTGGGTCTAGCAACTCTTCGCCCCTCTTTCTTTGCACTTAAATGTTCCTTCCCAGTCCACTCCCAGGGGATTGTGCATCGGGATATCAAGCCTGCAAACCTGCTCTGGACCGAAGACCGAAGCCAGGTCAAGATAGCCGACTTCGGAGTTTCTCACGCTACTGTCGTCGAAGAGTTCAAGAACAGTCAGGCCGATTCTCGACACGTTTTTGACGAGCTGGCAAGGATGGCAGGGACACCTGCATTCCTTGCTCCTGAGCTCGTCTACGTTACCCCAGACGGAGAAACAGATGTTCCCAGCCAGCGGCCACGTATCACAAAAGCCATTGACATCTGGGCCCTCGGAGTCACCATGTATTGCCTTCTCTTCGGCAAGACACCGTTCGATGCTCCAGATACCAACCTTCCCCCGCTAGCTCGAGAACAACAACTCTACGTCGCAATTCGCGACAAGGACTTCACGGTTGCGCTGACCATGGGCAGTGATCGTATATCCACTGGTGGACGGCATCCTGAAGAAGGTACCCGGGGCTACACAATCATTCATCTTCTGGATCATCTCATGGAGAAGGACCCCACGGAACGTATCGAGATGGGTGAGATTAAGGTGCGTGAGTCTCAAGCATGCTACATACCCAGACTAAAGCTTCGCCTTGAAGAATTACCCGTGGTTTACCCAGGACGTCACGAGTTCTTGGATTATGCCTCAGCTCTCCCCCGAGCCAGCTCCTGAACCCGTCGTTACGAGTACGTGGACCCGACTGTTACGGCTTCCGCTTGTGCGTAGCAGAAAGTCTTCAAGCGATCGCGCCCATCCACGCCAGCACAGAAAACGAGGCGTCCAAGATGTTGGAACCCGCTCCGTCCCTTCCTCTCGCTCTTCCAGAAGAGGAAGCATTATTAGCCACCACGGCGACCCCGACGGCAATCCACTCGAGCCTCGTTCCAGGAAAGACTCAAGGCGTTCGAAACGCAGTGCAGACGGCGACAAGAAGCGCGTGTCCTCCACCAATCATGATCGGCAGAAGCCTCTCGATATGTTGCTTGGTGCAGACTGTACCGCCTGTCCCCCAGCTCGGAGTCGCTCACGCCAAAACCTCGCAACGAACAACGACGCTAGGTCCAGCCGCTCATCCAACATCAATCTCGAGGAACGACCGCCATCTAGTCTCAGGCAACGGGTTGCTGGTTGGATGGGTCTCCATCGACTTTCGTCTCGACAATCTACCATCGGGTCAAGACCTATTCCCTCATCCTCGACGGTGTACGGCAAGGCATCTGGGCAGCAGCTCTCCCGAAGCTACGCTGCGGCGCAGCCTTCCGTGCACGACCATTTTCAACCGTTCTCCGAGCGACGAGCTACCAGCTACGGCGATCTTCCAAGCGGGCACGGGGTCGCCAGTGTAGACAGCACTATGACTGAGCTTGATATTCAATCTCAGTTTGTCGGCGCTGGGGGCGTTGGTGCCGTGGAAGTGGTTAGGGCCAACTCGAGCAATTCCTTCTACAGCTCGTCCGAATCGTCGGTAGGCGATGACTCTACGCCACAACGCGTGCTTCCCCACATCCTGGTCGTTGACGATCGTGCCACCACCATTCCCTCCGTCGCGGATCCTGCAGGCGGCATAAGCGGCGTCCCTTCACGCCAGCATGGAGTCAGCCCGTTGGCAGGTTCGCCTTTGGGCAACGGTGTACCGCTCATGAATGGGTCGGTTCATAGCAACAGTTCTCCCTACGGCTCGGAAGGAACGCGAGCTTCGAGAAGTGAAGGCGATCAGTCCGAGGAGGAGGAGGGATCGGATAGTGATGAGGGTATCGAGATACAGGCTGGTCGGAGGCATACAACATCATCAACTCTAAGGTCATCTCCGCCGTCGTCTCCGCCCTCATGAGCGTTGCTTACGGTCATCCGTCTCCATCCGTGCGAGCTCTTCACAGCAGTCTCCTCGCGCAGTGCTCCTCTGCAACACACCTCGGCCCATTACGATCTCACCGCCGATCACCTTCGACCTCAATGTACATCCTCATCCGCTCGCTATCTTGTGTTTCTCCCCCTATGTTCCTTGTCACTATGTCCTGGACTTCTTCCTCATTCGCTTCCGACTCACCCTGTTGCCTCTGGCTTTGCGCCTCACTATACCATCTTCGATTTGTGTCCTCTCTTCGTTGGCCTTCACTTCGCCTAGAGCGTCGATCTTTTTTCATACACGCCACGCTCCGTATACTCCCCCACTCCTTCTCCTTATCTCTTTGTTTCGCTCTCCCATGTGTACATATTGTTCCAACAGGGCATGGACCTAATCACCCACCTACATCATCCAAGAAACCAGTTTCCCTCTTTTTCGTCTTCTTCTCTCTCTCCTTCTCTGCACTAGATTTCGTCCTCCATCTCTCCTCGTCGTCTATGTTCAGTATCTCCTTTCCTCCACCTAGATCTTTTCCAGACATCATGCATCATCATGTTTCATCATCCCAATACCTCCAACTTCCTAAAGCTCAACTCATCTCTTGTAGACCTCTCTTTCTTCCCTCTCATTGCTTCTTCTGCTTCCTTCAATGTTCCTATCCCCACTCATCCAGGCACGCTCTCGCGGTTGTCTCTTCATGCGCGCTTTTCTGCCACTCTTGCCTGGAATGCTTCTTTCCTTATTTTCGCCTGGGTCGGTGGTTGCTTCGCAGTGTGCCATTCGTTTCCCTTCTGGATCGTAGGCAGCGTTGCGCCTTCGGTTGCGTCTCCTTGTTTTCGAGTTTGAGTAGTGTTGAATCGATGTCACGTTGTGGTTCACAAAGTATGTACTATTGTAATTGTAGGGATGGAAAAAAGTTCAAACTCCATAAGTTATGTGGATGCTCGTGTTACTACATGGTGGTCAATGGGTATACATGATGCAAGGTTCGAACCACCCCGGAAGATGGGAAGTACAGCTACGTGGATTCAAGTCGTTCAGTCAAGATGGCAAGGTGCACAAGTGGTGATACAGCCTCCCCGACGGGAAGAGAACACTATCTTAGTCTACAACGACACAACGTCTTCCCATGAGCCGATGGATGAAACGTACATCACCTCCGAAGCGCGGCCTAAGTCTATCAACTACTGCAGTGGGTCAGGTTCAATCTTAACCTCTCCCACTCCTCCCTGGTCGAAGGAACCGTTGTCAATCTCCAATTCCGAGTCGAACGAACCCTTAGGCTCCTCCACTCCGTGGTCCAAGGGATCCCCCACTGTGATACCCTCGAGGCACATCGCTTCCAGAGCCTGAACACCTGAGACTACGCCGTTTCGTAGCCTGCCCTCAACAAATTGGCGAAGTACCGAAGGTGTGACGTTGTTGCGTGGGGCTCGAAGGTGAAATCCCGAAGGTTCGAACAGCGCAGCTGGGCGTTGGGATCACTCGTGGACGGTGGAGTGAGGGCGTAAATCAGTGTATCGAGCGGTAGGATGACTGGAACAACGTCAAGATATAAGTTTTGTAACGTAGGTAGCGCGTGGAGGTTGGCGATAAGGGCTTCGGTTCATAACTCTGGCTGGGCTTGTAGAACAGGATTCTTGACACTGAATACAGTGATGGGGGTGGCTTGTCCGCCATTAGGCTGGTGTGGTGCAAAGAAGCCGCGTAGTAATGTCAGGTCCTCTGCGTTGACATAGGAGACCTCGAGGTGCTCCAAGTTGGGTGCTTGTAGATAGGATAGTAGGCTTCTTGGTACGTCTTCAGCGATGGGGCGGAAGCATAGACGCAACGATTCGAGACGTAGCGCCGTTACGAATGACCAAGTCACCTTTGACTAAGTCGCCGTCTTCTACCCTGTTCTTCGACGTCGATATGCGACGGAATGATTTCAAGAAAGGAGAGATTGGGCGCAAGCCCCAAAACTTTCACGAGGGCGTAGAGAGAGAGAAGATCTTGCAACTTTTCAGCCACAAAGAGGATAGATGCGTCCAGGGTATGAACTAGGGGAAGTAGCGTCCGACGGAGGCATATTACAGGATCAAATGTTTGACGGAGGCGCGTTGACGAAGGAATTGTGGTCGGTCCAGTCGTCCCCGACGTTGCGAATCCGCAGTCTTGCCAGACCATCGAAGTGAAGTGATTGCAACGCCAACCCCTTTATGGACCTATTGGCGAATTTGCTAAGCGCAAGCTGCAGTTCCTGGATCTTCGGTGCATGCCTGTTAAGGGCCTGTATTCCTAAGTTGCAGCAACTACGTCCGGAGTAACCTTGGGAGTGGCGGTATTCGTCAAGAGTCAAGGTAATTGGCTTGTCCCCGGCCCTGTCTAGCTGAAGAGCCAAACGAGCGGCCTCCGCGGCATAGGCAAGTCTTTCATAGACAGTCCGAGTCATGCCATATTCCTCTTCATCCGGATCGTCGCCGTCGTGGGTGTGCTCGACCCTTGCCCACAGCTGAGCGCACGAAATAGGGAGCGCTTGGACACCGCAGCGGTTGACCATGGAGTCCTGCCTTCGGGGTTGTAATTTCTGCCACAGTTGTTGTCAGTGAGATTCACTGGCGGCATCGCCCAGAATGTAACTGGACTCACAGTTGTGTTACTCTGTCGAAACAGCCCTCAACAGGACGGAGATAGACATCACATGACACCCGAAATATCAGGAGCAGAATCTCATCCGGAATGCGATGAATTGGAGCAAGAAATCCGATTTGCTGTGTCAAGTCCACAGTGGACGAATAGCTGATCGACATCTTTAGTGAACATGGTGCTCGTCGTTTAGCGTTCAAGAGTATTGCTGAAAGTGGGGAAGCGAAGGCGTATGAAGGCTAGGTGCGCGGTGGTACAGCGAAGGGAATGAGGTGGCGTCAATCGGTCGACAGAGAAGCAAAGTTCGTAGTATTGCTGTCTTATACAAATTGCACACAGCAGAAGGTGCATCATGCGTGCAAGTGGGTAACACCATTGATGTGGTTGAGATTTGAGAGGCCGTTCAGCGTTTCAGCACCCGTGATGAACAGATTTCATGGCTGATGAAGACAAGAATGAACTTGACAACAGGCAAGTCCTGGGTGCACCGTGCTATCATCTCGGTCCAAAGTTGCAGATGTACGTCATGTCATCATAGATTGCTTGTCGTGCGAAGATACGTCCAGCCAGCTACGTCGGATCTACATACATGCGACACGGGTGATTCATGCTGGCGGGTACAAACTGGTCATTATCGAAGACGAAGTACTACAACGACACTCGATCCTCCCAAGAGCCAATGGAAGAACCGTACTTTACTCGCCCAGCGCGGCTGACCATCGACATCAGCAACGTCCTCCGCTCCCTCGCCGTGCTCATGCCCAAAATTGATGTCCTCCAGGTAGATTGCCTCGAGAGGCTGCATAATGCCCGTGTCGGACGTCGCTTCACCAGCGAAGAGGTCCATGCTAGTCTCCAGTCGGCCCTCGACGAAGCTGCGCAGTGTGATAGGTGATAGGGCGTTGCGTGGGCCGCGAACATGTAGTTCCTGAAGGTACGGGCAGTGTAGGGAAGCGGTGGTATTCTCAGAGTTTGGGGGAGTGAGTGCGCGAATCAGGGTGTTGAGAGGGATTATGTAACCGCGGAGATCAAGGTATAGGCGTTAAAGGCCAGGTAGTTGGTATAGGCTGGCGACGAGGACCTCGGTATACGCCTTTTGCTGGGCGTTCATAACGGGGTTCTTCACGCTGAAGACGATAAGGAAGGTCCTCTGTTCGTTACTGGGGTGACATGATGCAAGGAAGGTGCGTATCAGCAAGAGGTCTTCCATATTCACATAGGATACCTCGAGCTGCTCCAGCACGAGAGCTTGCACGCAGAATAGCAGATCTCGTGAGACGAGTTCTTCTGATTGGAAGCACAGTCGGGTCGACTTGAGGTGTCTAAGCTTTGCAGCGAGCAAATTACCCCCAATCCGCTCTTCGTCGTCAATGTATGAAGGAACGACCTCGAGAAAGGAGAGATTCGAGGTGAGCCTCAGAGCTTCTACTAGGGCGAAGAGGGCGAGGATCCTGCAATCCTGTAGTCGCATCGAGGTCGGACTCGTCCATGGTATGAACTGGGAGAAGGAAGGTCCGATGGAGGTACGATCATCCAAAGGCAGACGTTTGATTGAGGGTGCGTTGCTAAATGCAATATCATCAATCCAGCTGTCTTCGACATGGCTAATACGGAGTGTTGTGAGGGAGAGGAACGGGAGTGAAGGTAGCTGTAGTATTACGTCAGGGGCCGTGGTTTGGTGTCTGCGTTTGGAAAGTGCTATCGACTGCAATTCCTCGATCTTCGACGCTTGTTCGTGAAGAAGATGCGCTCCGAGTGCGCAGCAACCGCTCACGGCACAGTGTCTGTATCTATCGAGCGTTAAGATGATGCCATCGGCTGATCCTTCGTCCTGGTACGTTGGAGAGCCACACGAGTGTTCTCAGAGGCACGCCTCTTTGCCAGAAAGCCGGTTTCGATGCGCCAGACCGTTGGCCATTACGGTGGTGCATGTGAAGAACTCTCGCCCACAACTGAGGAGAAGAGATAGCGAGTGCTCGCCACCGCTTACACACTGCAGCTGTTGACCGTGGAGTTCTTCGCTCAGGGTTAAGACTTCTGTTTTTATGCTTAGCGCCAGTGAGGTGGGACGTGGAAAATATTCCCCGTCACTCACAGCCGTGCTTCCCCGTCTTTAGATAAGACCTCATAGGGGGATATGTGCATCGTCATCTGCAACAACGAGAGCAGCAGCTCGTCTGGCATGCGGTGGATGGGAGAAAGGCATCCGACCTGCTTTTTGAGAAGGAGCTCCAAACGCGTCTTCTGAGCTTGCAGGCGTTCCAGGGCTATCTTGACTGCGCTGATATCTCTTTGCATAGTTAGTATGGCACTCTCCCCTTTGGCGACTTCTTCTGGATCGAAGTCCAGAGATTGGTTGTAAATAGGCGGATCCTGCATGTCACCAACGAATGCAGCGAGTTCACAACTTTGGCAAATATCATGATACATGATAGTGTTTCGAGGGTGTGATCCAAGGACAAGCTCTAGAGCTCGAGGTGTGTCCACTTGCGACTGTCGGAGTTTCCTATTAAGATATCGATGTTTCTGAACGGCGTTTGACGCTCCGGCCTCAGGTGGTATAGTGAGTGTGTACAAATGATAGATCTGCCACGCGCTCGGCGCCGGATAACTGTTGAAAGTGATTTGACGGCATTACAGCCATGTGAGAGCTTTTATATGAGAGCCTCAGGTACAGTGACAGTCAGTGGACAAGAAGGAGAAACCGTGGGATCAAACGAGACTGTCTAAGCAAATCAAACAAGGATAAACATTCAAACCTCTCGCGGCGTGCAGCCTGCGTACCGAGGTATCATACATCCATAAAATAGACAAAATACTACGTACACGGGCGTACTCAAACACAAATACGATACGAAAGCACCAGAACCGTGCCAGGTCTTCCCTCAGACCTTCATAACATTCAAGTGAATCGAGTCGTCGGCGCCTGTGCTCCTGCGAGTCGATTCGGCAAACTTATCACCATTATCCTGGGGATACAACGAGTGTGAGTCCACCGACCCGACGGTAGTATTCTGCATCCTTCCAGAACCACCATTGGAGTCTTTGTGGAAGACAAGGCCTCCGCTATTTCGACGATGCGGAGTGCGTCGAGTCCCTCGGCTTCCTGACCCCGATAAGCTGCCAGTACCAGAAGAGTCGTGGGCGGAGTGGTGATCGACACTTCTGTTTGTATTCATCGAGTAGCCGTAGTGAATGATGAGAATGAGGGCGGGTGTGTACATGGCCTGGATGAGTGAAATGTGTCCAGTGAGCAAAGACGGTCGCGACAGGGGGCAAGCACGCAAGAGAACTCACGCCGACAATCATACTGCAAAGCGCGAAGACGGTTGTAGCAGTGTCGAGGGATCCAAACACTATCACAGAAGACTTCAGACTCGAGACGAGGCCCAGCTTGGTGATCTAGATTGTTCACATCCTCGTCGTCAGCTCCTGCCAAAGTCGAGTCCTGGTTTCCATCCAGAAACTCACCTGAATGAGCAAGTACAGCAAACCTGACTCTGTGAGCAGTACCAGGATTTTGGGAGTCGTAAACTCTGGTCGATCCGCGGAAGTACGCCGATGGTCACTAGAGGGGTAGACTCTTAAATTATGCGCCCAAGTGTGCTATCCAGGAACGGACTCACTACGCAGCCTCCCCAATCAAGGCGGTAGCAATTAAATTAGAAGCAATGCTGCATGCCGAGCCAGTTGTCGCAAGCGTAACTGCATACTGCGGCAGACTAACTTGGCGAATGGCCTTGATCTGGAAGTACACCGCCGGAATCCAGAGAACTAGGCGGATGCACGGAAAGAGTCAGCAGCTTGTACTTGGGCACAATAAAAGGAATGCCTATCCGGCTTACCGAAAGAGACGAATATCAAGAACCACATGAGCACCTTCAGGCAGGTCCTGAACATCGTTTGCTTGTGCTGCGTGATCGACATAGCCCTCCATGCGGCGAGAACGTCGTTGAGGATATACTGTGTATCCCAAAAAAGATTCAGATCAAAGACGTATGATAATGTAGCGAGCCTGGGCTCACCAGTAAACTACAGTCCCCGAGGCCGGTCACCACAATGACGACAACATAGCATGCCTCAATCCATTCCCAGTTGTCGAAGGTCGCCAGTCGAGAGAGAAACGGCGTCTCGGGATGGTTGATCAATATGACTTGCGTTTGCGTATGCAGGTAGAGGATATCGGTCGTGCATTGTAGAGAGGCCATGCAGAAGGTGACCACCAAGGCGCCGAAAAGGAGCCAAGAGCGAAGAGTCCTCTTGGGACGCGATCTGACGGTAGAGGTCAGATCTGCTCATCCAGTTGGGGAGGTAGTCAAGGGCTTACAGGATAGTGTAGAACGCCATAGAGGCAAGAACAAAGTACGCGCCTGTAAAGCAACTCAGCATCGCTCCATATCTCAGCGAAACCTGCTGGCAGAAGAAGACATACCATAGAACGCAAGTTCAGCAATAATCTTCTTCGCATTATACTGCACGAATTTCGCAACGTCCGTAAGGTACATTACATCCTCAGGAGTCAACGGCGCAAAGCTGGCAGAGAGGTCGGGGATCGCTTCGGTGCTCATCTTGACAATCGGCGCGGTTTCCAGCGAGAATGGTGGATGAATGACCTTGGATGTCAAGAATGCTCTGAGCTGGTGCTCGAGAGGGGAGCCAGGGACATGGAGGTGAGTATCAAAGAGCAATCTGTCCTATTTTATGAAAGCTCTTCGACGTCGACTGAATTGCACGGTAAGCTAGGGACTTTGAATGTGGTCGAGCGCTGTACAATTCGGGGAGTGTCCCTGATGGCGTCGATTGCCCTGAGTGAACCGTGAGAATGAATACGCTCATTCAGCTCCAATAGACGCGGATCTTCCCAAGGAAGACAGTTGGGGGGATGTGGAATCCGAATGTAGACTGCCGGTGCTTTTCGTATCGTCCTGCACGCCATGGGGAACACAGATCACCGTGACTGAGGTCGATAATCTTCCTGAACTTTGAAGACCGTCAGCAGAAGCACAACAGTGGGGAACAGATGGATGAGTTGTGATCGCACTTACGACAATGCTTCTCGGAAGCGTCCGAGATGCGACTCACAGTGGGCGATTGTTCATGCATACCCCTACTCATCGTTTCCAGGTGGGTCGGATGCACTTCCAATATTGGATGATAGCACGGCAACAAGCGCGACAATCTGAAGGTTGCAGCGTGATGAGGTTGCAGGTAGCGACAGGCCTTAGGCAGCGCACTCGCCGGGGCATATATAGGTCTTGGTGTTACAGGTGTAGGGGAAAGACGAGGATAACTGCCCAGCGTGAGGCTTTTCGCACGCTGTCCAAAGTCGAATGATGTGGCGTTGGAGGTTAGCTCAAGTCAGAGTGAGCAACCCAGAGCGGTCCTTGTCTGAAGCCTATGTCAGGTACTTACAGTAGCTCCTGGGCACAAACTTGCCCCGGACTGGCAGTACTATTGACCCAGACTCCCTGTCATCGCACATCTGCCTAAACTTGAGCGCGCATGCACGCAAAATGCACTCTGTCATCCTAGTTTCAAACACGCTGCCAATAGTGTCAGAAGACGAGGATCCCGGAAAATCTGCACCGCCTGCCGGTACTTGTCGTGGCCAGCTCTTCACCAAACTCTATACACCCATCGCATATCTGCCTAAGCCTGAGCAAATGAGATCAACCATATTGCAAGATAACAGTAGCAGAAATAGATTGGGGAAGGAATCTACACTGCCTGTACCAGACTCGGCCTGGCTTGCCGATGATCACAATCTACACCACCAAATTCCAACTCTTCTTGATAATATCCGCCGCCCTCTCTCCAATCGCATACGCCGGTGCGCTCGTATGCGCAGCAGGCAGACTCGGCTTCATACACCACAATCGTCAGTACCAGCGAGCTAAAATACATTTGAAATCACTCACCGCAACACCAACATCAACAACTCTCAACCCTTTCGTCCCCTTCACCTTCAAGTCCGGATCCACCACGCCCCATTTCGCGCCCTTGGGACTCATCGCACTCGTCCCAACAGGGTGGAAGAAGCTCACCGCGTTTTCTCTGATGAACGCATTGAGCTCCTCGTCGGTTTCAGCGGTGAGCAAAGGCTCGAGGATGTACCCGTCCCATGCACGCGCAGAGATGAATCGCCTGGCGGAGCGGATGGCATGTCGGAGGATATGGATGTCCACGGGAGCGGCGAGGAGGCCTGGGTTAATGAGTGGGGCAGCGAAGGGCGCGGAGCTGGAGAGGGAAACCGCGCCGCCTAGAATCGAAGTTTGTCAGATGATGGAGTGTAGGACATTGAAACACGGAAGACTCACGGGAGAGGGGCGAGACGTTAGCGACAGGTACGCTCAGGAAGTTGCCCTCAGGCGTACGGCTGTACAAGCCGTTCTGAAAAACAAGAAATATGTATGAGCTATGAATAAAATGAGGATCATGGCGCGGCTTGGACTGACCTGGAACAGAAACTCAATATGCCCTGTGTTCTTCCCCGGCGACGGATCCCCAAACTCCTTCAGGATCGGCGAATCGTCCGGAAGCCTCAGGAACGCCATATGATTCTCCGACGTGTCGACCATCATCCCCGTCTTATTCACCTTCCACTCCTCGAACAGCGCATCGAACAGCTCCGGGGTGCGCGCGACGGTGTCGTAGGTCTTGGTGGAGTTGACGCGCCAGCGTACGCCGAGCCCGACGTGGTCGGTGAGATTCTTGCCGACGGAGGGCAGGTTGACGAGCGTGGGGATGTTGTGCGCGGCGAGCTCTTTGGTGTCGCCAATTCCGGAGAGCATGAGGATGTGAGGAGTGGAGAGGGTTCCTGCAGCGAGGAGGACTTCTTTCCTTGCAGTCAGGGTTCTGTTCGTGTCTAGACAAGAGCTGCATCAGCAATGCAGCTAGATAGGCGAAGGGAAGAACTCACTTTTTTGGACATTATGGAGCACGATTTTTCTGAAATCGCGACTTCCACGACTCGTCTCGAGAACATGGCTCGCCCGCGTATGCAACAGCACGTCGAGATTCGGTCGCTTCAAGATACCCGCAGGCAGGTAGTCTTTCGCACTCGACCTGACTCCCCGATCAATGAGTGCTTGAACCCAGCCTAGATACATTTGTGACTCAGTAAAGTGGTAAACATAGAACATGAAGTCCGCGCACCGACGCCAACTTGGTTTCCGGCGTTCATGTCCTTCTGGAAGGGGAATTCTTCAGGAAGCTCTTTGGTGGTAGCCATGACACGGTCATCGATGCCGCGAGGAGCGCCAGGAACGCTAACGCCGATGAACCCTTTGGTGCCGTGCGCCGAGGGGTCATACTGGCCGGAAACGTCGCGTCCATCAACGGGGAGATTGAATTTTTCGCCCTGAGGAGGTGGAGCATTGTGAGCATAAAGGAGGAGTAAGCGTGACACCATGCGATGAGAGGATGCTCACCTTTGTGAAGTAGGGCAGCATGGCGTCCCAGCCCCATGACTTGTCTCCAGAAAGTTTCGCCCACATGTCGATATCGTCCCTCGAGCCGCGAGTATACACAAGGCAGTCTGTGAAAAGCATCAGATTCTACTCATGCTTGCGGGGAAAATAGCGACCGATACTCACTGACAGCCGTCGACCCTCCAAGGCCTATTCCACGAGGGAATGGAAGAACGCGGTCATTGAGGTTTACTTGAGGTGTCGTGGTGTAGTTCCAATCGTAGCGGGTCATGGGAGTCAGCCTGGTGCAGAGCAACGGTACTTCGAGATTGACATCCAGGTTCACATCGTTTCTGAATAGCTCGCTTAGCATCCTGCCGAACGTGCGAAAGAGCATGACTCACTCTCCACCTGCCTCGACAAGAAGCACCCTCGTTTTACTGTGCTCTGTCAGTCGATTAGCGACTGCTGCTCCGCCTGGTCCAGCTGGGGAAGTAACCTCTGGTTAGAACCATGTCTCGATATTCCTGCATGGATATCTTCTCACCTCCAACGACCACGAAATCATAGTCTGCCTTGATGTCAAGAAAGTCTCGAAGAAGAGCTGCTCTTGAGATGCTAGCAGTCGCAGCTAGAACCCAGAGAGAAGTGATAGGAAGACGCATGCTTGCGGGTTCGTGGGGCTCCAAGATCTACCACGTTTCCCATGCTCTACTTATACTGTCTTGGAAGGCCATGGAAGCGCAAGCCCCTGCGGACCCGTGCACGGGAAGCACCTCTCTACAACTTAGTACAAGCGACCGAGCAAGCGCCAGCTGACCCATTCTTCCCATTCAGCGCTGGAGAAGAGGTCTTGATCTGGAAATCTGAGAAGTTTCCAGTGAATAGCGGTGGGCCGCGTCCACATTGTTGGACGAGCAAATTGTGCTGGTATTGACGTAAATTGTATGTGATTCTGCAAGACAAGCCAGCAACCTGGGCGCGTGCAAGTGTAGCTATGTTGGATACTAGGATAGGATGGTGAGAGTCGGAAGCAAGGAGAAGCGCCGGGGAACAGACTAGTTGCGCCTGTGACCTCACGGTCATCAAACAAACATCTTGAATATCCACCACCTCCTCAGATTTCGCCCAAACGGTCTAATCCAATAATGCTACGAAGAACGATGTCTGAATAATCCGATCTCTCTCCCCATCGTATGTCTTTACCGTGACGACAGACGGCAAAGGTCGTCCGTGGCCAGGTACCAGTGTGCCACTCATGCCTATCATGATCGCGACAGTGAAAGGGTTTGAAAGGTACGTGAAACGAACAATGGACGAGCGAACATGAGGTCTCATCATATATAACGCGTAAAGCCAAAAGACTTTCACCCAACCTCTGAGTCTTAATCCTCGACCTCCACTCCCCCAAGTTTGCCTACTCCCTCTCATCCCCTCAGCAATATGTTTCCGATGAGCAGCGAGGCGTTTGTCAAGCTCCCTACACGTTCAAGATTGCTGTCTAACCCCGGACCATCGAACCACGACGTGTCGAGGAAGCGCCACGCCGTCATCTTGTTTGATAATGGCAACGCCCCAGCGAAGCAGTATTCCTCATCCGATGTACAACCCTGGCCACAGCAGCAGCAGCAACATCTGTCACGATCGATGTCGTATCCCTACGCCACCGCGAAACGCACCCACGCGCATCCCAAGCTTCGAGACGAGAATCTGCGCCTCGACTCGTATACCTACGGACTAAGCATCACCGCCAAAGCCAAGAACAGTCTTCTCGGTCCAGGAGGCTCAAAGAACATGGCACAGAAGATCATCTCTGCACCCCGTCCCGCCGGTCATGTCAGGCGTATCAGCGTCGAATCAGTAGAAAGCAGCTGGACGTTCCGACCTCCCGCCAATAGCATCAACTTCCCCGCCGCTCCTCAGGGCCCCACGGTGGCACAGCGGTACGCAGAGACTATGCGCGCGACGAGACATCTGAAGGGGTCGCCAGATGCGTTCAGCGCTGGGATGAGGTTCGATCAGCAGGCGAGGCCGGCGGTGTATCAACAGGAGTTTGGGTACGAGAGTGGGCCTTTTGAGAGTCTGAGAGAGTACAAGATGAGTTTGGGGAAGGCGCAGGCGCAGGAGAAGTCGAGGGCACGGGCGTTGTCCATCGGCGCGCCTGGGAGGCAATCGAAGGCTGGTCCTTCGAGGGTGGAGAAGATATGTGCTCTGGTTTGTCTTACTCCTCGCCATTCTCGGAGACTCGGTCGATGCTCATATATTACTTGCTATAGCAAGACGAAGCATGCGCCGTCATGCTTCGTCAACGCGCAGACGAACACCGGGAGCTCGTCTGTGCTCGTCCAGGATGCCGCGACACGGTTAAGAACGTGCATGCTCTGATTCACCATCTGCATCTACACGAGATCGACCGACGAGGGGCAGAGAGGAAGAAGCAGAAGCAACACGAGTACGTAGGGACCTCAACTCTTCTTATTTTCCTCTTGTTTCTTTGATCTTGTTTCTTTGTTCTTCCGCCTGCGTACGATGCTGATCTAATCGTCCACAGGTACATCTGCCCACAATGCAACAACCTCTTCCCCACCCGAACCGATCTCGCCATGCGCCGCTGCCACCCCGCCTACCGCACCCACGACCAACACACCGTCACCAGCGCAGGACATACGCAGTCGGGAGGCAGCGGCAGGTCTCGCTCGCGGGCTCACTCTGGTCATGGTACGAACTGAAGCTCCAGCACGAAGCTCACCACCGTCACTTCGCGTTCCGGCTCGAACTCGACCTCGAACAGGCAGATGTCGGGTACCAATCCGATCAAAGGTATGTTCTGTAGCCTCAGGCGACTCGTTTCGGCGCGAGAACTAATTTCTTTGCGTTGCAGCTGGATTACGGGCGATCAAGGTGTCGTTGAAGGGACAGAAGAGGCCGGTGTTCGAGTGAGGTGGTGAGACTAGGTCATGACTTATGAGAGGACGAGCATACTGTTTATCGCACGCTAGGCACAGACTATCTCAGTATCTGTACTCAGCTGGTCTGATTAGCATATCGTTCCTTTGTCGTGTTGCTGTAAAGAGATGGTAATGAAGAACTTCATGATCACGATTGGCTATGCTCAAATGCAGTTTCATTAAATTTTCATTCTCGAGTGGTGTACAAATGCGAGAGAACATGGCAACAGAGCAGGGAAGAAACAGGAGAGAAAGGAGTGTGCGAGGACGTGCTACATAGCCCCCAGTCAAGATCGTTACAGAGAGGAAATTGAAAAGCGTTTGGGGAGTTCTGGTCAGAATTGTTGCATGCCGAGTGACGGTGTCCATAGTTCACAACAGAACTGTAGAGAGCGGGGCGTTGGTCGCCACGGAGGGCTGGAAGCGGCGTCTTGTGGACCGAGACTAATCGCACTGTCCGCACCTAGATTCATTGTCCACGTTGCCGGATTATCGATTGGAGTTGACCCAAGGCCAGCCCACAGACAACAGATTGGCGACTGGATAGGATGAGCATGCTGCTGCGCGTCCTAAGAAGGGTGTTCGGAACTCACCGCTCTGCTGGCTCGTATAACCGCAGTGAACGCGTTTGTCGAGGCGACTCGTTGCGTGCTGATACGTAGATAGATCTTGAGAGGAGCGGCTAGATTGAGGGAAGTTAGTCCGCAAACAATGCACAAAAGAAGGCGAATACCTAGCATAATACCCAGTCGAGGACAAGTTCGCTCCCAAATGAGGAGTGGATAGATCCTGCGAGAAGCGACTATGATAGACCGGACGTTAACACACGGGCGGCGACCCAGGAACTTCAGTGCGCGTGCCTAGCATACTGCCCACCCGCCGAACTCGTTCCAAGGTACACGGGGCTGTTCGGTTGCGAAAGATGCCCGTAACATGAGTCTCCCATCGGCTTTGGCATCATAAGACACGGATATCCAGGCTGCGGCTGACTAGTTTAGAATGGGAGACCAGTGGGCGTGGCGGTTCCATTCCCATGGGGAGCTGATTGTCCAGGATGATACGGCGAGGGGTTATGACAGAACCCATATTGGTTGTTGTACGATGTGTTTGAGTCGTGTGATGGATAGTACGGAGGAGGAGGATCTCTCGCTGAGCTAGATGTCTAGTGCTCTTGACGAGAAGCCCTTCTAGCGCTTGCCCCAGCACATTCGCCACAGAGGCCATGACGGGTGCTACAGCGTGTGCGACGGCACTCAGGGCGTTGCATCGATTCGTATGTGTTCCTGGTCATTGTGTACCGCGAGCTCGATCTTCAAACTGCTGAGGTCGACTCGCTTGAGAGGAAGATGATTGGCGATTGTTGGATTGGAGAGTGTTGTGTTTGGGTTGCTGGAGGAATCTCGAGTTGGTTATCCGTCGTATTTATACTTCAATGCGCACAAGTGCTGTTGAGAAGAAGCACAGTCGCGAACAATAGTGGAATCTCCCTTCCACACGCTATTGTACTCGCTGGTGTGGAAGAACATGATGGTGGTCGAGATGCACGAAATACAACGTAGAATGTACTTCACTGAACAACGCTTGTTCTCTGTTGCAAGCGTTCGGACCTGATGAAAGACCAGCAAGAAGCATAGGCAGTAGTAGCGAGCTGAGACGACTGGACGCCCACACTTCGTGGTGCTGAGAGCGAGTTTATTGCTACCGGCTGGAATAGGCGATCCGAGGTTTGGGCATTCCTTAGGTGAGAGCCCGCTGCGCGACAGTTTGAGCCGAAGATGGTTGCGAGTTATCCGAGTCCATGCACTTGTATCTGGAACGCAATGAGGCCGAAATATTGATGTGGAAGGGGAAAGACAAGTATAGTTCCACCACTGTACAGCGACAGCCGCGAAGCCCAGCCGACATCAGCACTCTCAGGACGTTTCGACATGAATAAGGCTTCCACCAGGCTACTCCTCAGCATCTATCTCGGAGATGAGAAAAGGGGGCACTATGTACACTGGCACCACTATTATCCATGTAGCTCACAAACTGAGGGGAGACGTATGAAAAGGTAACTCCAAAGACTTGTCTATTTCTGCCGCAGAAGTACGAACAGATACATGTAGCTACTCATCGGAACATTACCCTACTCACGCCCATCAGGCCTCCAGTGACCTTTCAGCCTCTTGTAGATAACCAAATACGCCAGAAGTATCGCTGCACTGTTGTACACGATGTACTCTGGTCCGTTATCCGTCCGTTCGCTGAAGGTCTGCGAGCGGAGCCGTTTTAGATCCAGCCCTACCCCAGTAGATTACTACGCACAACTCACCGTATCCGTATGGCGGGCGAGTCATGACCATGTCCTCCAAAGCCGCAACCTCGAGCACGTTACCCCGACGACCGAGTTCAGCACAGCTAAGCTGTAACGAGGCTGCGGATCTCTGTAGGGATGCGTGTTGTGGGCACTGCAAAAAACGGATGAGTACAATGGAGCTTGGAGGAAGATACATGTGTACGCACTATGAGCAGTATTTAGCTGAAGAAATGCCCCTGCCGTACCTGTTAAAACCGTCAGCACTCCACAAGAATCGGAAAGTACCAGAAAACCCACTGCATCGGGCCCTAGTATAGCGTTCATGAGCCCCGAGCATGTTGGTACGTACTTGTCTTGTACGTTGACGAGTGCTCGGGTACCTCGTGTAGATGAGGCCTCCGTTCTTCGCGACGTGCTTTCTCCTTCTTAAGGAAGTCGTCTTCGATGTTGAGGTATTGGTGGATCTCGTAGGGGCTACAACAAAGTTCCCTCCAGAGTTCCAAGGGCATACCGAGGCAGAAATAGTGAGATTTATGTTTACAAGGTCGGTGCGGTAGACATAGGCAATCACCTGGAACGCCCGTTTCTACTTCGCTTTTTCCGAGAGGAGTGGGAGGGTGCTCGCCACTGTGGGCTGAGCTAGCGCTCCCCGTTGCGAAGTCACCTACGAACCCCCTGCTAGATCCACGCTGGGCATCGCGTCGTTCTGGAGCTCGTTCCTGTAATGCCGATTGTATTAGCACGGATGACTTTAAGTGATGAGCGAGAAGAGCTGACCTGAGCTGGTGCCGGAAAGTCTCGTACGTCAGGGCTGGATCCGTCTCGAAACGACTTCTCCAAGGTTGGCCAAGGCAAGTCCATTGAATAACTGGAAGATCCGGGCATGGTGAGCTTCTATGTGAAGCACTGTCCCAAACCAGCTATTAGTGGGGATGTTGCGGGATAGAGTAGCGTCGGACGAGTATTTGTGTGCGCTCAGAGATCCTTCCTTTCACGGCAGCTATCGCGTAGTCTGCAATCACCGCCTTGAGAACAACAGGCGCACAAGAGCGCTTGAGAAATACCTAGAGATAGAACAATACCATATAGCAACGAAAACAACACCATCAACAATTGAGCTCATGGCGAGTTATTTGTGAAGAAAACAAAAAGCATGCGAAAAGGATACGCCCGAAAAGGTTGGACATGTATAGAAACGGGTAGTAGTCGGGAAATGCTAACCAGGTTTCGGCATTCGTGGGGTGTTCGAAGCGATTGGATTATGACCGTAGTGCGAAGATTGACTGGCAGAGGATTGCTGTACTGCAGCTATCCGGGAGCTCTGGTAGACACGAGTACATACGTACTATCTTGCGATGAGGTAGACGTATGTCGTGGCATATGTCTTCATTCATTACTCGAACCGAGGGAGGTTCAAGGGAGATCCAGTAGTCTTACGTCAGCAAAGTCCTCCTTGCTCTTGCTTCAATCTCGCTTGCTCTTGCTTCAATCTCGCTTGATCTCGCTTGATCTCGCTTACCTTGCTCTAAGTATCTCTTTGCAAATATCTCGGCTGAGATTCAACAAGAGCCTTGTGTTTTTGACCGTGCACTGTGATACTTTACTCGGCTACAATTCAGCACACCCGGTAGGGGCCTAAAGTCTTCAAGTTTTGAAGTTGTGGAATTGACCGGTGCATTCGTGGCGAACGGATGGGCAACGTGTTCGGGCCGACTGGGCGAGATGGGGATGCCTCAGCAACCCTCGCACGCATATAAAGTGAAGTACAACTTCTCAGGCTCAAACACTCCCAGTCCAGAGCTGTCCTCCAGCATCCCAATCATGACCACCCGAGAATGGCACACCCTCAAGTTCAACTCACAGCCCATGAACCCAAGCATCTCCATCAAATTCACTCTCTCCGCCCCTGCAGGCTTCACACCTGGCGCAAACCACCCGCCCATGATATCGCTACGTAACCAATGCTATACACCACCACCACTGCGTCCAAGTTCGTGCGCGCTCGGCTCGCTGTGCAAGGCGCGTGGGAGGAGCAATACGATCAGGGTGGGATCTTTATCCAGTTACCCTCCACGCAGGCTAGCACAAAGCCGAGATGGTGAAGTTGGGATCGAGTACGAGGGTGGGCAACCCCTTTTGAGCGTCGACGCGACGCTAGGCGATGGTGCAGATTGGAGCTTGATGCCCTTGTTAGAACCACCTCAGGTCGGCGTGGCGGCAAGAGTAACGATCGAAGTGGAACGCGACGTGAAGAATGGGGTGCCTGGGACGGCGTTGAAGATCTTCGTGGTTAGGGAGAATGGGCAGAGGTTCATGGCGAGGAGGATGACGACGGCGTTTTGGGAAACGGAGGAGGACGGGGAGATGTGGGTTGGTGCATTCGCTGCACGACCAGCGAAGGCACAGCACGCTTTCAAGGTTAAGTTCGAAGGGTTGAAGCTACATAGAAGAGAACGCGTAGTCTTGGCCCCGTGTCGCTATGTCCAATTCTACCGTTGGCAAACATAAAACACCAGATGGATGCATATGCACGTCCCAGATGGTCCTGATCTTGAGGGACTACACTCATTCCCGACACCGGCGGTTCTAATGCCAACGGTCAGTGTTGTTGAACACTCCGCAAAATGAGCCTATTATTTAGTCTGAAAGCGTCGATGTTTGCCCAGTCGCCTTTGGTGTTTGCGACGACGCAGGTTGTTCCTCAGCCACCATGTTCAAGTGCTTGTCCAAACCCTGCTTTGCTGGTGTTTTGTCATTCTCGTCATACGAGTACTTTGCCCCCCTTACAGTACTAGCCTCTCTCGAGCGTCTCTGCCTCCAGGCTGTTCAATTCGTTCCTATACAAACGAATCTCGGACTTGAAGATCTCCGGAGGATCGAGAGAGGAACAATCAATGGCCAGCAGCAAATCTGCATTGCAGCAACCCAGCAGCACAGACCCGCTCACTGCCAAGGCTCCATGTCCATATCAACCACACCACGGCCGTCGAGCAATATTATGGAATCCCAACAGGTTGAGCGTCCGCTCTCTCTTCTTCTGCCAACAACGTCCACAGTGAACCCCTTGACGCACCTGTGAAGGCAGCTCGCCATGTTTCTATCGCTCACGCCGCAGCGCGCCTCGCCACTGCCGCTTTCATTGCTTCTCCTCACACTAGCCTACCCTCATGCTGCAAGAGCTCAGGTAGATCCGTTCATGTGGGGATGGACCTCCGTACGATGTTCCCAAACTTGTTCCATGGCTCTCGCTCACGTTCAGGTCCAGTTCGTTGGACTCTCCGTACCAACATGCCAGCCAATCGCGGTGACGATCATAGAAAGCAATGGCGCAAAAAGCACACCTCCGTACTACATGATCGCGTATCCATTGGAAGGGACGCCACGGACGTACCCTCTAGGAGAAACTAAGGACAAGCTGCAGTGGCAGATGGACTATGAGGCTGGTATGCTCTCTGCTTCCTACACGTGCTATGCGCAGGGACTGAGAAATGCGTTGTGTACGTACAGGCACGCAGCTTCTATTACAAGTGGTGGATTCAGAGGGGGTGTTAGTTAAAGCCACCCGTTACACAGCTCGTCCGCTAATATTCTGCCTACTACAGAACCGGGGGTATCGAGAACGATCCATTCGTGTCCGTAGGTGAGTAATTTGCGCAACTGCCCCACACTCTTCCAGCAATAACCAACCCACCCCACTTTCAACCTTGACCATTTGCTCAACATTCTTTCTGACGCGTTCCTCTCCTCTCCTCGCAGCTGGAAGCTCGACAGCCTGTGTCCAAGCCGACTCCCCTAATGCAGAATCTGCCCAAGCCTTCAGCATCTCAGCCAATATCACGGGTCCTTCAGACCGGCTAGCAACATGCGACTACTGGGGTCTGACGGTCACCGGGGGCCAGTGGCCGTATACGTGGTCATTAGTTGCGTCTCAATCGCCCGTGGTCACCAATGTAACCAGCGTCAGTGAAAAGGAGGATACATTCACGTATGTGAATAGAGCGGATCCAGAGCGGATATTCTTGGGTGCGTTTGTCTCTGATGTGGTCTACTGAATGAAGAGCTGACGTTTTGTGGATAGTTGCTGCTAGCGATGCGTAAGGCTCCATGCAACCTGGATACCCTGGATGTCACTGATTACACCCCATACAGGACAGGCAAGTACGCATATGGTCGAACTGCCGTAAACACCACAGGTAAGCACGTCTCACTCATCCACCCTCACATGGAGGTGAAGCTGACGTTTCCTTCCGCCCACAGGCTCCGCAGATGTCGCATGCCGAGGCCGAGCTCCCTCACTCGGAAATTCCCAAGAAATCGCGCGCAATGCAGAAAACGAGCCGGAGGAGTCTTCTAGCTCAAGCAAAAGAGGCGTAATCATCGGCGCCGCTATCGGCGGTATCGTATTCTTCGTTCTAGTCATTTTGGCACTATTCTTCTTCTGGCGAAGAAAGAAGCGCAGTCAACAGAGGAAAGATATCAACTTGATGCCAACGGGGTTTTCTGGTGGAATAGGTGAGTTTTCACTTTCCGGGCGTCCCAGGATGTCATTCTCTGTCTAACTGAAGCTGTTAGGACTCCGAGAATATTCAATCGAACCTTTCAGTCCATACACTGCGACAACCCCATACACCGACTCCTTCGGCGCGAAACCCATGGCATCCTATAACCAGAGCCATAATCGGCAGTCATCCAGCACTCCGCTCGTGGGAGATCTCAACAGGATGTCAAAGCGCGAAGAGATGCTCGCGTACAGCCGATATCGCGACTCGAATCCTTCCACGTCTTCGCAAGAGCACGCGTGGCAGCAACATCAACAAGCAGCCAGCACAAGCAATGGTCACGACCGACGGTCAGCGGCTGGCTCGAGACGAGCTCGGGATGACGGCGAGGAGGAGGAGGAAATCGTGATCCAACATCGCGACGCTGGGGCGGTGAATGTGCGAGAGGTGCCGCCTGCGTACGCGGATCTGCAAGGCTCAGGGTCTGCGACTGCAGGCCCGTCGTCGTATGCGGTGCCTCCACCGACTGGTGCCAGAGTGTTGAGATCGGCAAGCGCCGGTGAGGATCGGGAGAGCTGGGGATCGCAGGGGTCGCAAGTGGGCTTGGTCGGGAGGGGAGGGGAGAAGTCGCGGTATCGATAGGATGGGGGGACGACGGTGACTTGGGACTACGATGTTGATGATTCACGATTTTTGACGATACCTCTTCCCTTCTCCCCTTTTGTCAGGTCGTTTCACGCTCGTTCATCTTTCCCTAGTCTTGTCTGGTTTCCACTGTGTTCACTTGAGCACACGATAGTGATCTTCATGCCTATTCTGGACTCCGGGGATTCTGTGTATCTACTCAAAGTATCTTCTCATCTACATAATATTATGACACGCGTACGAATAGTGAGCTGATCCAGGACTCGGAGAAGGAGCGATTGGCACCAAACCCGGGAGAAATTCTCAGTGGACACAATGTGAACACGTTCTGTTTCCCTTCCCCGCTCATGGCGCTCAAACTCGTTTGCCAGTATTCGGGACGTTCTACATTCTGGCTTTCCATCATCGTGCTCTCGGGTGACATAGAGTCTCTGGATCATCCTTGAACCAAGATTTGGCCCCCAAGTCTCAAAATGGACCAGATCATTCCTCCACTCCTTCTCGACACACCGGTGGAACTGAGTCTTCGGGCATTCACTCTGCTCGGGTCTGGGGGAGATGATCGAAGGCTGTCAGATTGCGCGCATGTTCAGAGGGACAACCTGCGCCTCGATCTCTGAGTCGTCACCTGCTAGTAGAAGATGTAGTGGCCATGTCGAACGCTTGAGCGAGTGAGGACTTTCCTTAAGCTTGTCTGCGTCCAGACTTCTTTCTTATCGCAGTATACAGTACTTCTCTAGCTTTCTGTCGATTGCACCTCTGCATAACATCATGGCGCTTCGAAACCTCTCCGTCTCGGGGACCCTTCGGTCTATATAGGATCGGCGTTAACTCTGCATAGCAGAGTCCGAAGCTAACAAGCACAGCGCGGCTCATCTCCACTCCTGGATCGAGGGTATATCTGAGCTTCGTTGGGCCAAATACCACGTCGCTTGTTTCCTGAGAGCTGCGATGTCCGGCAGTCATCGAACTCAGCCAGAACTACCACTGTCTACCGCCATGCCAACGGCTTCTCGCTCTGAGAACCCGGCTTTCCATGCTGAGTACGTCGATTCTTCTCCTCCCGAATTCTTGTGGTTGCCTCTCTTCGGTCAAGACTTGTGCTCACACCAGTTTGTTCAAGCAGAGATGGATGCCTCCCTTTCCGAGGAAGCTGGCTTTTGTGCGTCGTAGATGCGAACTCCGTCGATCTGTCAGAGAGAAATGCCTCGTCGTCCTCTTCGACATCTCCGGTAGATGGTCTACCAACGGAACCTCCAGCTCTGCCTACCTCGAATGACGCAACACACAACACCTTCCTCTCACGCACGCCCAATGCTTCCCAGGACCGGCCCCTGCCCACCGACTTTCTATCTCGCCTACTTCACCTCATCAACCAGGGCGGCTCACCGACATCGATCAGCTCATTCAGGTTAGTCGTCCACCCATGTAATCGCACGCACGGCGAAATAACAAGTTAGCTCTCATGACACAGCACTTCTTTTGCGTCCGTAACACCAACACCTTCCTCGCCCTCATCTGCACCTTCTCAACAACCCTCAACCCTATCCCATGCCTCGGCAAGCATACCCTTCCCGTCATACGCAGGTACAGAGCCTCCTGTCATCAAGGATGATAGGTCGCCGATCACACTCATCGACAATGCAAGCCTCACGCTGCTCTTATGGAGCGTTCTGCTCGTCTGCGCCACTCTCATTCTACTTCTCCTCTTCGTGTGCGTGCTTTGCCTGGTGTGTCGACGCCGACGCAAAAGTCGTAGTGCAGATGAAGAGTCCAAACGTGAGCCATCGTCTAATGAATGTACCGATTTATGCTGACAACTACCTTGTTCGACCTTGTAGCGCAAGAGGAAGATCATACTGTCGAATACGCATTCATGTTTGGAGACGGCGCTTCTGCGGAGGAAGTCAACAGGTGCCTGGCCGATGCTCCCTCTTTACTGAGCCCCTCGTCCGGCTCCCCTTCATCTTCGCCTCTCGCATTCCCGCCATCGCTGGCCGGTAGCAACGTCAAGGTCTGGATGCGCAGGGAAGGTCGCCAGAGGAAGAACCTGCAGAATCGGTCTTATAACGAGTCCTCGTAACATTGTTCTTGGACGCTTCCGATATTGGTGATGTTCGTTCAAGAAAGGTGCTGCTGTCTCATGGCCATTATTCCTTTGTATTATCTTCTCATACACCATCCATTCGTTCCTGCATCTTCTCCCTCTTTGTTCCTTAGACACTCCCTCCTGCTCTAGCCATCTATGGTAGCTGTTCTCTCGGCTTGCTTCACATTCTTTCCAGGCTCAGACTCATTTTATAAACTCATGACTTTCCTTTCGTTCGATGTGCTGCTCAGTTCACGTTCTGCTTTGGGTTTGCGTGTATGCGACGCGCTTCTTCGTCGTTTCGTCCTTCGGGTATCAGCATTTCCTTGAGCTCTCTTGGATTTATGTATAATATGACTTTGCTCAGTCCCGAATAGTCTCTAGGGTCGGAGGTTGGCAAAAGAGGGTCGAACTTGACTTCTAGCACGACACGACCCTAGACGGAGTGGATTGCCTGTCGTCGCAGGTCTTGTCTGCGTAATGTACGTTGGCAGCTGAGGGTAGGCAAAGCGTTCTTTGAGAGGGTCTTTAGTAAAACATATATCATTACATGGGTATCTCAGCTCCGCACATATGGTTCAATGTTAGAGCCTTTAACAGTCCTCATCCTTCCCGTATCATTGACAGGAGACAGGGATCCGGAAACTTCAGAACAACTTCACCACCTCCAGCATCGTAGCGCAATCAGACCCTCTGACTGCTTAAGTGCTCCCTGAGCCTCTCAAGAGCCTTCCCGAGCTCGTTCTGTCCTCGTCCGTCCGCTCCACAACCCAGATGTAGTCATTGGGTGCATTCTGTCAAGTCATGGCGTTCAGACATCATGTAAATGGTACCATAATCAAGAAAGAAAGAATCACCTCAATGACTTTGTCATTGCCTATACTCAGAATCTCCTCGTGCAGAACCTCACGTTGGTCAAACTTGTGGAACAAAACTGTAAGACCCCGGGGATGATCTGCAAGGCAGCACGCCAAGTAGTCTAGTAACAAAGATGAATAATGAGCATGCTGAGGCCGTGAGTATGCGTACCTAGTAACAAAGTGGATAAAACTAAAGAGCAACATCACGTGATGGTTGGCGACACGTAACCCGCGCACGTGCTCGACGCGCGGGCCGCCACCATCAACGCGCGCCACTCTTCAGCCATCCACTGCCGCTACATCTACTCTACAAGGCTAAGTACGCTATGTATCGTAACACTCGGTCCGTGCAAAAAGAAAAGTCCAACCCAGAAAAAGAAAACTGCCCCTTTCAACTCCGGCCACGCCAACGGACCTTCTTCTTGGTCCTGACTGCCGCCTCTGCCGCCAAAAATTCTGCAATCGCCTCCTGCGCGCCCTCCAAATTCTCCTCCGGCTCCCACTGATCCTCTGTCTCCCCATACCCAGCCCAACGCACCAGATACTGCATGCCGGTCTTCCTCTTGCGCAATGCCAATATCCTCTTCACCTCATACTCCGCCCCACCCTCCATCTCAATTGCCGGTGGCGGCACCTGCTTCCTGCCAATGATAGTGTCTGCCAAAGCTGGTACCAGGCATGAAACATGGAAGACATTGTGAATCTTCCACGTAGCTGGCAACTCAACGCGATAGGCAGTGTCCGAAATCTTCTGCGTCACCTTGAACGGCCCAAAACGCTTGAAGTCCAGTTTCTTGTTCGGGCAAACTGAGCGCAGGTCAGCACGCTCCACAAACACCATATCTCCAGCAACCCAATCCGGCGCCTCATCCACCCAGGCATCATGGTAGACCTTCATCCTCACTGCTGCCATCTCCAGCATTGACTTCAACTCCTCCTGAACCTCAGCTAGGTGCTGCAGGCGATCATCAGCAGCGGGAATGGTATTGGCACTGACTGGGTCAATAGAGAAAGACAGGTGGTAGCCGTACTCGGCATAGAAGGGAGACATGCCAATTGCTGAATGCAACCTGTTGTTATAAGCAAACTTGGCAAATGGCAGCCAATCCACCCAGTTGTCCTGGTAGAAGTCAACAAAAATCCAAAGGTATGCCTCGAGCTCCTGGTTCATCCGCTCTGTCTGGCCATCGGTTTGCGGGTGATGAGCTGTAGAGAGCGCCGACTTGATACCCAGGTGGGTAAACAGGTGCTGCGTGTACCTTGCCGCAAACTGCGGACCTTGGTTGGAGATGAGTTTCCTTGGAGTCCCATGCAGCGGCCACACCCGACGGATGAATGTCTTGCACATGTCTGGGGCATTGTCTGTTGTCTGCGCCTCCAGAAA
>ML178835.1:0-105592 GCA_004369125.1 Pterulicium gracile
ATTTCTGCTGCACCAAGTAGGGAGAGGTCGGGGAGAGTCCAATGTGGAGGGGTGGAGGTTGCAGGCGCCGGTGTTGTTGCCATGGTGTCTGAGGCAGCCAAGTTTGAGTTTTCCGCCGAGTTTTTTAGAGTTTTATCCAAGTGTAAGACCCCGGGGATGATCTGCAAGGCAGCACGCCAAGTAGTCTAGTAACAAAGATGAATAATGAGCACAATGAAGCCGTGTGCATGTGTACCTAGTAACGAAGTGGATAAAACTAAAGAGAAACATCACATGATGGTTGCCAGCTCATAACCCGTGCACGTGCCTCTAACGGCACATGATCAATGCGCGGGCCGCCACCATCAACGCGCGCCACTCCTCAGCCATCCACTGCCGCTACATCTACTCTACAAGGCTAAGTACGCTATGTATTGTAACAAATACTGTTCAATCCTCTGCTGCCCATTTCATTGCGTCAAATCATCCATCTTGCATGATTTGGTGATCTAATAGGCAGCCACGAAAACATGCTCCCATGCGAGACGAGGTAAAAGAAACAGAGGAGAAGCAGGCGTAGGTGGGAGGTGGTTGTTAAGTTGGTTGTTGGAGAGAGAAAAGAAACTGATGACGTAACCACATGCTCACAGTTTACCGACTGAAGTTATTGACTTGTTACTGATCGCTTCAATCGGCTCGCCACAGCATGAACAAGGGCATGAGATTCATGCGGTCGCCTAAAATCGATTCATGCAGAAAGTGCATGAATTTGGCGTTCATGCTGTTCGAGCATGAAACTCATGTCATTCTATTCTCTCAGTGATGAGAGTCACACTTCTGGCATCGAAAGCGCATCACCTCCCTCGAAAGGCCAGAGACGAGTCAACACCCTTACGCCCTCGAAAGTCTGTCATGGGCCATATATTGGTGAGAATACGTTATGCCATTACATGAAGGTGGTCCGTTATAGAAGCAAAAGTGTGTTATTTGGAAAAATCCGTTATATGCATCCCGCGCGATATCACACTGTTATAACGTGTCATATTGCCGTTGCCTCCCTTGTAACTATTATAGCACTGTTATAGGCCGTTTCCGGCTTATAGCTCCAATATCCGGCGTTGGAGGGATCTTATTGCCCATGTATATCCCATATAGAGGATGGGGTTTTTTGCGGATGTTGCCCACACGACACCCTGCGAAGTATCATTACTTATGACCTCATCACGAGCACAGGTCTTAACAGTGCTGTGTGTTTTATCTTTTTAGCATTGTGCCTATGAACATGAAACGTTGCTGAACAGTTTCATTCCCAGCCTTATGGATTTGGCCCATTTCTGCTGATCACAGCACTTGTATACGACAAGCTTGCTGTAGGCTGGGGCGATATCGTGTCATTTGGTGTCTTAACCCTACCCTACGTGGTACATTGCTTCATCACCGCTATAGATCACGCTGCAGTGCAGGTGCGCAGGCTCCTTCGTTCTCAACCACCGCTTGTTTACTTATGTGCCTCCGTAGGCCGTGTTCATTCACCGAGTGAGGACCTTGACCAGGAGCTCCCTCCCTGCCATAACATGCCTGTTATTTTTGGGTGCGAACTCAGCCGCATCCGGAGTTTTGGGCGTTGGTATCATCTTGATGATTGGAAAGCCGATACCAACTCACCTGCTGAGTGGGTCGTGGTTCCCAGTACATGTCCTTATACCCGCCGTTGGAACGGCAGGCGATATCTTGGTTACGCTGTCCCTCGGGCTTCACTTTTGGAGGCATCGGAGATCGACAATCACCAGGTACGTGGAGTGTGTTCTGAGCGATGATGCAGTCATCTACCCGCGGTGAACAAGATGATAGTTTGCCTGATAGGTTGGTGCTCTCTTCCGGAAAGGTGGAGCCTCACATGCTGACGTTACTTTATGACCAGAGACTGGTCTTCTCGCGAGGTATCTCCGTGCTACTGTGATATCCTTCGCATCGAGCTCACTGTCACCCTTAGCGTATCCTCCTTGTTCTACTTTATCACGGTGAGTCAGGCCAATCCTCAGAGCGGGGCGTGAAATGTCTGACTATCCAAGCAGCTGCTCGCTTTCAGACAGAACTGTGCGATTCTTCCTCCAGCATCATTCGACCAGCTCTAACCTCCGTATTCCCATTAGACGAGTGGTCCGGTATCGCGTACATCGTCCCACGGCGTGAGCTCACCATCTCTCTCTCAGATTTCTCGAAACCGCCGCTAACCACTCCCTCAGTCTACTCCTTCTCCCTCCTCGTCTCTCTCAACAACCGCGACGAACCAAGCACCCGTATCGCTCTTGTGGTCCGCCCACACAGACTCCTCCGGCTCGCCCGTATTCGCTCATCCCGCCCGCCCGTCAGCGACGTTTGGTGCTTCCTCGGATTTGAACTTGGAGGATCGAACAAAGTCGATGAGAAGGTTGGACGTGCAAGATAGTGCGCTTACTGAGAGTAACAGTAACTGTTAGGGAGTTATTATACTCCTAGCATGTTTGCAACATGACCAGTTTCCGGATCCCTGTTGTTGTATTCTATCGAGCCTACGCCGACAAGCATGGTGTAGGGCAAAAGGTGCTTCTTACCCTCATTCCAGGGTGGAGTGTTGACTGATATCATCGTTGTAATAGATTGGCTTACTGTACCCCACATTCGATATCGATGACCTGGATGGAAACCCTAGCAACGAACTTTGATGCCAACACTGCAGCAGAGACTTCTCTTACCTGGTGCGGGTGAATGAAGCTTAATGAAGCCCGACGCTGCCAGGCGAGAACATGGGGTGTATATATTATGTAGCAGTACAACAAGAACGGGCAGTGCAGCAGTACCATCATGAGTATGTACGGCGGAACCTAGACCTGACTCCAAACATCGCGAACTTCAGAGCTTGCACATTCACCAACGGCGATGCTGCCGCAATATGCGAAGACACAACCGAGAGAGCCATCATACATGTATACAAAATAGCTCGTGTAGTGGCAGGTATTCATGAGGTAGTACTACAATCTAGAAAAAATAAAAGCGGAAGAAAACACAGAGATCACATTCCAAATCCTCGCGACCTCGTCGTACCCGAGTTGTTCAGCCCATAGTCCTCTCCCGAGTCCCTCACCCGTCTCTCCACATCAGTTATCTTCCCATTGACTTCGTTAACAGCACCATCAATCCACTGCAAGCTTTCCAGATGACTGCTGAGAATCTGCGAAATCTGAGCAAGCGGGTCTTCGTCTTTGCTGGCGTCGCCTGACGACGGGAGGGACAAGCCGTTCACTGAGTCAATCATCTGCGTCAGGGAGCTCGACAAGTCGTCGAGATGTGTGTGTAGCTCGGTGGCCAGGACATAGCTGGCAGATGGTTGTAATTAGTCTCTAGCAAGACCGCTGAGGGCTGGAACGTACTTTTTATCTCGCTCCGTATCAGCTGGACCGGTGTCGAATGCTCGCATTCCACCGCCTTGTCCGCCCAAGATCTCTTGCGTGCTCTTCTCGTATGCATCCAATGTCGCTGTAAGATCTCTCTGTTGCTGCTCGATGTGATCCAGCGATTGGTCGATGTCGTTTTGCTCTTGCTCAGCAGCAGCAACTTTTTGATACAAAGCAGCAAGCTAACGACGAGCGCACTGTCAGTTCAATGTGAAATGCGATGACCTGAGGGATAACTAACGTTATTGCTGTTCTCTATCAACGCTCTGTCCCATACTGACACTTCTCCTGCATACTTGGTGAACTCTTTGACATTAGCCTCCAAATCGGCGGACCATCGGTTGATAATCTCCTCGATAGTCTTTCCACGGAGCATAGAAGGCGGAGGTACCGCAACGAGTGGCTGGGGTGTTGTCGCTGTCGTCGGTGCTGCAGTCCCTAGAGCGCCTGTGGCCAATGGGGTGGATGTACCGGAGGCGGCTGCTGTAACAACCCACGAGTCAGAAAAGACGAGCAAACTCGCGTGTAAACGACTAACGGGTGGCAGCTTTGCTCTTGTCATCACCGGCAGCTGGCGTCGCAGGTTTCGCAAAGAGGTTGAAACCGCCTGTGACTAGACGTCAGAAGCTAGCAGGGTGCACAAAAGAGTGAAATGGACGCACCCGCAGCTGGGGCAGCGGCGGGAGCTGCAGGAGTGGCGGTGCCCGAAGCAGCAGGTTTGGGAGCGAACAAGCTGGCAGCGGCTGAAGCTGCCCCTTGTGTGCCAGGTGCTGAAGACGCGGCTGCGTCTGCCGGCTTAGCTGGCTGCGCAAAGCCACTCAGGAACACACCTCCAGCTGTGCCCGTTGCCGGCGTTGACGCGCCAGTAGCTGGCCTGGGTGCTTCTGCAGGTTTCACGCCAAGGTTGAAAAGCGAAGTCGTGGGAGCTGGTGTAGCTGCAGCCGAGGCCTCGGCAGGTTTGGGTGGTTGACCGAACATACCACCAGCTACCGGTGCTGCTATAATAGTATCAGCAAAAGAGACACGCTCGGATGTTTGGGGCTTAGCGAACCTGTTGGCGCTGCAGCAGGCGTGCTCGCTGGAGTTGTTGATCCAAAGACTGTAAGATTCGAGTTCAGTACCGTTCAATGTACTGCAAATACATAGAAAACACGTACAGTTCGGTACGGCCGGCTTTGCAGCCGCATTTTCAGCAGGCTTCCCGAAGCCGCCAAAGAGGGCCCCACCTGCAGCAGGCGCGGGCGTGCTTGCTGTCTGCGCTGGCGCACCACCGAAGAAAGACGCCGCTGGGGCCGTACCAGCAGGTTTTGCGCCGAACATACCACCCCCTGCGGGAGCAGCAGCAGGGGTCGCCCCAGGAGCGGGAGTACCGGTTGATGTCGTTGGTTGGGTTTGAGAAGGATTGTTGAAGAAGCTAGCAGGGGCTCCTGCTGGTTTGGCTAGAGTACCGAACCCTGCAAACCCGCCAGTTCCTCCGCCGCCGAATGGGCTGCTTGCTGCTCCGCCGCCGCCTCCACCAAATGCACCGGCACCTCCATTACCAAATCCTCCGAATGGCGACGGCGACGTCGCTGGTGCTGGAATGTCGCATGTGAGAGATGGATACAACGAAGTTGCATATAGCTGGCGCACCTCCGGTACCGCTGGCTGCTGGCTTCGCGCCGAACAGGCCACCTACAGCTGGTGCCGCGCCTCCGTCTGCAGGTTTCGGGGCACCAAAGAGTGGTGCTGAGGCTCCAGTCCCGCTGCCCTGTCCCGCATTGTTAGACGCGCCGAAGAAATTGCTGCTCATGACGCGTAAAGACAAAGATCGATCTCTTCGAGAAGACGCGACTCGACCGTGATAGCGAAGGTTGTGGTGGGTAGAGAAAGCGTTATGGTCATGTGCCCCGTATCACATCGAGAGTAGGCTCGATTCGACGGTTGCCTGCCAGTTGGAGGTTTTTCCAATCGTCTCTCTCACCAAAGTTGGTACACGAGGTGGAGACCTTTTTCATTAAATGTCTAGGTTGTAAGAAGTACATCATGGACTATGCTATTTACATGGATCAGTATGTTGATAATTAAGCGAGCGTGGGGTATCTATGATGATTGTACGGTAAAGTAACTGTGGGTTGGCAGAAAACGCGACGTTGATGGAGAATAGAGGATGTTATGAAAGAGGGTTATAAGGAGAAAACGTCCAGGCAATAGGTTGAAAGAATCGGGTACAAGAAATCAGGAAAACTTGGCTAAGCAATGGAGATACAAGTGAAAGGACACGAAGAAAACAACCGAGGATTGACAAACCCAAAAGGACAGCGTAGAAGCGAACATCGACAAAAGCTGATCAGAAAGAGCGAAGTGCAATCTTGCGTGCATATCCATATAGATGTGCGGGTGTGCAGGCATGAATACATTCAAAAAGGATTGACCATGAGCAACGCCGTGCTTCGGTAGGAAGCCGGAGACGCAATGGCGTTGAGATAGGTTTCTGTGCTCTGGACCTAGTCTTCGAGATCTTTCCTCTTCCTGCTGGCGACCGCTGATACGGTCGGAACACCCTGTCTGCCGGCTGGAGAGGGCGTTACCACTCCCGCAGAAGTGCCAGGTGTGATCGTGTTCGGAGGTGCTCTCCAGGGCAAAAGCTTCACTTTGGTTGCACATCGACTAGGAGGCGGAAGATTGCCATGATATCGTACAGATGATGATGAGGTCTGCGGCTTTTGCTGAAGAGGGGAGGAGGCGGCGGAAAGATGCATAGGGAAAGAGTTTAGTTGCTGAATTGAGTTTTGGCGTTCAGATGGGAGATGGTCGGCGACGGGTCTTGAATAGCGCTCTGGGGCCTAGAATTGCAGTTCTCCTGACGTTCGGTATCCCCGCTCTGTTCATTCCTCGCTGGGTACTTCTTGCTCGTCTCCAATTTTGATCGCTTGGAATCCGATACTCCAGAAGGAGGAGCATTCGCCTTCCTTACGCGTTCCTCCTTGACACGAATGGCAGTCTCCGCCGGGCAGTCAGGCGCTTCCGATATGTGGTGCATCGAAGGTTTTCGAGATGAGGCACAAGACCGAAGGAGTTGGATTAACGGGTGAAAGAGGATGGAAGCAGGTATGTTGATTGTTCTCTCTTCCTTGACAGCCAAGGGAGTTGGTCGCCGGTTGAATCCCAGCAACGGATGATCAGCGAGATGCAAGGGGAGACGGTGAACAATATGCCTTTCGTTTACAAGTTGCAGCGGTTGCTCGTCTTTGCGATTGTGAGCATCGTGATCATCGTAGCTCAACTCTGTCTCCGTGGTGACAGAATGTCCCCGCAGTGCCTGCAGTGTTGCGCTGAATATGCCTGTCGGCGAGGTGCTTGATTAAGGAGAATGTACTGCGGTAGTGGTGTCGCTGTCTGGGCTTGCGTCGTCTCCAAGCTATGACGGACAGAAGGAGAATGAGATCGAGTCGCTGCAACTTGAAGTAGAAGGATGAGATGCGAAACCTACCTTGGAGGCTTCTACTCCATCCCGGCCCTGCTCTTCGTCATCTCCGCCGCTTCCAGTCAACAAGCGACCATTTTCTGCAGCAGGTAGAGGCCCAAGTTCGAGATCTTGAATCCACTGGAGTACTGTAAGTTGCTGTCGAGCAGTTTGATGATTTTCGAGACGTTCTGTCACTTCACCACGCTCTGATCCAATGTTTTGGATCTACATCCTAGCTACCCGTAACTGTCCAATCAAGAATTTGTTCTCCGCTTTGACGTCCGCAAAAGCTCGACCCTCGTGACCTGCACGGCTTCCAGAGCCCTCGGACTGCTGTCGGCGTGAGGATAAGGTGCCATCCCTGGAAGTGAAAACAGAACTGCAACGGCTGGAACTTCGTGACGGTAGAGGCTGATTATCGCTGCACGCGCAGCTCTCCAACTTTGTGCTGAGGCCCTTGATCTCGGCCTTTAGACGACCATTTGTTTGACGAAGACCAGCGATGAAAAAGTGAAGGTGGCCACTGTCTGATTCCAGGGAGGGCGCAGCTGGTTTGGCGGCAGTAGTGAAATTCGCGGCGACGATTCTTCTAAGAAGGTCGGCCTTGTCGGGTTCAAGTGTAGAGATGGATTGTTCTGCGGTCTTCAGCTGATCCTCGAGTTGCGAAACAAGCGACGCCTGCTCTCGGAGAGAGGGAAGCTGAGTGAGCTGTTCTTCAAGCTCTGGGTTACCAGCAAGTAGACCTTCAAGATGAGCAGCCCGCTCCGAAAGTTTTGCATGGGACGACGCTTCCTCCACCAGCTCCGGGATTCTGTCGACCTGCATCTCCAGCTCCGGGATCCTGAGCACTTGTTCTTCCAGTTGAGGAATCCGAGAAGCCTGCTGCTCGAGTTCTGGAATCCTAGATGCATGCTGTTCGAGCTCTGGGACCCTAGACACCTTTTGCTCTAGCCCTGGAATCCTCGACGCTTGTTCTTCAAGCTCTGCAACTCGAGACGCCTGCTCCTCTAGCTGTGCTACTCGGAGAATTTCTTCTTCCAGTTCCGTGATGCGCAGCGCCTGCTGAGCAGTAAGCACCGCAGTCTCCTCCTGGATCATTGACGCCGACAGCACCTGCTCTAGCATCTGCTCGGCATCAGCCAACCTTTCCTTGAGCAGTGAGACCTTTCCCACATCCGTCTGCCCAGTATCGGCCAGTCTCTCCTTGAGCTCCGCTATCTCCGCCGCATGCGTCTCCTTCTGGCCAGCTAGACGATCCCTCTCCAGAACGGCTTCAGCAAATACCACTTGAAGGCTCTGCAGAGCCGTTTGCGAGTTTGCTAGCTCATTCGCGAGAACCTCGACCTGCTGGTTTTTCCCCCTGGAAAGATTGACCTGCTCTTGCAAAGCCCGGCGAGATGTTTCCGAAGCCAAGAAATGGGCGTTAGCGATTGCCAGCTCGCCATCCCTGTCACTCAGAAGGGCCATGGACGCGGTTCTTCGCGTTTCGGCGGTCAGTCGATCAATGTGACTTTGCATCGTTGGATATTGCGCCAACAAATCAGAGTAAATCTTCTTCAGACGTTCGTTATCCATGTAGAGGGTGACTCTTTTCCTGAAGAAAGTAGAGTTGGCTCTGGAGGCCCATCGCGCTTGCGTTGCGCCCTTCGAGGTCGGTGAGGATGGCTAATTAAGAAATGATCATGGCCTGAAATCCTTCATTCCTGGCCTGAAGCTGTTTGAACCCTGCGGATAAGTCGCGGTTCATGCACTGCAGTGCTGCTACCTCTTCCTACAAAGTTTGAGATTCGGCGATCAGCTCTTTCTCCCTTGCCTCGAGTTTGTCAATCTTAGCGAGAGTGTCGCCATGGATGGCTAACTCCTCGCGAGCATCCTGAACGGTCGTGCGTGGACCTTGACACTAAGCGCGGTATTGCTTGCGAGTATCCATGCGTGCCTCGCCTCGAGCATCTCGTTCTGCTGCACCAGCTTCTCTATCTATTTCTCCGTGACCTCCGTCATCTCCGTGAGCATCGTCACCGCATCATCCGCCCACTTCCCCGCTTTCACCAACTCCTTCTTCTCCGCCAACAACGTGTTTTTATCCGCCAACAGCTTATCGCGCTTGGTCGTAAGAGCGTTCTTCTCGCGAACTAGCTCCCTCTTCTCCGCCGCCCATGCGCCTTTTTCCATCTGCAGCTTGTCGCGTCTGACGATGAGGGTGGTCTTCTCGCGAGTGAGAGCAGCGACTTGTTTGAGCGAAGCGTCGTGCTGCAGGGCCTTTTGTGTGACTACCTGGCCCCATACTGCCCAACTGTGGTTGACGCGGTAATACTCGATCAGTCGGGAGAGAAGCTGCACGTATAATAGGGTGCTGGGATCCACAGCGCTACTTAGAGTGGCGGAGGAAGTAGGAGTAGTGGAGTTGGGCTGGATTGGAGGCGGCTGGCGGATTGCTTGTAAAGATGGCTGGGCTGGTACGCTAGTGGACGCGTTGCTGGAAGCATTGAGAAGCTGCAACGTAAACTCAGCGGTCACTCTCAGAGATGTTAGCTAGACTACTCACGTTTTGGTGGCTTGGTCCAGTCGATGCCAGTGCTTGTGAGCTTGGATCCTTATCTCATCGACGCGCCAAAGACGTGAGAGTGTTGTTTCAGAGCGATGAATGCATTCATTGTCGTTGAATGTGAGAGCTCTGAAGAGGTTTCACTGGCTGCGGTCGTCTGTCCAGACCGATCTTATATTTAAGATGTGAGAACATATGCGCAGGAATAGCTCACGTACAGACGATTCGAACAGTGTCACCAGAAACCTGTTTGCAGCTGGGTGGTCGCCAATGCTAATAGCGAAATCCACTACTCCGAGTTGGGCTTAACAGAAATCGTCGCGTAGACAGAGGTGCGGCCGACGCGACTTGGACGCGATGCTTTGATTTGAGTACTTCAGAAATTACAGTCGATGCGCATAATGGGCGAAAACAAGCTTGGTCCCGTCAAGAAAGCACAACCCGAGCGTTTGAACAAAGACGTCAATGAGAGGGAGGAATATTTACGTGTACGTAAAGTGAATGCCGTTAGCTGACCAACATCATCATGCTTTCTTCAAATTCCAGTCCTCTACGAGGTCAAGCTATAAATTAAGTCGTGCATGAATCCATAGGGATCTGGGTACAAGTGTCTGTCAAGATACAAGAAATTCAGTGAAAGAGATATCTAATATACAATGCCCCTCCTAGGTTACTGAGAATCCCAACTATTTGAAGTCCGGAAGCGCCGAGAAACGTACGTTGTTCGACGCAGGGGACAACGCAGGGGACAACATTCCCGTGTCAATGCTGTGATTCGCTCTATTGAACACTATCGCCGAAGCGGGCCGCCTGGGGCCAGGCGATGGTAAGCCAGATAAAGTCTCCAGGTCGTCGTCGATCTTGGTGCCGAGTACAATCATAGGAGGGGACATTAAGGAGTTCCTCGTGAGGAGTCGGTGGTTCAGAATGGCAAGGAGTGTGTTCGAGTACAGCTTGGCGAAGAAAAATGGCGGGCACATGAAGTAGTTCTGGTTAGGGAAAGCGATGAACAACGTGAACGTCACTATCGCCACCGCGGCTGTCAGGCAATTGGTCTGCACTGTTAGCTGGATGACTCTGGTGATAATCATGTTTGTCTCTGGGATGCTGTTCTTACGGGATCGATGGAGCTGCGGTGTCGCATGAGATACTAAAGAAAGGCATAACTGCGGAGAAAGGTAGAGGCGCACGTACCAGATACAGCGTAGCCCCTGCGATGAGAGTGTCCGCCGCAACCGAACCAGCAAGCCAGATCTACGAAGCAAAGTCAGTAGAGCCCTTCCTCCAGATCACCAGCGTGGACACACATAGGTCTGGATGAAGTCTTCCTTCTGCACTCTAGTCAGGTCGTTCAAGATAACTGAAGTGATTCCAGCCGCCATTCCACCACCCATCGCTATAAGGGACACCTAAAAACCATTTCAGCATGTTGGGTTAGCTCTTGAGACGACCGCTGCTTACTGCAAAAATCACTCCAGACAGGATCTTACTTCTGCCGAGTTGATAGATCCTCCAGCAGAAGAATGCCTGAACAGCGAGGGCAATGATCCCACCAAGAAATGGAGAGTCGATAGAAGATGCGACAGGTTCCTGGAGGTTGGAGGCTTTCCCCCATCCATAAACGAACCAGTGTAAACCGTCCCAAGTCGTCAGGCCGGTTTGTATGGTGTCAAGGATGTATATGCTGTACACTGTGTAAAAGAACAAACTGCGCTCAACTCCCGCGCAAACTGGACGACGCTGAGCAAAGCTAACAGACCTAGAATTTGGAGAGGCCTGCGGTCTTTCACCCGAAAGTTGACATAGTAGACGTCTGAGATGGTCTCAGAGGTGTCCACGCAGCAAAAAGAAAGACCTCACAAAGTCTGTGTTTGGAACTCGTTGAGGTACTCGAAATGCATAGAGAAAGGCAGAGAACTCACTGGAGGCTCAGAACACCATACAAGGCGTAGTTCAGTAGTATCCCCAAAAACTACCCCACTCTATCAGACACAATGTTCATGAAGCTTTCAGCAAATAAACCCACCAACGGAGCCGTGCTGGAAGAGTGATAGTGATTAGCTGCGCTCCGTTCCGTAGAGACTGATTATACTCACGTCTTCTCTATCGCGTCCATAAGATGCGTGCTTTCGAAATCGATTGCATGTGGGTTAACAGGTGGCCATGGGGTGAGAAGGTAAAATTCCTGGGGCAAGCTGTGTGCGTGTTATAGCCCTGGATTTGAGCTTGTTTTGACAAGATGAGAGATTTTCAATATTGCCTGCCATATGATTGTGATGGGCGCTCGCTCAGATGTTCACAGAGCAACGAGAGTGATCGCGGGGATCGGCGCATGCGTCGCTGGCGCGTCGGACAAGCGTCGGAACCAGGTCCCGACCTAATAACACTCACCGACCAATTGAACAACCAAGAGCCGTTCATCCTGCTAGCGTCGGAACGCTGCTGTTCGAGCCAGTCCTCCCCTCGAGCTCACCGTGGAAAACAGCCTAAAATCTACTCAACCCAGCAAACTTCATTCCCCCACCGACATTAGTACATACACCAACAACTCTATGCCGGGAATATGCCCATTTACCCGAAGAATGCCGAGCCTCACACAAGCTCTTCATCCGTTGGTGACAGTTGCGCTACCTGAACGTCAGTGCAATTTGGTCAGTATCAAGAACACCGGTGCAAGAACCTGACTACCGGTTCCTGGGTTGTTGCGTGCAGCCCTCTCCGCATGGAAATGGCCAAGGTCAATGAGAGAAGCTGTGGCAAAACGCATTTGCTACCTTCCTATCGCTCCCACACATTGAAAAATTCTGAAACCTCTGGGGCCTTACTCAGCTAGCCGAGCTCAGTTGATCTCGCAGCTTCTGAGAAAAGGAAGATACGATTCTATGACGCTGCAAACATTGACCGCCTGGCACTGGCACTCCACTGATACCTGGAGCCCACTTGACGACGTCGACAAAGTCGAGACCTGACGATATGGATGCCTGGGCTGTGGCAGCGTGCATCGTCGATACTGCAACCACAGAATGCTTCTCCACCTTCTGCGAATATTCACTGGCAAAACTTGGAATGACACCGAACTCGTTCACAAAAGTATACATACATTGGCATTTTTCCAGGTACCGACATCCTCGACCTCAGCTCACAGGATGGGATGTCCTGCAGCCTGGTGCAGTACTGAGGAGATGATCTGCATGAGATGCCAACCGCTGATGCCAGGTGCGCCGCCGATGATCGTTCTGCTTTTGAGGGTGATTCAGTGTCTAGTTCTTGTGCTTGTGATGCCCCGCGAACTGAGAGAGTTGAACACCGAGCAGTGCTTGCCCCGATCATGACAGCAACGAAAAATGAGCTCAGCAGTAGGATTTGAAAACATGGATAAACAGGCAAGACGACAAAAGCGCGACAAATCATGAAACAGGCTTGGCGAGAGAGAGTTCCAGACTCGACGCCATATCCAAGAGCTTCTTCTGCAGCTGCTCGATGCTTTTACGCCTGTACAAGATACGCAATGATCCATCAGTGCCCGCAGGAGTCAACTTCAAGAAATAGTATGAGAACGTACTCTTGATTCGAACGCTTGTTGATTTCGTGCGCCTGGGACTGCCCAATAGATGAAGGAGGTGCATAGCCGTTAACAGACTGTCGTCTGTAGTCACTCTCCTTGACACGCAGCTCCTGCAGCCGTGGGAGCAGCCTCTCGTACTCCCTCTCCAGCTGCAAGCATGATGAGGTCAATAGTCAGGAAAGACCTGAGGAACAGTGAGCTCACCGAAGCCGTTCGCGATACCAACGACTCCTCATCATATTTGCCCTCCCCAGCAAGCGCACTCCTCATCTTCTGCAGCTCCTCGAACCACCCCTTCTCATGATCACTAAGCCCCGGTGACGCCTGCTCCAACAGCGCCTGGATAATCCGATCTGTTCGTGAGAGTAACGCTGTTTGCTCCTCCTGCAGTTTCTTGATCCTCGACTGGGTCGCCGTCAGCTTCCCCTGCGTCAGCTGATTGGCCCACTTGGTCAGCTCTACAAGTTTCTCCTGCTGTCGCTTCCATTCGTTCTTCTGAAGATGCTGCCGATGCATTGTGTCTCTGAAAGCTATCTGGATGTCATGAATCTGGGCCATTGATTTCTGTACGGTGCTGGTGAAAAACCGTAGGACATCTGGAGTAAGCAGAAAGTCCTTGGATTTTGTATCCACTGAGCCCGGTCCCAGAGAAAGTCGAGGGGTTGAGGGTAAACCGAGTGGCTGGCTAAACACTTTTGGAACTTGGAAAGGCGTCTCGAGAAGACTAGTGTAATGTGGTACGTCTTTGACGTCTGTTGTAGGTGGCAGAGGTTTGAGCTCAAGCACTGGCGACTCCGTCCGTAGGTTCAGAGGGAAGCAGGTAATCCGCATGGACGAAGTCAAAATGAGGATGCTATACGTCAGATAGACATCGTTGGGTATTGCGACCGACACCACGGGATTTGAGCATCTGTAAGCAGTCAATACACTGCCATGCAGGATGGCAAGACGCAAACGTACCTGCGCTCGACGGAGAAAGTTGACAGAACAGGGACGACTGTGGTGGATATGTTCTTCTCCAATGCAGCCTTCATTAACGCGCTTTGCTCGTCCTCTTCCGCCTTAAAAGCCGGCGCCAAACTTGAGACCACACCACCTAGTTGAAGAACATGTACTCCAAACGCATGATACACGTAGACAGTGTCCTCGTGTATTGGGTCGGCGAATAGAACAGGATGGTTGCCTTGCAGCAGATCCAGCAACTGGCCAGAAGGCTGTTGCAGCAAATCGATGAGGCCGAGGTCAATGGTCTCATACACCGCGAGCATTGGTAACTCCGATTCTTGACTCTGTAGCAGCATTTAAGCAAGGTCTGGCGCGAAACGGAAGATAATGCCAAAGCATACGTACGTGCTTTTTCTCCCATCGCGGATCCACATTCTCCACATCCATACATACGTCAACGCGCCCATCCTGATGCGTGATAAGAACGATCCCCAGCCTCTCAGTTTCGCCCTCAGTGCCCTCATCATCGGAAGCGAAAGTCAAGTAAAAGATATCCGTGGCGTCGCCTCCTTCGCTGCCTTCCAACGTTCGCGGAGAAGGCTGCAGTAAGAAGGGTCCTTGCCGAAGGGGTTTCGATCGAATGGTACTTGGCGGATGGATGAGTACAGAACGAGAAACCGCCGGGTATTCCGTCCCGGGAGGTAGTTGCTTTATTAGCGCGGTGACATATTTGTGCTGGTAGTCGTAGAAGGCGGAGAGTTTTCGTGTTTCCGCCGAGGTGCCTGCTTGGGCAAGAAACTCCTGCTTTGCGATGATGTGGCACTCGAGAGCGTGTATGTAGAAAGACGGGATGGACCTGTCGAATTGGGTTGAGGCATGATATCGAAGAAAGTGCACTTGAAACATACGCGTTTTTTGGCATGTACGGACAGATAGCATACACGTCTCCGGACTTCATCAACGCATACATAGTCAACGGACCCCAGTGTGCCTTCCCTTGACCGAGAGTGAAGGAGGCAACTTCATGTTCACTGGCGTCTTCAGCGATGAACGAGGTATTGCTCCGTCTTTCGGGAGCAAATGATAGAACTTGCTGAGGCTCTTCCGTGTCCACCGAAATATCATATTCCCTGAGGCCCAATGTATATCAGGATCCACAGGCTCAACTTCGGAAAGCGAAAAGACTCGTACCTCATCTTTCCGTCAGCCGTCATAACCAACAAAGTCGATCCTGACTCGCCCCAGGGATGCCATGCTACCTTCGCTATCGGCGCCGAGTCTCGCGGAGCGTGGTAATATGGTCCAACGGGCAGCGCTCTAGTTGGCTTAAACCATGAGTTCATGCGAAGAAGCGACATCTGTATGGTACGTACTTGCAGTCCACGCTTTGCTGAGCCTGTCTAGCATACCCAGCACGCGGCAACACGACGATAGCAACTTGATACGCGCCGGTCACAGCTAGTATTGTCCCGCTTGGGTTCAGAGACATCTGGTGTATCTCGAACTGTATATTCGGTGTATGTAGCGTCTGTGTGACTAGCCTAAGCAACTATTGTAGCGATACCGGCAGAAAGAAACAGGGAGGCGTACCTTATACGTTCTCGGTGCACTCCGATTCACCTTCGACTCCATGACCGTAGCCATCCTAATCTCCTTGCCCACAGCCAGCAGCAGTTCCGTGTCCTTCAGCAGCATGACCTGTCGCCTGCCCGACGGCGCTATGTTATCCAGAGTTGTGTCCAATGAGGCAAACTTCGACAAGCTTGATGTCGAGAGCTCGAGGTAGGCTGTTTCATCGCGAAAGCTAGAGGAAGGTCCTGCGGTAGGACGGGAGAAGATGGGATGGCCGAGGAGATGCGAGCTCCAGTCATTATTCTCCTTGGCGCCCATTACTAGGTCGTCTTCGGTAGGACAGTGGTACGCCGACTACAGGGCACGACAGCGAAGTGAGGGAGGGTCGTAGTTGAGAGGAAAGAGCACGTGTGGAAGAAAGTAGCTGCAGACTTGGTGTTCGACGGCGTTCAACATCCCAGCGCAAGCACATTGCGCTCGGAAAGCTCCACACTTTACACAGTACACGAATTCCAAGTAGTATAAGTGTGTACAAAAGCCGCGAGAAATACAATCAGTGAGTCAAAGGTGGTCTACGTAGATGCATCACTCCGGTGCCTGCTCCGCGTAAATCTTAATCGTCTTGTCCGCGCCGCCCGTAATCAGCCTCGTCCCGGTCTGGTCAAACGTCGAGCAGAAGACCCCAGCTTCAGCCTCAAGCGAGCCAGGCTGTGGGATATCTTCCATGTTCTGGAATGGTGTGCCGGTGTGGTAGTCCCAGAACGACAGCGTCCCATTGTCACCTGTGTTAATTCAACCAGTCAGGTTCACTCCTCGCAAGTAGAAAGTCGGGAAGCACTTACCTCCAGAGAACAAAACTCCCTCGGAGTTGACCGAAAGCGTGTTGATGATGGCGTTGTGCCCGCTGAAGTTGAACACGAACGAGCCTTCAGGGCACTTCCACTTTTTGATGTTGTTCCCACCAGCCGAGCCTGTGGCGAAAGTGTACTCGGTTGGATGCACCCCCAATGAGCGGACCGACTTTTTGTGGTGAGTAAGGGTCGTCATCGTCTTGCCTGCTGCAAGATCCCATAGCCTGCAAACGAAGCATCAATGAAATGCCCTCAAAGAAAGTCAAGTAGGTACTGACCTGACTGTGGAATCCATGCTGGCAGTGATGACTTGCGGGTCAGATTCCTGGCACGCAACGTCCGAGATCGTCCCAGTGTGGCCAGCGAGAACATGAATCTGTGCCTTCGTACGCATGTCCCATACTCGCGCAGACGCGTCACGACCTGCAGTGACGAGGACATCCAGTGTGGGGTGGAGGGCAAGGGTATACACACCGGAAAGGTGACCATGGTAGTGTCGAATCACCTTGTTGGCCTCCAGATCCCAACACTTGACCATCTAAAGAGGAAGATGTGTGAGATAGATGCGCGGAGAAGCTTTCAAGGCTCACATACCTTATCCTCGCCGCAAGAAAAAAGGTATGGATGCCTCGGAGAAACGGCCAGCCCTCGCACAGTCGAAATATGACCCGTCAACGACAACTTCAGCTCTCCAGAGGCCAAGTCCCACACTTTGATGACTCTGTCCCCAGCACCAGTGACGAACCACTTGTTTCCTGGTTCCACCGCAGCACTGCGTACCCAACCCAGATGTCCAGAAATAACACGCATAAGCTTCCATGGTGGATGGTAGGTCGGCTTGATGGTACGCGTCGTTTTATGCAGCTGCAGGGCGTGTGAAAGTTTGGTGGAGAATGTCGAAGGTTCGGGGGTTGGAGTTTGGTCGATGGTGGCAATCATACGCGATGTATTTGAGTCTGTTGCTGTAGGTTAAGAGTACATTAATGAAAAGGGACCTGGAGGAGGGTAAGATAGGGAACGCACGTCCTGCCGCTATCATCTTCCGCGCCTCATTCGGCCGTGCTGGCCCAACTTGACTTTGCTGAGAAAGTAGAGCTGCAGGCAACTCCTTGAAATTCCGGTACTCATCATGAATCTTGGTAGCCAACCGAATCCGCGAACTGGAACAACATGAGCATCAAGTTCGCCACCACATATAGGCAATATTAAAGTTCACCTCTTGTCCTCATCACCCAAGCTGTCATCCGGGCACGACTCAAAGATAGCTCTTGTCCTCTTTGCACTCGTCCTTAACAGAGGTTCAAGAGGTGGAAGCGTCGAAACCATGTTGGTGGTGCAGCGAAGAGATCGTGCGTGAGTCAACACATGACAGACACGCTCACCGACCGATGCTTCCGCCACAGGCAGAGCATCCTTGTCTTCCACCGTCACCACCAACACACTGAGACTGTTGAAAGCGGTTGCTTTACGGTTGTAGAGTCGCTCTTGTGTAGAAAGAAAGAACATATTTCTGCTACATAAGATCGCACCGTTACCGTAGAAAATCTGAACGAAAACTCGAAGAATGACCGAAGTCCTGGAACTGAAAAAAGTAGTGAAGCAGCTGCAAGGCGCTTCGTCTCCTGAGGTATGTGTGTAACCCTTGATAAACCCATTCACGTCGTTCTTACTCATTCCATCTCACCTATATTTTCCAGGATGCCGCGAATATCTTGCGAATTCTGAAGAAAGACTTCAAAGTTACCGAATCAATTCTACGAGTCAGTCCTCCCAAGTTTCTCTCTTACTGTGGCGTCCATGTCTCTGATCATCCGAGCGCGTCATATCTCAGGAAAGCAAAGCTGGGTTGGCAGTTGGAAAGCTACGCACTCACGCAAGCAAAGAGGTCGCAGATCTCGCCAAAGACCTTGTGAAGAAATGGAAGACTGAGGTAGAGAAGGCTAAGGCTACAACGTCACCTTCGCCTACAGGTACGTATCCCCTCTCCCCTCAGAAATTGTTCTGCATCTGACAATACCCGTTCTTGTCTCAGTGATGAAAAAGACAACGAGCTCTTCCGCTCAGTCAGCATCCAGCAATGGGTCGTCTGCTCCCAAAGCAGAAGTGCGAACGGCCAAGTCCGACGGCGCGAAGGGGGCAACAGGCGACCAAACCAGGGATCGATGCACGGAGATGATGTATGACTCCCTCGTACTGGACTCTTCCCATCGTGAGCATTATCGTCACCTTCCAGACCCTCGCAGGCTACTGATGATATCCATTGCGTTGCAGCGACTGCGCTGGTCGAGAAACGAGCGCGCGCAGTTGAAGCCTCCGTGTACAAGGAGATGGGCTCATCTACTGGGGCAGACTACAAGGCGAAAATCCGCTCGCTGTTTGTCAACTTGAAGGACAAGAACAACCCATCGTTCAGGGAGAGCGTCATCAGCGGTGACACCCCTGCAGAGATGCTTGCGACGATGTCCACGGCGGTATGCATAGGTTATCTTCGCGGATGTTCCACAAACTGACGTACCTCTGTTCGGTATCTCTAGGATATGGCCTCAGAGGACCGTAAAGCTGCCAACAGGAAGATCGAAGAGGAGAATCTGTTCAAGGGTCTTGGCGCAGAGGAACAACAGGCAGAAACAGACGCATTCCAATGTGGTCGATGCAAGCAGAGGAAGTGCCGCTATCGCCAGCAGCAAACTCGAAGTGCTGATGAACCTATGACCGTACGCAGTCTCATTTCTTGCTCTTGTGCCGTCTGCTGACCAGTTTGTCTGCCTTTAGACCTTCGTCACTTGCACGAACTGCGGGAACAGATGGAAATTCTGCTAAACGGCACACGTCAGCCCATTAGCCCAGGCCTCTCTGGTCATTCATGCTACCGTCTCAATCTTCTGCTTTGGGTTCACTTTTTTTTTCTCCTGTCTTTCCCTTGCTTTGTTCCCTACGTTTTCTTACTTTCTTTCGTCTCGATACCAGTACCTCATTCCCCCGCAGTTCACCCTTCTCTCGTCGAGTAATCTTTGCACTTGGTCCTTCGAATTCCTGTATCTATAGGCAGTCGTCCCTTGTCTTCTTCTTCTCCTTTTTCGTTTTCTGAGGTCAAGTTTGTATGATAGCTGCACAGAGAAAATATCATTCAAATATCATTTATTGGCGATAGCTGCATGAGAGTCTCGAGCTGACCCGGGACCAGCTCAAGTGTACATACCTCCCCTCAGCGCCAAAAGTCACGTTCCCATCCTACACTGACGCGTCTGATCAGGCTTGCGCGTCTGCCTCTGCTCAATCCACACCTCCTCCCCATCCTCTCATCCTCTCACCATGACCTCAATCGGTACAGGCTACGATCTCTCCGCCAGTACATATTCACCCGATGGACGGATATTTCAAGTACGCTCCTCCCTATCTACATAACAATGTCCCAGCCCCATCCACCCCGACGCGTCCAATCAAAGTGGGGGCAGACATACATGTACATGCGTACTGACGAAGTGCTTCTAGGTTGAGTACGCGAACAAGGCGGTAGAAAACTCGGGGTGAGCTAAGCATTCACTGTCCTCGTCGATCGCATGTGGAAGAAAGGACTCTGCCATCCACCCATCCCATTGCACCCCGGCTCTCCAATAAGATCCCAGAACGACGTGTACTAACACAGCCGTTCATTCTCGTTCGTCTAGAACGGCGATTGGCATCAAGTGCCGTGACGGCGTCATCCTTGCCGTCGAGAAGCTCGTGCACTCCAAGCTCCTCGTGCCGAACGCCAATAGACGCATTCAGACGATAGATCGGCATATCGGGCTGGTGAGTTTAATCTCTCTGTTCAACGTGTGCAAGGACTAACTGGGTCTCCTTGTTTGTCGACTATGTAGGCTACAGCGGGCCTTTTGGCAGACGGCCGACACCTTGCGAACCGCGCACGAGAGGAGGCATCGAACCACCGCGAGACGTTCCGTGTGCAGCCGCCGCTCAAGGTCTGTACATCATACCCAGCTCTCACTCACGACATCTCAATATCAACCCTCGTGCCCACAGATCGTAGTCGACCGACTCGGAGGCTACACACAAGCATACACGCTCTACTCATCCGTCCGACCGTTCGGTGTCAGCTCCATCCTCGGCGCGGTGGACAAGGACGGTCCCGGGCTATACATCCTCGAACCAAGCGGCGTGTACCTCGTACGTTGTCGCCATCCACACTTGACACGGCGCTAATATTGCGGCATGACAGGGATACTACGGCGCAGCGGTTGGCAAAGGGCGACAGTTGGCCAAGACTGAGCTGGAGAAGCTCAAGCTCTCCGAGATGTCGATGCGCGATGCGGTGTTTGAGGCTGCTAGGATGTACGTAATCATCATACTTCTCGCTCTTCCGAATCTGACGACACATGCGAGTAGCATCTACCTGGTTAACGAAGACGCGAACAAGGAGAAGGAGTTTGAGCTGGAGATGACGTGGGTGGGCGCAGAGACGAACGGGCTGCATGTACCTGTGGCGCAGGCCTTGTTCGACGAGGCAGAAGCGAAAGCGAAGGCTGCGATGTCGGAGGACTTCGAGGAGTCGTAATACATGCATGGTGCTGTAGCCGCTGGTCGCGTTGTAATTTGACTATCGATTGCTTTCTTTCCCTTTGAATTTCATGATCATCTTGCTCGGCTGATAAGCGCATGAATTACAGTATGTATGAATGAAGTGGAAAAGGTTCGACAAAGGGTGCATGTATGTGGTAACCCTACACGATCATCTCGAGCTCCCTGGCGTACTTGAGCGAGGCGGCGATGAGCTTGTGGCGAGGCATGACCTCTGCTTGCTCCTCGTTCTTGCCGTTGAAGTGAATGACGCCACCTGAAAGGTCCACTTGCCAGCCACGCTGCGAGATGAGATTATTGTGAGAATAGATCAGGGGCATAGGAGAAGAGTAGAAAAGACGTACCTCCTTCGCGAACGTAAGCAGCTCGGATGGCGTGTTGAAGAAGAGCAGCGTCGCGGCGTCTTTTAGTGGCAAACGATCATACGCCGCTTCTTCACAGCTCGCAATCTCATTCCTAACACCATCGCCAACCACATCAGCATCATAAACCATACACAAAGCAGGCAGCACGAACGAACCTGATAGTCCCCATCAAGCTATCCACAAAGAACCGGTACTCCTCTGCCGGCGCCTCCTCACGCGCGTTCCAGACTTTGCTGTAGCTGCCTTCCATGAGCCACCGCTCGAAGTTGACGGGGTGGGAGATGAAGGGATCTGAGGCGCGCGCGGCGGGTGGGAGGGGCAGGGCCTCGAGGGTGGTGTGGAAGTCGGCGATGCGGTTCTGGGTGAGGAGGCGGATGAGGTTGAGGCCGAGGATGGAAGAGGCACGGGAGGAGGGGGGAAGTTGCGAGCTTAGCATTAACCCGCATGAGCGATGTGTGGAAATGTGATATTTGTTGATGAGACATACCTGTAGTCGGTGTAGAAGGTAGATAGCTGGGCGAAGTGCCGCTCGAACGATGGGATGTCGCGAGTCCGGATACTCCAGATAGCTCCCATCTCGAGGATATCGCCTGTGTACGTATCGCGTCAATCTCCTGTGCCCTCGGGTGCATACGTGTACATTATGACTGACGAGCAACCACGAGATCCTGGAGATTCGGCTGTCCTTGTGGGAGCAGCAGTCCTGCCTCAATCAAGCGTATCTTGAGTTGGGATAATAGCGAGCCGCATTTCTTAAGATCCGATGGTCGTGCGTCAAATGCGCGCTTCAGTTGGTCGTATTGAGAAGCGAGATTTTGCTGAGCCATTGTATGGAGAGTGTAAAGGGAGGGAGAGAGTAGGAGAGAGACGCGTCACGCTGAGTGATACACGTGCGGCCACTAACGCGCGTAGGCTAAGTACGCGTGGCCGCTGCTTGACAACTTCTATCTTGACCACCTCCACAGCTTCCACCTCGATCAAACACCAACACCATCATGGACCACGCAGAAATGCAGAGACTGAAGGCTGGGGAGGTCAACCTCGGCGTACGTTCCTTTGATCATGGACGAGGAGGAATTGCGTTGCTGATGGACTTGTGCAGACCTCTATTATGGCCGTCCAATTCGAAGGCGGCGTTGTCATCGGCGCAGATAGTCGAACAACAACAGGCAGCTACATCGTGCGTCTATTCATAACCTGCTTTGCGTGTCTCTCATTGACCGAGAATCCGATGTTACAGGCCAACCGTGTCACGGACAAACTGACCCATCTGCACGACCGCGTGTACTGCTGCCGCTCAGGTTCAGCAGCAGACACCCAGGCCATCGCAGATATCGTGACATACTACCTTCAACTCCTCACGTCAGTCACTCTGTCCATTAGTCCTCCCTAGGGAAAGCTCAAGTTGTATCGCGACAGGCAAACCAATGGCGAACAGCCCGCCGTGCAGACCGCCGCTGCGCTCTGCCAGAAGATGTGTTATGAGAACAAGGACAAGCTGAGCGCAGGAATCATTGTCGCAGGGTGGGACAAGGAGAACGGACCGAGCGTGTATAACATCCCTCTGGGCGGTGGACTGTTCAGGCAGCCGTGGGCAATTGGCGGTACGTTCCCTCTTGTCGCGTCTCCAAAATGTAGAAGGCTGAGCACGATCGTGGATTCACAGGCTCTGGTTCGACGTACGTGTATGGTTATTGCGACGCAACATATCAGCCAGGCTGGGGCCGTGATCGAACCGTGCAGTTCGTCAAAGAAAGTGCGTATTTCTCTTGTTCTGCCGTTTACATTTCTGATGTTCGTTTCCCTCCCTCAGCCCTCGCCCTTGCCATGTCGCGCGATGGTTCCTCCGGTGGTTGCATCCGTATGTGCGTCATTACCGAGGAGGACGTCGAGCGTCTCTTTATTCCAGGCGACCAGCTTCCCCGCTTCTGGGAAGGCGAGGAGGTGCTCGGAGTTAACAGCAAAGACAAGGACGCGCACAACTCCTCGCGGGCGCAGGATCTGAGTATGGCGGTTGACGCGTAGTGTATGAGTATGTGGTAGGCTTGTGTGCAGTAATTTCATCATTGTTTTCTTTCAGATCGGTTGGATCCTGCTTGTGTGTGAGGCTTGGGCAAGCCTCTTCTCCCCTTATAACTGAGGTCTCCGACCGGCGGCGAGATCCACCTCTCGGCAACGATGAGCTCAACAACGTCGCAAATTCTCTTGCCTCGAGCCTGGTCTCGCAGCTGAACGTCAACTGAAAATATACCGAACTGTTGCTCGTTCAGCCACTGAAGCGTGCATTCGACGGGTCTCTGTGTAAGGCATCATCTGGCCTGTCGACGCATCGGTACTCTGAATTCATCAGTCACTACTTGCTGAGTTCCTGCCCGTATTTATGCGGACCCGCAGATGGTCAACCGTAGCTTACGGTTACTATAGTACACACTCAGCTTTGTCTCAGCTTCGTTGGTGCGAGCTGTAGCAAGAGACATTTACAAATTTTTTAACTGCTTTCTGGGAGAATTCACCTCTCCAAAATCAGACTCATACATGCCAATAGCCAGTGTAAACATGGTGAGAATAGAGTGATTGGTGGCAGCAGGTGGTCAGTGGTGAACGGGTCCGTACAGAAAACGGTCACGTTCGCGCGTCTCTCCTCCGAACATTCAATCCTTCACTCCGCCGGCTCCCAACTTTCCTTGCCACCACCAATTGTCACCAAGGTCGGCGTACATCGATGCCGCGTGTCTTGCACCGGTTTCTAGACGGTGTCACCAAAGCCGCCTCTCTACCTTCCTCTCATAAAATTGTCCTCCCATCACGAAAGCGCCGCCGTATCACCTTATACCAGCCGCCACAAGCACATCCGAACTGCCGTGTGGCAGTTGGAGACAGAAGCATTCTGCTTGAAGAAGGCAACCCTTTGAGCAACAAAGCACGCTATGCGCGTCATAAGAGGACACCTCCGGTGTTGCGAGGAGCTGCTAGGGAGCGCAAGGAGGAAGAGGACCGACCAAGGCTCATGTCGGAGGAAGAACGAGCATGGTATGCTGATCCCTGGTGTGCGTCGATCCCTTTATCTTGTGAGCCCATCCTGACTGGGTGCGCTCTAGTACGCATGCTCTCTGGACGGCTACGGTTCTGTTTCCTGACGCATCGCTACTTACCCCGAGGTATGTCGCCGTCCTCTACCACTACGGGCATTCGTGGCATTGACCGGAACACTAGATTTTCTCATCCGAGTCGCCGCCGTGAATCTCCCCCCGTCACACGCTGCGCGAGCTCACAAGCAGATTCTCGTTCCAGACGGACTTGAACACGGGAGGTACGCCCGCGCGCGGTCCAGTCGTGCGTTCTACGTTCTATGTCAGCGGCAAGCAATCAAAGAAATCATAGATCGAGGTCCGTCGTCTTCTCCCCACTCGTGCGGCTTCCGAGACTGACTTGTCTTCCTGGAAGGTTCGTACAAACGATTCGCACCGTCCATAACTGCCCCTCCATCCCTCACCGACCGCGTCTCCCACCTCCTCCGAGTTCGTGTCCTACAAGAGCTTGAGCTTCTCGTCAGGGACCTCATGCTGCGCCCGCCAATACCACGGCGACGTGATCATGACCCAGTTCCTTCCTCCGCATCCTCGCCCTCTGCGTCACCGTCACCTCTTCGCCGACTCACGCGCATAGAATGGGAGCTGATCAAATCAACGGGAACTATCCCCTTCGAAGGCGCCATCGCCGTCCTCGTCGTCCCGCCCCCGAACAAAGACCCACTAACCGGAAAACGACCAAGGCCATCCATGTCATCCGCGCCCCTCCCTCCACCCTCACCCGAGCCCTCACCGTCAACAGCGAAACCTAGACCACCGCTGCCTCCGCTCTCTGTGCTACATTCTCCCAGACGTCGCCCAGATAGCGATGAAGTGGATGAAGTGCTGCCGTTGTCTGAGGAGCAAATTCCGCTTTATAATGGGCTTGCGCTGATGCCGCATCCGGAACAGAGGGCGGCGCTGGTGAAGTTGCTGAAGAAGGCGGAGAAGGCTGCGGTTAGGGATGCTTGTCGCCTCGCAGACGAGGAAGATGCGCAGCCTGCCACTAACAATGGGAAGAGCCATGCGTTCCTCTTATCCTCTAGTGGGAAAAATGTGGATAGGGTGGATGTGGTACCGCTCGCGACGGCACTGTGGCGGGTAAGGATGTTTGAAGGGGGTGGTTGGGAGGCGAGGGACGGTTCGGAGGTTCCGCTGGTTCCTGCGCCTGTGACGCATACTTAGATGATCTGGCTATGATATTGCACTCGTCGCATTTTACAGTACAGTACTACACTACACTACATCTTCACCACTTAGTTTAAGCTACAGAGAGGGAACACACGTAACGTTCATCGTCGCTTCGAGCTCGGACGAGAGCAGCGGGAACAAGCCAACGTGACCGTGGCTCCGCGAGCGGCACTCTTGAAGCCAACACCATGGCGCCCATGTCCAAACAAGCTAATCTATCTATTGTCGGCACTTGACCTGTACCTCCACCAACTATCTCTCTAGCTCACCAAATGCGGGTTAACTCAGACGCAGCAGCAGTCACTTTGGCTATCATCGGATGTGGTCAGCGCGGAAACGTACGAGCCTCTCTACTGGGCTATAAATAGTAGCTGATTGGATACTATATTTCGAACGTACTAGGCGTATGCGACATACGCAAAGGTGTTCCCCTCAGCATGCAAGATCGTCGCTATTGCCGAGCCTCGATCTGAAGCTCGCGCGGCATTCGCACAGAACTATGGTGTTGATCGGAGTCTGGTGTTCAAGGACTGGAGAGAGTTTCTGGATGCGTCTAGAGATACGGTGAAGACGATTGGTACGTCGATTTACATTGCTTACTCGTTGGTGCTGTGCATAAACTGAACTGAGGTATGGTGCGTAGGGAGACGGTTGGCCGATGCTGTGGTGGTCTGCGTGCAGGATTCAATACATGTCGAGGTCGCGGTTGCGTTTGCAGAGCAGGGGTATCATGTCCTGTGTGAGAAGCCTATGGCTACCTCTATCGAGGACTGTGTCAGGATGGAGAAAGCTGTGAAGAATGCGAAGATTATATTTGGCATGGGGCATGGTACGTATGTTCATCGAAATCAGTATGCGACGCGCTAACGTGTCTTTTATGTTGGCAGTTCTCAGGTACTCGTCGTTCAACCAGGAGATAACCAAAGTCATTCGCTCCGGGGAGCTCGGGGAACTTGTGAATGTGGTCCACATCGAACCTGTGGGACACTGGCACTTTGCACACTCGTATGTGCGGGGTAATTGGTCCAGGTATGTTTCACGAACGCTGGACGAGCATCGCACAGCCTACTCAGGAACATGTTTATCAGGGAAGCCCAAAGTTCCTTCTCCCTCATGACGAAATCCTGCCACGATATCGACCTGATATGCCACTGGCTTTCACCTGCGACTCCGACACGGATATCCTCCTTTGGCTCGCTGAAGCATTTCAAGAAAGCTGCCAAGCCAGTTGAAGCTGGGAACGCGACGCGGTGTCTGGCGTGTCCTATCAGGAAAACGTGTCCATATAGCGCTGAGCGAAGTTTGTCCTTCTTCTGTTTTGCTTCTAAGTTCTGATTGTAGGCCCCTTCAGTATATCTGGATGAAATCAAGAAAGGGAGGAAGACCTGGCCTGTGGATGTTCTGGTCGATGGAGTGCCGGATATTGAGAATGTCACCCACGCGTTGAATACTGGGCCATACGGCCGCTGCGCTTACGAAAGCAATAACGACGTTTGCGATAACCAGGTACGTATCGAGGGCTGATCACAGGTTATTTCACGCAACCTCATACTATACCACTAGGTCGTCAACATCGAATTCTCCAACTCATCCACCGCCTCGTTCACAATGATAGCACAAACCTCCCTCATTTGCGAACGTCAAACCCGCCTCCATTCCAGCCACGGCGAGCTCGTCGCCGACGCCTCCACAAACACCATCACGCTCGCAGACTTTCGTACACGCCAACAACGCGTCCTCACCCCGCCTCCTCCCAGTAAAGGTGAAGTCGCGTACAATAAGCACGGTCGCGGAGGACACGGCGGAGGCGACTTTGGGTTGGTAAGGGCGTTTGTGGAGGCTGTGAGTACGGGACAGCAGGAGGTGCTGGGGACGGATGTTGGGGAGGTTTTGAGGAGCCATCTGGCGGTGTTTGCGGCGGAAAAGAGTAGAAAGGAAGGGGTGGTGGTGCAGTGCGAGGAGTTTTTTGGCGATTTTACTTGCTAGATGTCATGAACACTGAGTCTGTACACGTATTACGGAATATGAATTGTATGGTTGAATTATGGTTTCGTGTACCGTCGAGTCGAAAGACGATGGATACGCACCTCCGGCCTACCTAGCTCGCGTCTGTGGCGAGGATTGAGCCAAGTTGAGTTCAGCCACCTCGGTCCTTCACACTTCCCATCACACAGACACTCTGGGTGTCGGCGCCGCCTTCCTCATCTGCTCTTTGCCAATGTCTATCTAGGGAGCTCGTCGAGTACTTGGGTAAATGGACAAGAAGCGCGCTGGAGCGCATGCCCGAACTTCTTCAGCAGAGCAGCCGCCGCACCCTCAGAAACGGCGGCGTTTCGATAACACAAGTGCATCTCCCGATACACACACTGCCTCTAGCAGCTTCCAGTCCAGCTTGCAACATATACACCTCATTACGCGTCCGCTAACGATAGCATCTACTCTCTGCAGACAAAGTCGCGTTCGCGCCACCAGAATGAGCCTTCAACGCGTCGGACCTTCGAGCCGGTATTCCCTCCAATGCAAACGTCAGAACGGCCACCGCCCTCGCAGCGAACGGTCTCGAAAGGGTTGGCCCCCAAGGTATGCACTAATGTGACTGCTTGTTTATCCCCTGATGCTGACTATCGCGTAGATGGCTGCCATGGTCATTGACCCAAATGGTACCAGCTCCGATTCAGACAACGGTGAGGCGAATCCTAGCCGTATAGTATGTGGCGCAAATCTCAACACGAGCTTTCAGAGACACACCGTCCAGTGATGGATCCTCAGGGTTCTAATAGTCACCCTCGCGCTGTATCCCTCACCGTCTCTGAGATGGAGCTCGACGCCCGCTTGTCATCATTCCTCCTCCCCTTTCGAACCAGACACGCTGCAGCACCACAATCGCGCTCGCTCTCCATCCATGACACTCTCCGACATGGAGGCCATAGAGCACGCCGTCGCCAGCGTACCTCGACCAATACCACTCCGGTCCAGGCTGAAGACATCCGCGACGGAGACTGGGGTCTCGTTCCTCCCCACGAGGAGCCGCCGACCTGCCGGAATGGCATCATTGTGGAGAAGCCGATGTGAATCTTGGACGACTTCGCCGTCATTCACAAAGTTGCTGGCTTGTTGTGTTTCTTCTGTGTTTCCATGTGCATGGCTAATATGAAAGTATAGAAGCCTTACTTGATCAATAAATTCCCAGGTCGTTGGATGGTGACCGAAAATGATGTACCAGCATTTGTCCGAACAATTCTACCTGCATACCCCATGGACTTGGTCGCTGAGCCTGACAGTGATTGGACCACTTCAGAAAGTGATTCTGACAACTCAGAAGCCTTGGTCGTATGCAGACGCAAGCGTCTCAAACCAAAGAGGCCATCTCCCAAGCGCACTTTTACGTGCATCACCCCTACAGTTGATTGGATTGCAAAGTGACTTCAATCCAGTGCCTTCAACAAGAATCTGCGCAGTGTTGGCTCGGCCTGTGAACAACTCAAGAACTCCCATCAATCAGCCCCTGCAGTGATTCACCATGAGAATCCCACCAAGATTACACCTGGCCAACCCATCTACACGGCTCCAAATCAGACCATCTTCTATTGCTCAGTGCTCCTTCAGTCAGGCAAGGAGACAGCTGTTTACACTGTAAGTACAACTGGCTGACTACATGCTATCCGTGTAGCTAATCAACAACTCTTGAGCACAGATTGATGACTTCATAACTGTAAGGGGACAACTCTATTTCCTTCATTTCATCTTATTCCTTTCACCTTGTCTGCATGTTTATTCTCTTTTCACCTTGTTTCTTATTTCTTGTTTGTGTTCACTCTGGGGATTGAACCCAGGACTTCTCATTTTCGCACTTTGGACTGCTTAGTAACCAGTTGGGAGTTTCCCTACTGCTTGCTAAGCAGTGTTGCTTATTCATCAACCAGTCATGTGACTGGTTGCCAAATCTCCGCCATGCAGGTGGTGATCCTTTGAGCTTTTCTCTTTGGATCCCCTCCTGCAGGTGTAGAGTGATCTTCCTCACACCCTAGGTGTTGCCCTTACAATAACCATGCACGCTGGGCCAGACAAGAACGAAGCTCATGATAATGAGCTTGACAACACCACACCAGGGACACAGTCATCAAATGACTCAAGCAGCAAACCATGGTCAGTGAACAGTATCCTCATTCTTCAGCTTGCTGTTGTGAAGTGGTATGAGGACTTAGTCTCTTTCCCTTTTGTCTGTTTATCTCTCTGGTATCTTTGATTGCATCACAGACTCTTTATCTTTCCATCATGTTCTTGATCTGGTTTCCGCTCATGTGGTTGTTTATCATGTACAAGGTTCTGTGATGAAGTGGTCAAGGATATGGTACAGGAACAGTGGGACTTGGTCTATTTCTCTCTTTTATGTTTCTCCAGGGTTTCTCCTTTGTTTCTTCTTTTCATCAGCTTGTGATTGTTGGCTGTTGTTTTACATTGCCTTGTGACTGTGCCCTGTGATCGTTTCCATCTTTAGTTCGTGATGCAGTTTCTCTCTTATAGTAGCTTGTATTTCAATTCCCATCTTGACCTCTTTGTGTCTTTGGGAATAGGTGGGTATTTGCTCTGTCGTCGTTTAGCTTGCCCAGTTTAACTTTGTGTCTTTGGGAATAGATTCACGTTGACTTCGTGTCTACTGTAAGACCCCGGGGATGATCTGCAAGGCAGCACACCAAGTAGTCTAGTAACAAAGATGAATAATGAGCATGGTGAGGCCGTGAGTATGTGTACCTAGTAACGAAGTGGATAAAACTAAAGAGCAACATCACGTGATCGTTGGCGACACGTCACCCGCGCACGTGCTTGACGCGCGGGCCGCCACCATCAACGCGCGCCACTCTTCAGCCATCCACTGCCGCTACATCTACTCTACAAGGCTAAGTACACTATGTATTGTAACATCTACGTCACATCTTCCAGATCGTCCATACCCTCTCAGACCTGTCAAGTCCTTGCTCCAGGTCAAACCTTCACACTACGCTTCGCTACATTAGGTCAAGATAACCTTCAGTGCCCTCGACTATATACAGTTGAGCCCACCCAGTTGACACGACAGTCTGCACACACCAAGTACACGCAGTTGAGATCTCCACAGACAAAGACGTACACATCCACGACGACGGTGATTTTGCCACCTGTGACTCACAGCCCTGCCCAAACCGTTTCAACGGACCTCTCTTTGACACAGACGGCGACCCTGATTACAACAATCTATGCGCAGTTACACCCCTACAGTTCAAGACATCTTCCCACACGCACAGCACACAAACACCCACCCCTATCAACAAGCTTCCCACCTTGCACACTCCACCAATGGACCACAACAATCCCCAGCAGACCCTGATCGACCAACAGCTGGCACAACAGACACACTTCCTATGGCCAGGCAACCCACAATCACTGCACCGGACCCTGGCCATGTCAACATCCATTACATTCGGATTGGCAGGGCGAGGAGGTGGGACAGCGAGAACTGGTCAAAGGGGCTGGGTGACAGGGGGCACAAACAAAGGGGCTGGGTGACAGGGGGCACAAACAAAGGGGACGAAGATGGGTACCGGGTGTAGCAAAGCAAAATGTAGAAGTTCAACCTGGAGCTGGGACTTGACAGGTCTGAGAGGATAAGGATGATCTGGAAGATATGGACGTAGATGTGAAGTCAATACGAAGCTCTATTCCCAAAGACCACAAAGTTAGATTGGAAAGCTAAACAACAACAGAGCAAATACCCACCTATTCCCAAAGACCACAAAGAGGTCAAGATGGGAAAAGGGGGAAAGTGCAAAAATGGGCTACCTGTAAGTGAGAAAATACATCAAGCAATCAAAGATATGAACAGCCATGAAAATGATGCAAAGGGGTCATGAGATGATGCAAAGCAGTGCAATATCAGTCATGGGATGATGGGAGAGAAAGAACAAGGGAAACCAAAAGGGGAATGATGGGGGATCATGGGATCGACCCCTGACCAACTGAGAATGAGTCATAATAGATCTTGAAGGACTGGCGAAATCAAGAGAGAGAAATGAAAAGGAAAAAGACCACTTCACGACACGCCAGACTCTAGAGTCTGGTTCGAGACTAGCACGTCTTAGGCGCTCGCGTCCATTGAGTAAACTTGGTGCTGTGCGTGATTTGATGTTGGTCGCCTGTGGCAACATCGGTGGAGTGCCGGCGTTGTGTGGTTGATCTCGGAGGGTATTATCAAAGATATCAGCTAAGTTACAGCTACAAAAAAGACGTTGGATATAGGTTACGATACGGTGGTACTACAGACCCAGAAAACGCGAATCACGATGCTTCCCCCGAGATAAAAATCGGATCCCATAGAGTAAGCCAGACAGTCGATATGATGATGAAAACCGTTGCGACAGATGCGGTGAATGGATGTGTTGTATTGTGAACCGTCTGGGGCTCAACGATATCTGGTGCTGGGACCGTAGTTCTCTGCAGCCTTGCGCTCCATGAGCTCGCGCAAGGGGCCAAGGAGTCGCGCGAAAGCTGCCGCCTCCAACGCAGCTACCTTCAACTTGGGCTGGGCTGGATTCGAGCGTTCGACAGCGCTCACGGTGGCTGCACGAGGAGCAGACAACAACAAGGACAATTCTAGAAAGGTGGCTAATGAGAACGAGTAGGAAGTGGATCCGGACAATCAGCACGTACCTCCAAAGTAGTCGCCCTTCTTGTAGGTGGTCACGACTGCTTCCTCGTCTTCACCCTCTTGGCGCTTGGTCACCACTGCCTGGCCCTCTTCCACGAGGAAGAAAACGTCGCCCTTTTCTCCCTGCCGCACGACAGCATCGCCGTCAGAGTACACTCTGCTCGTCAAAGCATCCGCAATCTTGCTACGATCTTGTGCATCGAGGGACGACAACAGTGGTACGGTGGTAAGGAACTGCTCGTACATCGTTCGACGTCTATGAGCGGCCTTGAGGATGATAGTCCGGAAGGTGATGCGGTCGATGGCCCAAAGCGTGCTCGCCTCTGTCGCCAACACCGTCGCCGCACGCGGATGTCCGTACATCAACGCCAAATCTCCAAAGGACGTTCCTGACCCGCACTGCGCCACGCGCTTCCCATACTCCGAGTGATTGGTCGGGTTCTGTGCGAAGACACCGCCATCCGATGCAAACAGGCTGCCATCCTCTGGCTCTTGTGGCCCGAGTGCCCAGCTGGCAGGAAGCGGGGCGCCGCGGATGTAGCAGTAGAGCATCCCCGTTTCGACGACGTAGAAGAAGTCGCCGGCATCGCCTTGCCTGATGACGATGTCGCCCTCGCGAGCCAGCACTTCCTGCATGGCGTTGATGACTCCGGACTCCTGTTCGTCGTCAAGGTCCCGGAACAGCAGATTGTTGGTTATCGCCTCCTTGATACGGGAGAGCTGCTGTGGAGTTTTGGGGTGACTTGGGAGGTACTCGTCGGTGCTGCTGTCCACCAGGATGGACTCGGCGGAGACGGAGTGGCGACGGGCGAATATGGCGGAATTGGGTGGTACGAGGAAGTCTGGTGGAGCAGAGAATGGAGAAGTGCCGAAAGGGGAGCTGTTGCTGAATGGGGAGCTGTTGTTGAAAGTGTTGGTGAGAGGTGGTGGGAAGGTGGGATTCGGTGTGCTGAGTGGTGACGTTGGTGGTAGTTCCTGGCCATCGAACGTGAAGCTGGGTGGCGCCAAATTGTCGCTGAGTAGGGCGTTTCCAGGGACATTCAAGGTGCCGAATGGGCTGGTCGATGAGAAACTGACACTACCACGAAGAGAGGGTCGGTTGGAAGAGGGTCCAAAAGGTGAAGATGGGTGAGATGGTGTTTTGACAGGTTTGTCTGTATGCAAATCTTGTGGAAGATCTCTAGAGTATGAAGACCGAGCAAGCAAGTCTCGAGTTCTGGTGCGTTGCTCTTCTAATCTAGTTTGAAACCAGTTAGAGCAGAACTGTAGCACGTCGCGCGGTTGAGCTCGCTGTACGTCGCGCGAAAGATCGTCTACAAGATCGTCGAAGGTGGACATGATGAAGGACGGAGGGGGTAAGAATGGCTCGTGATCGCAACTGCTCTACTTGTGCTCTCAATGTGCTCCATCAAATGGAAGGCCCTTGTGCTCGTACTCCTCCAGGTCGGGCCACACTATGGCTGTACCCGTCTTTTGTTCCTCTTTGAACGCAGGAATTCATTCGACAAAGCCTCTTTGTAGCGATTGCAGCCTCGTACTTTATGCATGGCTTTCGTGATGGTTCATGATCAAGGCGGAAGGGAACCTCGCGTGGTTATCTGGCCGACGCACCCCTCCCGATCGCGAACCTCCAACAATGCGGCTCGTGTTCGCCACAAGTTCGCCACCGACGATGAATTTGTCCTGCTCCCACCCCGCTCCACCGCGTCAAAGGCGCATTGTAGCTATGGTAACATCGTGGGGCCCCCACTGATTCTCCACAAACCAAGCCTTCATGATTAATGCTCAAATGGAACACAGCGATGGGCCACTCGTTGAACTGTTTCTTTCTCCTTCACTCATCCAACCTTCTTTATTATACCAGAAAACGCCCTTCAAACCCACCCTCTCTTTTCAACTTCTCTACGACTGCTCTTCGTCATGTCCAACGGTGATGGTGGTATTTTGGGGGACATCCGTGAGCTTCAGAACCATTAGCATTTCCCCATGTTTACTGAAATGGAATGCACTCCTAGTCGACCCTATCCTTTCGCCCATCCTCTCACCTCTGTTGTGAGTAATTATGCAGTTGCAGCCACATCTCAACTAACATTGCGCACAGGCCAGATTCTACGGATACCACTTCTTCGGTAGAGGAGACCACTACGAGGTATGTCAACCGTGCCCATTCACCCATAGCTGAGTCCGTGGAACTGACCACATTCACAGCGAAAGTTTGACGTCGGAGATCCCAGAATCGACCTCGTCCACGCAGTCGTAAGTCCCCATTTATCTATTGTTGCATTCTGGACACCGGCTCCATCTCCATCCTCCTAGTAGTTCGAGCTCCGGTAGCTCGACTGATACTTTGTACGTGTCCGTTGTTCTCCTCGTTCGCGAGTAAACAAGGTGTCTAATACCACTTCAGGATACCTGCCCCTTCAACGACAACCCTTTCTTCTTCTATTCTAACTTCTTCAAGTGACAGCGAAACCAGCACTGACAGTCAAAGTAGCACCACGGAGACAACACCCACACCCACACCCACTTCCAGCGTCGAAATCACGACCTCCCCCAACGGCGAAACCGTCATTATCACCGTTTCCACCACAAACTCCGAGCCTAGCGCCAGTGGCACCGCCGTTGCCGCTGCACCCAATGGGTTCCTCCAGAACAAGCCGCTTGCCGGCGCCGTCTTGGGCGTTGGAGGCTTCATCGTCCTCGGTGTTCTCATCGCCATTATCGCCCTGGCTATCCGCCGCAGCAAGCGCAAGCGCGAGCACGCTGAAGCCGTCTCCTTCGATCCTGCCGCCATGATTGACCGGCACAGCTCGGACAATGGGCATATGGACGACAAGACGAGCATCATGGAGAAGGGTCGGCACAGCGGTGGGAGCAGCTGGGATTCTCACCAGCCCAAATACGGCCATTTGTTCCCCAACGCCGGTGTTCACACCAACGCTGTCTTCTACGGCACTGGCGCTGGCTACGGCCAGGGTTACGGGAACGCAACCGCACCGTACCTTGGTCAATCAGCCCCTGCTCGGGCATTGAATGTGCCAATTCTTCCCCCTGTGAGCGGCGGCAGACTGTCCCCCACATGGCCATCTGATGGTGGGGCTGCTCCTGTCCCCCCTCCTACTCCACCTCCGCCAGCAGCCACTCCCACTGCCGCCGGAGCCTATCGAGCTGCGTACGAGCGATCTCAACCGCGCGTACTCACCCCGGGCTCAGAAGGGACGCCACAAGTTGAAGCACCGGGTATGAGCTTGCTGGTAAGCACCATCACTTCCCAGCGAGTCCAGGGGTTGAAACCAAACTGACCCTCGCACCCTTTGTACTTGGCAGATCACCAACCAGTGATTTTGGAAGCATGCACTCCCGAGTCTCGACTTGACGATCCGCCTGGCCATAAATCTCAACACCGCATACCCCGCCTCCATCCCATGTGGAAGCTACCTCTGTTACCCGCTCTTCGAGCTGTCACTCATTTTTTCCATCTACTTTCCCCACCCGCTCTGCTTTCGCTGTCCATGTTTTGTTCTGTTCGCCCTCTCTTTTTCTCGCAGGATCGAGTTCACCTGTGCTGGTCACTTTTGCGTATGCGATGCCTGCTCCGCAGCGAGCGCCATTCCGTTTACTCTTTTTCCATCCTCATCACCGGCGTTGTAGTATTTCTCTTGCGTCTGAAGGAAGTAACCCAATTGTTAAGATAATACTGTGTATTAATAGCTGGACTGCGAACGGACCGAACATTATATCCCCTTCCTCTTCACTAGCGAGATGTTGGCTATTATATATGGCATATGCTAATTGCATCTCTTGCCTTGTCATCCCAGAGAGGACCTGTTCAAGTGCGTCAAGTTTATGTGAGAACCCTCAGAACAGCACTCTGGGTGTTTCGCGCTATGTTAGCGGAAGGTTGCAAAGCTGGGGTGGAGGATGATCAAGGTGTTGTTACAATCTGTTCATATTCTCCAACTAGGGTCGTACATCTCAAAGACGGACACTCGCATCGCAGAACTAGCCTAGCAAACACTACAGAGAACAAAAGTACATCATCCCTTTCCGTTACTCCTCAGTCGTCTACGCTTTGTCCTCCTGCGTTGAAAAGAATACAACTTTAGCTTGCCATAGTCGAGCGGAAAGTTCTCGATACTCACAATACTGTAGCCCTTGGTGATAGTAGGCTTCCTGCGGCCGAACACCAATAGACCAAGGAAGTAAAGCACACCGAGAGCCGTTGCGAAGACAGCGATTGAAACGCCAGCACCGATGAACCCGGCGCCGAGCGCGCTGACTGCCTCGCCCTCTCTACCAGCCATGGACGCGCCGAAGAGCTTAGCGTCTTCCAGAGCAGCGCAACCTCGGTCAACGCTGTTTGAGCAGGCATCACACCATTGGGCGGTGGTGGTGACCATCGAAGGCTGCGTTGAGATGGTGCATGCATGAGCTGAGTCCCAATAATAAGAGGGAAAGTATCATACCGCGAAGTAATCCCTGAACTGGCTGAGAGGAACGTCGGTGGTTCCGTTGAACCAGCTGTAGTTGGTGAACCCCTCGGCGTTGGTTCCGTTCTTAAAGTTCAGCCTAACGGTGGCCTCTCCTCCGTCGAGCCCTTCTCGGACTTCGAAAGCGACAGTCCCGGCGTAGTTCACTTCGCGTGAGAGGTCAGACTAATCATACGTCGTCTGACGAAAGGGGACTGCATACCGAAGCCCCGGAGCTCAGGGTTCTCGTCAGCAGCGCCGGTCATCTTGAAAAGCGAGATGAATGGCTTGTACGATCCAGCGTTGTAGGCAAGCTTGAGAGGATCCGAGCTGTTTGCGATCCTGAACATGTCGTTCACGATCAAGGGCAACACCGTTCGGCCAGCAACTAGGAAGTTTAGGGATCTGATTAGCGTGCCTCCAAAGACTTCGAGGAGCTGACGCACTGTTTCCAATACCATCCAGCTGAGGGGACGAGAAAACACCGAATTGGTGGAAGTTTGTCAATGCCCTGGCCCGAGCGAGATAGCCTTCCGGCAGATTCTCGAGCATACGCGGGTCGTGGATCGAATTCACGTTCAGGAAGTCGTGGATCTGGAAAGCTATCCCGTGAATACGCCTCCGGTAGAAAAGTGAACGGTACGCACGTTCCACATGTTGTCGAAGCTGGTTGGCCTGCCGTCCATGTACCGCGGAAGCTCCGCAAGGAAGTCGGCATTCTCCTCTGCCATTTTCTGGTACGCGTCGGATTTGTACACCTGCTGGGTCCATTCGGCAAACTTCCCACACTGAGTCCATCCCTCCATGGAGATGTCATTGTCGGGCTCGATGGTTTCGACTGTAGGAATGATCAGCTTCAAGAACAGGGAAAAGACAGGGCTGTGAACTGACTTGGGATGGTCTATTGCAGTTCACCGTCAATCTCGAAGAATGCTTCCGATGTCAGAAAGCAAACTCACCTGGTATCCACCCATGGGGGCGACAATTTCAGTTCCATCGGCCAAAGTCGTGTTATACGCCTCCGATGCGGGGAACAACCCAGCGGTCAGCGACAACGCCGAGTTGATCACGACTCCTCCCTCTCCTCCGGCATCCGCTCGGATTTTGTACTGATCCTGATCAGCGACTTCTGTCTCGAAGCCCTCGATGTTCGAAGGGGACGACTCGTTGGCATATACCGAGCGCAAGAACTGCCCAAGCTGGAAATGTTGGACCTGTGATGGTGGTGGTCAAGATAAGATTGGTGTTTGACGGGGCATGATCTATGGCGACCCACATTGCCCAGCGGTGTGATGTGGGTTCCGGATGGTGTGTAGCTCGTCGACGACTGGTAGAAGCCCTGGCGATCTCCGTGACGGATGAGGAGGACGGTACCAAGAACCTTGCCGCCGTCTGAGCTGGACATTTTCAGAGACACGAGAAATAAGAAATTCGGGGGAGAGTCGAGGGACTGAAGTTCACCCCATCAGCGGAGGGCTTTATATATCGGCAAACATTGACATTGATTGGTGCCGCGCAGTGAGATCGTGCGAGGAACTGGGGTTTTTGGCGCAACGTTGGTGAGTTGTCTTTGCATGTCACAGGGCACAGGTCCAGGCTCCAAAAGACCTCCTCTACCATCGTTCAACTGGCTGGATGACTCCCTCTCAAACTCTCTCAATGAATGTGGACCGGTGCCATCTCTGCTCTGCAATCCCGAACGCATCCGAGAATGGTACTCCACTGCTTCCACGAGCACATCGCATTAGGATATGTAGGTGTACGTATCTACGTCGCGATTGTGGCCGACCAGGGTTTGTTGACTAGCTGTGAGTTCCGGTGAAAGACTCTTGAAACCTCTCACCAGAAGCCATCCACGAACGGATCTACTAGATGACTCGCAGCTATACCTCACTCTACCGGGATGGTCAGACAGAACAGTTCCTCAACTCTTCTCTACGTACTTACTGCAAGAAGGCCTTCAGAAATCGTTCGTAATTAATCACAAGCTAGAAGAACTCACTCTCCGCTTCCGTATGACCGAGGACGGTTACAGCTGACCAGACGCTTTCCGTCCACGCACGAGTAGCAAAGGCTCCGGGACTGGAACCATGATCTAGGAGATATCGGAGGACGAGTAGAGCGAGCTCACGAAGTCGGAGATAACAAATCCTGGACAGCAGATTGCCTATCAATACGAAGGCCTCCGAGCTCGAACGTTCTCATCGGATCAGCGCGCCTATTTTGGGCGAATGGAGATTAGCGACAGTTTGCTCCGACAACGTAGTGAAACTGGTGAGCGCAGCGGGCTGCGGTGCATGGTACATCAGGAAACTGTCAACGCGAGTGGCGAGGAACGTGTTTAGGCAGGTACCGGTACCTGTACAGGAAACAGCTCACAAGATGACGGCGCAGCTCCCGTAGGCGTCTTCCAAGCAGATGTCTTGACTTGATGGAAAATGGGTGTGTATTCAATAATTCTCATTTAATCAAAAGAGACGCCTTGGGGTCGGGAGGTTGCGGGACAAACTAGACAATCCTAGTAGGTAGCGGGAAGAAGAGTGTAGGAGCAAGGGTCTCGCAATGAATGCCATCCTGTGCCGTTACTAAACATGAGTCGTGTGTCAACGCCCGAGCTGGAGTGCTGGAAGCTTTGAGGATGATCTGTAACTAGAACCTACGAATCACGCGTGGGCAGGCATGGGTTAGCGTAAGAAGTAACGGAGGGTTTGAGAGGCTTACGAAATCAGAGTCATGGCTAGCGTCAACCGTCAATTGGGACGATAGCAGCGAAGAACTGTGGATAAGGTCAATAAGCTACACTTCACCGGGTTCAACCTCAGCCAATACGCTGATGAAAAGGGTAGTAATGTCCTGGTCTAGTCAAGGTTCCGCCCTTGTACTCTTTCGCGATCAAAGACTTGAGCTCGAAGGAGTTGGCATCCTTCCCCCACTGGGCCGGAAAAACCAACTTTGCATGATTGCCTGACGTTAGAGAGAGCGCCTTCCGTGTTGTCGTTCGTCTCTTGTTGTCATTTAAGACCTGTCGAAAGAACGCTGTCGTGATCCTCTTTAACCGCAGCCCGAGGCTCCTGGATCCACCCGCAATTTTGATGAATCCGAAGACAAGCAGGAGGGCCGGGAGCGTTGCGATCACGTATGCTCGATGCGGCGTGGAACTTGGACCACTTTTTTGGAGCGGATAACGGGACACGGTATTAGCGACGTGCAAAGCTTAATACTTGGACAATCAGTCTGCAACTTGGGACTTGTGTCCAGGAGCTGCGAGTTCGAAGGTTCCAAAGCAAGCTCCTATTCTGCGCATATGAGGGAAGCGTGAATGGCATGATTGGCCGGTGCGAGTGGTGGTGGCAAGAAGATAGCTGCGGTAGGCAACCCTGCCAACCCTAAAGGCTAAGTAGACGCTCGGTACTAGAGGTCAGACGCCGAGCACCTCTCCCATCACCGTCACGGCATCCGACTCTCCTCGCCTTTTCACTTGCCATATGAACGCAATATTGCAAGATGATCGATGATCAGCGAGCACAGCTCCTGCTCAACGTCGAACAACCCGAAGTTTTCACGATGCCAAAGATCATGGAGAAAAATGAATGAACCGAGCCCCCAGAGCAAATGACAAATACGGTTGCTCAGCGAGGAGCTTACTCACCAAGCATAACCGAGCCGGTATAAATTCGCGACTTCCCACCTTTGAAGCGTTATCCAAACATCCCACCTCTATCGCCTACCATGACTATCATCAACCATGGAGCACCAGGATTCCCCTACTTCACTCCCATCCAGAGCCCAGCCTCCGGAACCGCCGTTGATCCCCAGCCAGATGGCAAACCCATCCCGAAATTGTTCGAGCCCCTCAAGATTCGAGGCGTAGAGTTCCAGAACAGAATATTTGTACGTCTCCTTTGTGTTTCCGTTCATCTAGCATGAATGCTCAAGGATCTGCTTAATAGGTGTCGCCCATGTGCCAGTATTCAGCCGAGGATGGTCATGCTACAGCCTGGCATCAAGCACATCGTACGTCATCGCAAAAGATCATCTCTTGACCTAGATCTCAATTTCCCGGTAGTTGGTGGCATTTTTACCCGAGGACCTGGTCTTACAGTCGTCGAGGCAGCCGCCGTCGTACCAGAAGGCCGTATCACGCCTGAAGACTTGGGTATTTGGGCCGACTCCCACATCGCACCCCTTGCCGACATCGTCACCTTCGCCCACTCGCAGTCCCAGAAGATCGGCATCCAGATCGCCCATGCTGGCCGCAAAGCTTCGACCACTGCTCCATGGCTCTCTTTCTCCGCAACCGCAGAGAAGGAGGCCAACGGCTGGCCCGACAATGTTGTCGGCCCTTCAGCGATCAAGTACACGGATACGTTCCCAGAGGTCAGAGAGCTGACGAAGGCCGAAATCAAGGACGTCATAAAGGCATTCGCGGATGCTGCGAAGAGATCCATCAAAGCGGGCTTCGACGTCATCGAGATCCACAACGCGCACGGCTATCTCCTCGGCGAGTTCTTGAGCCCTGTGTCCAACCACCGCACCGACGAGTATGGAGGAAGCTACGAGAACCGAATCAGGCTGACCCTAGAGGTTGTCGATGCTGTCCGAGCAGCTATTCCCGAAGACACGCCTTTGTTCCTCAGGTACGTTCTCACACCTGTCTCGAGCTCAACCTCTCAATTAACGCTCTCTTGTTCTTTAGGGTTTCCGGCACAGAATGGCTGGAAGAGTCCATGCCTGATCAGGAATCCTGGCGCATTGAAGACACCGTCAAGCTCGCTCCCCTACTCTTCGCCCATGGCATCGACCTCCTCGATGTCTCCAGCGGAGGTAACCACCCCAAGCAGAATATCCAGAAGTCACCTTTCCCAGACAACAACGCCCGCTATCAGTCCGACCTTGCCAAAGCGGTGAAGCAGTCCGGCGACAGCAAGATCCTCGTGAGCGCTGTAGGTGGGATTAAGGATGGGAAGACCGCCAACAGCCTCCTGAACGACGGAAGCGCGGATGCCATCTTCGTCGGGCGGCATTTCCAGAAGCACCCCGGTGCAGTGTGGCAGTTCGCCGAGGAGCTCGACCTGCAGATTCACGTCGCTAGCCAGATTGGTTGGGGCTTCTTTGGCAGGGGTAGTGTGGGCAGGAGGGACTTGGAGAAGCTGAAGCCGCAGAAGTAATTTATCAGGTGCTTGGGTGTTGTAGATGGTTCATCATACCGTTGACATAGACCTAATCTCCTTGGACCATAGACGCGACTGTAATTAGAAGCAGAATAAAACTGTTGTACATCTCTACACTTGTGGGACGCACCGCCACCATATCTGGACCGAAGTCATTTCAACACGAGCAGACCTGCTGCCACGACCATTTCAGAGTAACTCAATGTCACAGCTCATTCACCCTCTATCTCGGCTCTCAACATCCTGATCTCGCTTCTCATCCTCTTATTCTCAGCTTTCACTCTATCGTTCTCAACCTTGATCTTCGCAAACTCAGCTTTCACTGTCTTATTCTCGGCCTTCAACCTAAGTGGGAAAACAAACTCTCGTTAGCATCGTGGTGATTTGTACCTAGAGGGGAACTCGGTGCTCACAGAACGATTTCGAATATGCTGTCGGCATCCCTGTCTTTCCATATCGCAATCTGAGTAGTCTGCAAGGCCAACTCGCCACGAAGCGAAGCAAGACTTCCGGCATCGTCTGGATCTTGGTTTGCCTGGCGATGTGTCAATGTTCGGTCGCAATTTGAGCATTAACCATAGGGCGACACCCACCTGCTGGTTCAAGCGTGTGAAATCCAGTTTCTAATCAACGAGTTCTTAAATGCATGAAAAATGACACTATGGCGACGACGGTACTCACCGCAGCAAGTGCCGAGGTGTCGGCGAAAGGGCCTTCATCGATGTCCTTCTCAGCGGCCACACGATGTGTACCTACCAGCCTGGTCGGGCTGGCAGGCTCAACCCGAGCTCTGTGAACACCGATTTGAGGTGTGTTATTGATTAGAGTCTCTGCGGAGCCTGGCTCCGGGCGTGGATCCTCCCTTCGACTGGGCGTCTGAGGGCTCGAGGTTGCTGGCTGAGGGTTGATCCACCCTGAAAGTAGGTAGATCTGAGAGTTGAGGAATGGAAGGGCCAAAAGATAATCCATACCATTCCATCCGCAACCATTGTCGCTGTTACAGCACCAGAACAGCCTGAAAAAAATTCAAGGTCAGGGAGAACCCCTAGGGCGAGATGACGCCCTACTTGTGGAGGTTTGGGGAATCTGTTCTCTTGACTGTTTCTTCCTTACAGGGATTGCGGTGTACACGACAAAGGGGTGGAACGGTAGCCATGTCGATGGAGAGCTGGCGAATGTACGAGTGAAGTCTAAGAAGGGGCAGGTTATGTATCCTTGAGGTGGGAAAGTCATCCCCATCCAGAGGTGCGCCGCACAGCCTGCCCTCTGCTTGACAGTGGCGTGTCGTGAAAGTGGTGGACGGTGCTGATCGACGTTCTTCTGATTCAGACGTATGGTAGACATTCATGAGAACAACTCACCTTGCTCTACGTGAGCTAAAACTCTCTTGGCGAGCGATACAGCTAGAGGTCCTCCACCAAAGACAATAGTATGCTCCGAGGTGTGCGGTGTTTGATGCTGAGCAGGTAACAATTAGTACCATAACAAGCAACCGTTTCTAGGAAAGCACACAGCAGATCTGTCAGTCTGTTCTGCCACTGACGGGTAGAATGGACCAGGAGGCGTACTAGTGACTCGCATCGCACGAGTGTCAGCGATATCCGCCCCATACAGCAGTCGGAGCACTGAATAACGCAACTTCAGGTGGAGAATGAAGTTCAGGAATATGTTTGGGCGCCAGAGTTCGTACAAGCTCGAAGAAGTCGTCTGTGAGCGTCGCAGATCAAGCGTTTCATTACACAGATGGGGGGATTGATTTGTTGCAAGACTGTTGAAAGAGGTTTACATCTGCTCTGTTCTGGGATATGGAATGCATCAACATCGGAAGTAAGAGCAAATCAGTCACTGATGGGCATTGGGCGATACAAGAGACTTTAACCTCTCATTCTCTGCTCTCGACGCCTCGTTCGCTGCTCTCAGCGTTTCGTTCTCTAGTTTCGACCTAGACCCATGCAGTGTCTTAGTACATCACGGTTATCTTGGCGAGTAAAGCATCACTCACAGTACAATTTGAGCAACGTCGTGGGCACTCCCGTGCTTCCACTGGGAGATCTAGGCGGCTTGCGAGGCCAGCTCGTCGTGCATCTGTGCCAAAGTTTGAACGTCTGCGGCATTTTCATTTGCCTGAGAATCTATCACCGTCCGACCACGAACCTGCAACTCGAGATGTCGGCTTGTGCTTACCATCTGTTGTATCAACATCGGACCTCCAAAGTCCAATTTCCAAGAAATAAATCCGTGAGTGCTGAAGCTGCAACCAGAAAACGATAGACCTGACCAAAGGAATCATCGAAGTGTCGGAAAACACGTCTTCGTCGTCGCCCTCGGGTTTGAATTGCACGATTGTTCGCTGGGATGGGCTTGCGTTCTCGAGTTCAGTCTGATACGAAGTCGACGAATACTGGACTAGAGTCGCGGCAGAGCCTGGCTCAAGATTATGACAGCCGGGTCTTGAATCGGCTCCTTGTCTAGGTGTTTGAGGTGCGACCGGCTGCGGTTCTAACAGTCCTAGTAGTAACCCTGTAAGTCTGAAGGAGCAAAAAGAGTGACGGAAACCTATCACTGTGCCATCCGCAAGCACCATCACCCCCATACGCGCTCCCGAGTATATGGCAGCACCAGAAATACCTAAGTAGTCAACACTTTGTCAATCGCTGTTCCGCAAGAAGCTGAAGTTCGGAGAATTGTATCTTACTCGTTGTAGTTTCGGGCATTTGGATTCTGGACGAGGCGTCGCACACAATGTTCTCGTCTTCCCAACATAGTGGCACATTGGTGAGGGCGGACGCCCTGTCCATGATATGCAGCGTACGGTTAGTAGGAGGATGAAGGCGGTGTTCAAGAGCGACGCCAGGTTTGTCTCAGGACGGTGGAGGAAAACAGTCTCAATGAGTAAAACACACCATTTCTCGCCGCCTGGGCTCCTGCTTAGGAGTGGTGTGCAGTGAGACGGTAGTCAACAGCAATTCTCTCGTCCTCACGTTCAACCAGCGCTCGATGGTGAGGACACTTCACGACTCCCTTGCTTAAGGAAGCGTCAAGTTGGTTTGAGGTCGAGAAGGCGGACGTTTGATCTGTTGGTAGATGGAGTTATATGCACATCAGCCCCAGAGTCGTAACGACTGAAGAGCTCAAGCAATCTCCACCCAGTATACAAAAACGTGCAGATGGGTACGCGGAAAAAAGCACAAGCAGTAGAGGATGGAGGTCATAAGATATTTGGATGCTGTCAACTTTATAAGCTGAATAGTCGGACTTTGGCGTGTTCGAGGAGATCCATGAGCCTTTGAAGCAGCTGTGTAAAGGATCTATCCCTTGGAGAGCGATCTGAATTTGATTCATGCATAAAGACGCATTGGAAGTTGAGGTTGAGTTGCGGTCGAGGCAACCACTCGCGAGCGTGCGGCCTCTGTCCACCATCAACGGATCGTTGATCGTATCAGTGGTTTCTGGTGCCAGGCACGCTGCAGGCCGGCGTCGACTCGTCGCGAACTGCTACTACATAGGCCGGACATAGGCTGCGCCTGAAATCAGCAGCTCCTGAGGCTGCCGAGACTGTGAGAATAATTGTACACGGCGTGAATATATAGTGATATTGCACGGCGCAAGAATACATGCCTTTTTTTTATGCAGCAACTCGAAGTGTCTTTACTACCTACCGATATACGGCAGTAGCGCGCAAATATGCATGGCCAGAATACCGACGTCAAGTTTCTCTCTTCTCTGTACCCATACAGGCTGTTGAAATAGTGTCCGTAGGTCTATTGACGAGAAGCATCCCCAAACAAAAAAAAACTTCATAGCTTCTCGCGGATATACAAGCGCGAAACCTCCGTTCGCGAGCTCGTGGTCTGCACTGCCTACTAGGTCCTCTACAGCTTTGGCAAGACTTACGAGCCTACAAACAACTGTAGATTTCGACGACGACGAACCTCTGCATCGCTTTCACTGGATTTCCGCCCACTATCTTCGAGCGGCACACTCAGACAGAGGCATAACCCTTTCTGCCGATCTGATCGAGTTGCAAGCTGCAACTCAGACCGCTGAAGGTTGGCGCACCTGGACGATAATCTGAAAATCTATCCCGGCTAAGTGTGCTTTATTATTACTTATCTCCACCACAACATTCGCGAGGCGGCAGAACTGGAACCGATCGAACGTACTGCGGAAACATGCGAATCACAAACCCCCGGAGTTCGGGACTTCGTAGGCTGCACGAGTGTCGACGTGGGTTTGTCAATGATCTTCGAGTCTGCACTCCGCGGCCTGATACTTACACAGATACAGCGACCTTCGACCAGACGCATGAATTATTCAGACAGGGGCCGGGACTTACACGCCGTTTCTCAGCGACCATCGCTCAGCACTCGACGTTTTGCCAGACTTCAGCTTACGAGGAGGGATGATGCACTGTGTGCATGTATATGCTTCCACTCTGGCGATGTTGGTTGCGTATATTCCTCTGGTGGTGACCTTCTCCTCTACGGCTATTTTCACACTGGCACGACACCTCCGCAAAATTACTATCACGGTCGAACCATACTGCCCTCGAACTTTTCAGCAGACTCTCCAGAGTCATGGGACGGTGGCCACAGTACGACGAGGACGAACATTGTCTTCCAGACGGCTTTACGCTGGTGGGCTATGATGCCGAGCAGCAGAAGTACTTTTTCAAGGAGCGAGAAGGGGCGTTATGGTCTACGTAAATGGAAAAACTGAACGCGATCACGGGGTTCAGGTTGCTTTTGCTTTGTGCCAACTTTGTGCGGCTTGGTGACAACTTAGACAGCCATTCTCAGATAGGCTTACCATCCGACTCTCCCCCATCATGACCTCCATAAACCCAGTCACTCGCCAGATAGCCGACATCCACATATCCTCTTCCCAGCCCACCAACCCCCGACCACTAGGTCACACCAAACAGCCCTCCCAAACCAACGTAACCAAACTCCTCACCAAATATGCTGCCCCCAACCCTCATGCCGCTAAACCACCTTCCCGAGTCCCATCTCCCACAAAGCCCCTCGCCTCGCGGTCGAAACCCGTCGATCCACAACCCGCTCCTTCCTCCTCAAAGCCAGTGCTCGAAATCGGCAAATACGACGGCGGCCTGGAACTGGAGAACGAGGAGCGTGGAACCGTAGTCGAAGGCGCCGCAGCTCGTGCGCTAGCCCTCGACTCCTCCATGATTCAAGTCAACCCCACACCCAAATGGACCCTACACTCCTTCGAAATCGGCCGACCACTAGGAAAAGGCCGCTTCGGTCGTGTATACATGGTCCGCACCAAGCCCCCACACACCCCATACATCCTTGCCCTCAAAACGCTCTACAAGTCCGAAATCGTGCAAGAGGGCGTGGAGAAGCAGCTGCGGCGTGAAATCGAGATTCAGCAGAACCTGAGGCATCCGAATATATTGAGGTTGTATGGGTACTTCCATGATTCGAAGCGGGTGTTTCTTATGCTGGAGTTTGCGGGGAAGGGGGAGCTGTATAAGCAGTTGTCGAAGCATGGGTCGTTCTCGGAACGGAGGTCGTCGAGGTATATCGACCAGATGGCGGACGCACTGTCGTACCTCCACTCGAAGCATATCATTCATCGAGATATCAAGCCGGAGAACCTGCTCATTGGGATCAACGGAGAGCTGAAGATTGGCGACTTTGGATGGAGCGTGCATGCGCCGGGTAACAGACGCAAGACGCTGTGTGGGACGCTGGATTACCTTCCGCCAGAGATGGTGGAGAACAAGGCACACGGGGCTCACGTCGATCTGTGGGCGTTGGGTGTCCTGATGTATGAGTTTCTCATAGGGAACCCGCCGTTTGAGGACCGGAGAGGTGCCAAAAGTAAGTTCCCGCTAACTACTCTCACACCACCAAGCTCATCGTGCCTCCCTTGGCAGACACCTACCTGAGAATAGCCAGAGTGGAGCTCCATTTTCCTGCACATGTTTCCGCCGAGCCGCGCGACCTCATCACTAAAGTCAGTCTTATTCCTTCTCCTTATGATATGTCGACTGATCGTCCCACCACCTTGCTAGCTTCTCCAATACGAGCCCGAGAAGCGGCTGTCGTTGACGAAAGTGCTGGTGCACCCTTGGATCATCCGTTATCGACCCAAGGACGCATGATTTCCACTACATCCAACACCACTGGACTACAGGGATCTGCACTGAGCCCTGGTGCTGGCCGCCCATGCCTTCCCTATGTGAACCACTGCGCTGAGCTCGGGTGATACTCGATGCTGGATGTTGGCAGCAGGCCGGAGCAGGCGCACCAAGTCTTTACGCGCTTGCTTACGTGCTCATGTCTCCCCACCCCGCTGGGTACCCGACCTGGTACGCCGAAGCTCAGTCGTGGACAGGCAGTCCTATGAGCGAAGGGGAAGACGGGAAGAACGCCAACTGTTCATTAGTATTAGGTACATTGGTCCCATAGGACGAGACGTGCTGGTACAACAATGAATCGCTTCTTGGATATATTCTAGACTAGCAGACAACCGCGATGCAATGACTCCTTCATTGCGCGCAAAATCGGATCCTCTAAGAAGTCTACATTTGACTGCGTATCAGGTTCATTCGCAACTGCTACTCCAACTTCACTCGCTTGAGGGTCAGGTCGCCTTCTTTTCACGGGGATCGCCACCTAGTGAGCTATGGCTAGCTTCTTGCTCTTCAAGCGAAGCCGACGGCGTTTTCTTCGAGCGCAAGTGCTCTCGCCTCTCCAACCACAAAACCAGGTACGTCACGGCCACCGTAGCAACCGAGACGCAGATCAGCGCTATCATGCCGGCTTGGAAGTCGGGCGCATCGGTAGCGGGGTAGAAGACGAGAGGCCACCAGGCGTTGATGACGTTGTTCCACATGCTGTTGATGATACGGTGTTAGAGTGGTGCGAGTAAGAGGGGAAGAGAAGGCGTACTTCATTGAGGCGAGGACGATGCCTCGCTCTTGGTTGTCGTCGGCGCAGATTTCGTTGGCCCAGCTAAGTAGTGAGTTAGATAGAGTAAAATGGGAACTTCAAGCCGCTGCTTGACTTACGCGAAAGTCGTAGCTTGTCCTGCATATGACGCCCCTAGAGAGAATGTCAGCTCTTGCTCACCCGTTACCCAACTTGGATTACAGACCTGCTAGATCTAGGGGTTTGGTGTGAGCAAGTCAGCCTGACTCAGGACAGCGAGATAGCTTACAAAACGCGAAGAACTTGAGGCCTATGGGGCTACCAGGTACCAACAGACAGATTCCAGAAACGATGCAACAAGCAGCCATGTAAAGGAGAACAACCGATCTTCCCCCAGAATAATCGGTCCACGCAGCGCATAGTAGCGTCGACACGATCGCAAACGCCGTCGCACCCGAGGGGTAGTAATCTGATTACCGGGTGAGTACTTGCGAGGCAACGTGCTTAGTAGGCCGACTCACCGTTCTGCTCGACGGTGTACCCACCGATGGCCTTGAGCCACTGCCCCATGATGTTGTTGGAGCCGAGACTTTCAGTCTCTCCGGAGATGGCGAACTGGGCACGCGAAGTACCGCGAATGAGCGGTATCTCAGTTGGGGATCAGAGGGTTGGGATTTACCAGGAGGCTGCAGCCGTACCATCTCCATCTGCTAAGAACCCTGCGAGCAAGACCCCATGATAGGTCGTGTTGCTGTACGTCTGTGCCGGGGCCCAGTCGCTCGTGTGCGAGTACACGCTCCTAAGGTTACGTTTAGCCTCGTGATCTCGAGAGCAGCGGAAGAGCTACCTCTTCGGTCAAGTAAAATGCTTTCGTGGTTGCTGGAACGTCTGGGAACACGAAGAAGCCGTAGAACGCTATTGGGAGAGTGATGATTCCATCTATGATGAACCTGTAGTACGGGCTGTCAGGAAACATGGCGTAGGTGGTGTGGAAGATCTCTTACAGCCATCGCCACCCGCTACGCCCAGCAACGCTATTGAGGTGTCTGATCGAAGGCTTAGACGATACAATATGCGAGCAAAGCGTTGTGCGCAGCGTACTTGTACACCGCAGCTTGGAGCACGCCAGAGAACCTGTGCAACACACCACATCAGTCATTTAGAATCAGAAAAAGCAAGGAGAAATTGACGAACAGAGTCCCAACCAAGCCGGACGCTGTGAATATAGCGGATCGCTTGCCCAGTTCGGCTGATTTATACCATGACCCAAGGATGTAGTGGGTTCCCACAAACGTAGAGGACTCGGCCATGCCCTGGATGAATCGGATGCCGTAGATCTGTAATGCAAGTTAGCCTCAGGCGCAAGAGCTTGGTCAAGAGACGGTGCTTACCGATTCAACGTTGTGGACCGCGCTGGTGCAAAAGGTAAGGATACCCCACGCGATCTGCATGAGCGGGAACCAGATCCTCGGAGGAAACACCTGAATGGCTAGATTATCTGATAGGCATTTGTTACTGTGTACTAGGAAGCGAGGACCATCTCATAACGTACTGGGTATCATCCCCACGATGTAGCCGCAAGTGAAAATGGTATTGATTTTCTGAGTGAAGATAGGTCGAAGACAGTTCGAATTTCTTGAGCGAGAGGGGGTCCCACGTTGAATTCTGTGCCCTGCATGTCCAACTCTTCTTTCATTCCAGAAACATACGCGTTGTTAATGTTGCTCCGGTCAAGATCTAGTCGAGTAACAGCTTCGGTGAGAAGTTTGGACCGTAGAAAGATGAGTGAAGCTTACAATTGCTGAAATACTGGAGCGCAGAGCCAATCATGATAAGCAGCGACTGGCGTGCAGGCATATATGTTCCACAGTACCATCAGGCAGCAATACGACAGAATGAACCAGTCGATCTTCAGGAGCAGCCCTCTTTCCAGCTTGGTGGACGGCCGCTCTCCCCAAACGAAGGCACGAACCGCAGAAAGGTTTCGGACCATGTTTTTGAAGCAGAACGAGTGGGCTGAAGGCCGTTTGCCTGGGTGTTGAAGTAGAGTTAGCGAGTGCAATATAAGGCATAGAGATTCTATTCTTGGATCCCAGAAGGAGGCACTCCCGGACCGTGTGGCTACACACATCACATGCCAAACATCTACTTGAGCTCAACGTCGACAACCGCGGCGACGACGGCTCTCAATACATCCAGTTCTTATACTCTCCGCGCAAACCAGATCGACAGGAAAATTTCCTCCAAGTTTCAGTAGAAGTGCGATCATACCGAACACTTCAGGGCGTTTCTTCATGGGCGTCCACCTGCGGCAGGCCCAAGCACTATGAAAGCATTTGATCTTCACCACTCCGAGTCGAACCAACTGCGGTCGACTCAGCTATGTGTACCCTGAGCGACACTTCTATCGCAGTGCATGCCGACTTGGACTGGACTCGCGCAGCTGAGGCTGCGCTTCAATACCGACAGTCATTCAACATGGGCGATGTAACTTCACATCTCGCTCTAGAAGATTCCTGGCTAACGCAGTCTCATTTCTAAGCAGGTTTTGTGCTGACGAAAACAACTTCATGTCATCGGGCATCTCTAGATCTGAAATTCGCACTGGGGGCAAGATAATCCTACTTAGTTCTCGAGCCCAAAGGACCTGATGAATTCAGTTGCTGGATGCTGCTGATTCATGCGCATGAACAAAACGCTGCCGGAACGCACCGAGGAGTAGCTGCGGCTGCTTCAGCGTTCAGCGCCTTATGCTGGCATAAAGGAGGTACCACCGAACTATGGGCAGTATGACCTAAATATCTTCAAAGTTCATCTCTCGCCTCGCTTCGCGACTAACCGTAATGCGTGCCACGTTCAATCCTGCGGCTCCTCTCTTCTCGTTCTTGACAAGCCCAATCCTCGCTGCAATTTTCGCCTCCTCCAAAGCCTCAACTGACCTTTTTTCCGCCATTCTCCCACGCGACGCTCATGTCCATCACCACAGTCATGGCGCGCCTCTGCTGGAGCTGAATGAGACGGAGGTCACAATTTACCACTCGTCCACACCGCCCTCGTACTAGTCTATCGACGTCGACGACCCCAACAACCCGAATAGCCCCCAGCGCCCCGGTCTGATGGCTGCACATGTTGTATTCATGAGTCTTGCCTTCTTCCTCGCTCTTCCGGCAGGTATGCCGTCTCAAGCAGTCACTGAAAATTTGGGATTCTGATGCTTTTTACAGGTATCGCCCTTCGGTCGGTCAGGCATTCGCTCCATGGCCCGGCGGTCGTGAGCTTCCACTGTCTCTGCGCGCTTGGCTGTGCATGTAGCGCCCTTTATGCCAAGTCGACCCCAAATATGTGGGTGATACTCAATAACGTGCGGTTGCGCTCGGACTCGAGAACTGACGCGATAACAGGTAAGAAGGCGCTGCTCACAGTAAGCAAGGATATGCGATCATAGTCGGGTCTTTGTGCCTCTCTTCTATCGACGTCTCGCAACGGTTGCTCCGATCGTACCGCTACATCCGTTCCGGGAGAAAGCTGCAGCCGCGCATTGTTTGGGATCACTTCGTGCGAGGGGTTGAAGAGCACCAGCCGAAGACTCTGGACAGCGAATATGAGACATCTGTGGCCGAGGCAGCGCAGCCGTTAGGATCTTATTCAAGACCCACGAGCCCCGACTGGAGCGAGGAGCAACACACAGATCCGCAGAGTGAAGTTTATCACCATCGGCGACATTATTCACACACTTCAGAAGGAACACTGGTATCTCCTTCACCCGCAAGGGACTCCTCTTTCGAAAAGTCAGGCGAACCTAGTGCGCATGTATGGGCACCTGTCGGTGGTATCGCTTTTGCAGCTGTCGAACGGGCTCTGGCTTTCCTTGGCTTTGTGGTGCTCACTACAGGTGTCGTCACATACACTGGTGAACAACCGCACTAACGACATGCGCTTTGAGTCTTCTTCAACGCTTTTGACTAACAGGTGGTTGTCGCGAGAATTATCTCAATGGATGACTCGCTCGTCTAATAATTGAGTGCCCAAAGTCATACGCGCAGAACGAAGTGTAACCGCTTCCAGAGGGTGGGCTCTTCTGGTGCTACGGGCTCATAAATTTTGCTCGGTTGCTCGGCGCTCTTGCGGACCTTGGCTGGTCATGGAACCGACTTGCTCACGGACGCCCGAAAGCCACAGCGGAGATGGTGGAATCTCTCATAATCTTTACCTACGGAGTCCCGAATACTTGGATGGAACGATGGGGCGCAAGCGCCGGAGATCCGTATACTACTAAGCAGATACAACATATCGGCATTGCGGTCAGCCCAAACTTTCTCTAGCGGCTTTGGGATGCTGATGTCGTACTAGGTTATGTTCTGGTTTGCGGGTCTTCTCGGAATTGCGATCGAGTCCAACTGGGTGAGGCAGGTTCTTGCGCAGACACTGCTACAGTCCAGCGCCCGAGGAACGAACGAACCCAGTTCTGACACCCAGTACGGGTGGAGTTTCAATCCATTCCCTGCCCTGGTGATTGGGGTGACAGGCGCAACAATGGCCGCGCACGCAGACTTACTTGATCCAGGTACGTCCATTCTGGGGCATCATCCGCGTGATTGACCCGGGTCATCTGCTACAGGTCCAGATTCATACGTTTTGGGGCGGATTCTTGGTCGCCTTCTCCGCGCGGCGAATCTTTACGTACTTCCTTATCTGGCTCAAGCCTCCACAAGAGACTAGCCCTTCGAGGCCTCCCACCGAGGCAATGGCAAGCTTTTTCTCAGCATGTGGTGGCTTGACATTCATGATGTCGACCGAGGAGTTGACAATTGCAGCGATGCGGCGGGGACGAGATGGTACGCCACGCACCCATCGACAGGCTGAAATTGTTATGCTCACCTCGGTCTTTGTCTGTCAGATGCCATGATGTTCCTCAACGTCGCAGTTGCAGTCACCTGTTTCGCGTTCTGCTGGGTGCTTCTCGTTGTCGTGTTCATGGCATGGCTGAAACGCAATTCTCTGCTCAAATGTACTTTCTGTCGGGGTTGACCATGCCCTGCAGCCTCTCATGGTAGAGCTGTCTGTAAATACACATGTACTCACTCTTCTGGTGATATTGCACTCTAATGCATTCCCACAAACACTATGCTACCAAGGCAACCGTACATGTGAAGTCTGTTAAGGCACCCATCCAGATCCAGAATCCCGACCAGCCGCATCCCACGAACCCCTTCCAGCAGCTCGGCCGGCTTTCAAAGTTTGTCTGATACAGAACTCTTGTAAGCTGGGCGGATGCAATGCCCACTCCGGCGTAAAACAGTGGGCCCTGGCTGTTCAAAAAGCCGGCGTAGGAAATCAGCCCCATCGACGAGGCAGACAGCGCGGAAAGCACATGTCTGGAATGGTCCCCAAATAGCAGAGCAGTGGATCGGATGCCCACAGTGACGTCGTCTTTCTTGTCCTGATAGGCAAGGTGAGCATGGTGTAAGAGGGGGGTCTGAGGGGAACCAACCTGGTGAGCGTAAATGGTGTCATACACCAGAGTCCAGCAGATACCTCCGGCATACAAAGGAAGACATACGCCCCAGTTGACGGCGCCAGCAACGGCTGACCATCCGAGGAGGGCGCCCCAATTGAAAGCGAGCCCTGGTCAGAGAATAATGAGATATAAAACAAGGTTTTCAGAGGAATAGGTCTCACCGAGGACTGCCTGAGGCCAATGTGTAATTCGCTTCATGAACGGATAGATTGTCACGACGGATAGCGAAGCAGCACCGAGTAGGATGCTGCGAGTATCAGCTATGTTAGCATTAGATGAATGGACAAAAGAGGGAAAAGGGCCAGCACCTGTACATGTTGAGCTGAAGCAACACGCCCAACCCGACTGCCAGTTGACCTCCCAGGAAGATGAATGCCTGCTTTGGCGTAATATCCCCTCGAGCCAAGGGTCTTTGCTGAGTTCTCTCTTAATACTATCATTAGATGTCCGAATTGACTGACATGCCCTGACGACGTACCGACAGCTTTATCAAGATTTCGGTCCCACATGTCGTTGATAGTACATCCCGCACCTCGCATGACCAGCGCACCAGTACCAAATAGGGCGATATACGTCAAGGGGACAGTGTATGGCGTTGGCAGGGCGTACGCTGCCATTGTGATTGACCAGGCTAAGGCAAGTTATAATGACAACCACTCTACTGAGTACGTTCAGACTAACTCACTGCATGGATACAATAGCAGCAAAGTGCCAATAGGTTTGTCTATTCGCGTCAAGTACAGGTAAGGCCGAACTTTGGCGGGAAGGCGTTCTACCCATGAACTAGGAGGTTTGAGGCTAGTCTCGATAGAAATCGCGGGTTTTGAAGGAAGATGAACTTCTAGGCGCGTTCTGTTTGACGAAAATGGCCGTGTAGCATCGCGAAGAGGCCGAAGGCGCGAAGATAAGCTGTAATGAGCTCGCCGACATTTAGGGAAGTGGAGAAACAGGTTCATTGATCACCTGACAGCGGAGGCGCACATTCTGCGCATCATCTCTTGCACAATCTTAGTCTACTTTATTCACGTCCCTTCAAATCTTCCTGCTTCATGAGTCGCAGCACAAGACGCTGTGAATGCTTTCATGTGTACAGTGCTGTCAGTCGGGTGGACTAGATATGAACAAGATGATCCATGGTTTATTCCACAAAGGTCAAGGCAAGTTGCAGGTGTATGATTTGAATTCCTAAGATCGAATAAAGCAAGCGCGTTACGGAGCAGAAAGCTCCTCAACAGACCCGAGCAGATCACCACTCCTTTCCGAGCTTGAATGACCACTCCCAGTCTGAACATCATAATGAGAACCGGCACGAGAGGAATGAAGTCAACGGGGAACCGCACCAGCATACACTTCGCCGTCGTCATCGATCACTCGACTTCTGACGTTGTAGCTTCCCTGTTGAAAGAAGATGAGGGAAACCCGAGAAAGGTGGGTTATACTTCACGAACCGAGCGTGCTAGCATTCCAGATGGACTAGTTTCGGGGTCAAAGTTCTTCACGTACGCCTCGCCAGATGGGTGGGGGCCGTAGGAGCCTAGCATTTGCTCCAGCTTGTCAACTGGGAGAACGCGTCAAACATCAACCAGGAGGTAGGGGCGAATTGTCTGTTTACCTTTGACGCCAGCTCTCTTCACGATTTGGATATATCTGACACCCTATTCTCGTCGTCAGCCAAGATTGGCGCCAGTCTGTTGGAAGAACTCACAGAGATGATGGAGTGGTTCACCTTGAAAGAGATTCGAACGCTGGAGGAGTATCAGCACACTCTCGTGTAAGTAGTATCCCAGCTGCATTACTTGTATTCGACTCCTTCTTTGATGACGATGGGGTTCTTCTTGGTTTCGGAGATAACGTTGGGATCCTGGACGTTCAGGCTGATCTTTCGGCCAGAGGGTAGGGTATCTGATGCGAGCTCCAGAGTCATAACCGTCACCTGTGCTGCACTATTACCTCAAATACCTGGCAAAGAAGGAAGTAGAGCACACCTTAGGGCCAGAAGCAGCACCTCCAGCGGCGTCAGGGACGATGCCAAGGCTGGCTATACGGCAAAGATTAGATGGGCCGTCCAAGCAACCGTTCAAGCAGGATATTCGACAGACCTTTCCACCTCGCCAAGCTCTCGTCCTCAGCATCAAGTTTGGCGTACTCATCAGCGGTCTTCGTAGGGCCCACAGGCTTGTAGCCTAAGGCGAACGTTGGTAAGTGATTGATCTCACGGTTCTACGCAGCATCCTTTACCTGGGGTTGCGCTAGGCTTGAGATCATCGTGGTCGTCGTCGTGGGGCTGGTTCAACGATATCGTTAGCTATGCGACCGATGCAGAGTAAAGCTAGAACGTGTACGGTGGACATGGCTATGGTTCGGAGGAGAGTTACTTCCAATCTATATTTGAATGCAGCCAGGTAACCACAAAGATCACATCGATTTCACACGATCACGAAACATATAATTGGGATCATCGGAGTCAATCTGGGCAGGTACTCGCGTACAAGGGCAGACTCCTCTAGAGCAAACGGAATGGGAGCAGTAATTACTACTATTTAATGTGTTGTTGAGGGTGAGGAAGAATACGTCAAGAAGAGAGAGCTACCAGAGACCTTGATCTGCACGGTGGAAGTTTACGAAGCGGATGAAGTGACTCTGCAATGCTTTGCGTGGTTTCCGTTGATTGGTCCACAGATACACAAAAGTGAGAGGCTACCGAGAAAGCGTGTCCATTGTGCAGAAAGCAGTCATAGATCAGTACTTGGTAGCAAAAACCTGCGCGAAGGATTCGGTGGACGGTGTCTGCGCCGACGATGGGTCGTGGTGATGCATTTTCTCTGTCGTGGGCAGGTGCTATGTCATTCGGGCGTGTGCGAGCGAGAAGAGATTGCGTACCGCCTTTGAACCAGCATTTTCCTTTGCTAAGGTGGTAGCACTTGATACCATTAGGACATACGTGCCCCCAGCAGCATTTATCGCCGTAAGGACACGTCAAACCTTGTACGCATCTGAGAATCGATCACCGGGACTGAGCGTGGACACTCACTGTTCTTCAGCCAGTTGCAGGGTGCTTTTTTCGCATTGACTGAAAGCGAGGCTAACTGCTCTGTCGTGAGCTTGTAGCTGTGCGAATACTTGCAAGCAGCCTGAAGAATGAGAGGAGTGAGCTCAGGGTAGCCGGGAACTGAAACGCGTCCTGTAGGTCACTTACGCCCTTGGAACACGTCATGAGATAATGCTCGTTGCACGGTGGAGGTATCTCTAGAGTGATGAACTTAATTCAAGTCCACAGAAATAGGCAAACGCAGTTGTGGCGCACGTTTATGGAGAGGCTGTGGGACCAAGAGTTACGTTCAGGACAAGATCGTAACACCTCGTCGCAAGATCCAGAAATAACGCACCAAAGCAGGGTCCACAATCTTCGGGCTTTGGTTAGGGGACTGAGGACTGATCAGTCCTCCGTTCGTTACGAACGAAGGAAACCTACTTCCAGCACCAGGAGAAATGCTCTGGGCCTGATTTTCGAGAGTCCCAACAGGATAGACCATGAACAAGTCCTCAGCCGAGACGCAGGCGACAGGATACCGATCAAATTCGATAGGAGCCTCTCCAGAAGCCGATAGCAGGACAAGCTTCCCGAGGTGATCGCTTTCCAAGGCGTCCAGCATGGAAGCCTCGTGCCCTCCTGGGAAAGAAGTGGGTCAGCGGAGTCGATGCTTGGTTGCCGTACCACGTACCACAATAGAACATGCGAAGAGTTTGTGGAAGGCGAATGTATGTTTCTGTTGTATGTGATTAGGCTCTGTTCGTCCGATCATGAGAAAACGCGTACGGAGGTAATCTAGTGGCGGGTTTATTAGCCTCAGACCTTAGGTTCAAGTAATCGATGAGCTGATGAGATAGACGTACCTCTCATTTTACTGTCCACTCCATTTTCCCTGCCCAGACCAACGTCGACCATCGAAAATTGCGCTGAAGCAGCACTAAAGCCCTAAGTGTGGAACAGCCGAGTCAGCACCGTGACCCGGACCAAGTAGCTAAATGTCATACCGCTGCGAACGAGTCAAACTGTGTTGCTGAGCAGACGTTGTTTGCCTGGAGTAGCGATACCAGTCGACTTTTCGTGTAGTACACGTTAACCCAGTACCAAAGTCCCCCGAATAGCTGAACGTCCTCCTTGAACAAGTGGTCCGCAATCACTTTGGTGAGTCTCTGCGCAGCCTGTCTCCCGCCCTCGTAGCCCTGGACCAGAAGACTGGGAAGGAAAACATTGTGGTCGCCGTTGAGGACGCAGATTATCAACGTCGTTTGTTGCTGATCCAAATTTCGGTCAATAATACCTCGGGTGGGTGGCGAGAAGAGTACACACCTGGAAGAAGTTGGCTGAAGTCATGCGCCTGTTGAGAGACGCCACCTGCGCATTATGCGCTCTCGTGGTTCGTTCATAGCTATCCTTGAGTGACGCGTGCGCTTGCCTCCACCTAGCAAGCTCGCCATCGAGCTCACGGACTTGATTCTCTAGCTCTGCATTACGACGTACAGTAGCCGACGCCAGAGCTGATAAGCAAGGTTCTCAGATTACACAGGCGTTACGCCGGGAGCTCGACGCACTGGCTAATCGGTTAAACGCTTTATCCCTGTGATTGAGGTCGTTGAGGCAAGACGAAGAGTCCCAGGGAGATGAAAGAGCGAACCAACGGTCATCCAGACTTTGGGACTCCATAACATAAGGTATTCCTCGCAGGATAGAGGTAAGGTGATGGAGGAAGGGAAGAAGAATGAGCGAAACCTCCGATGAACCAGGTTCCCGGTATATAAGTGACCGCAACCATGCCGTTCCCGCCACCAGTGACAATCGAGATTGGAACAGCCGACTGACCTTTTCTGGCGACGAAATCACCCTTCATCGGCATTTCACCCAGACTTGCATCCCAATCGAGGATGTACATGCTTGCAGGTGAACCTTATGCCGCAATCACTGTTTGACGAGACACCGTCTTTCTCCGCCTTGACGGGAGTGTTGAATCAGTGAATGCTAGTTTCGGGCTTAGATCTGCGAATCTAAACCAGGGCGCGTCTTCTTTCTCAGGGTCCTCGACCAATATCAACCGTGCGACCGTTGCTTAATGTGACATCGTTCGTGAGAAAGGAATGTCATTCGTCCCGATTTGATATGATCTATAACCCGACTCTTTTCTGGCTATGTTAGTAATATCCGCCAGCAGCATGCATATTAGCTACGCCAGGCAAGATGAGCATCCTGCCAAAGGAACCTGAGCAGATAGAGATGAAACGTACCGCCCTTGAAAATGCACTTCTTCACCTTGACGTAGGTGCAGGTTGGTCCTCGCGGACATGAGTGGCCATAGATGCAATCGTCTTCCCGCAAACACGGTTCTCCTGTTGTTACGATCAGAGATCAGAAGTCCGTAACTGCAGGAAGAAGGGGTTCCTCACCATTATTTACGAACTGGCACGGTGCTCTCTTCACATACTGACGCAGCTCCTCCAACTGATCATCAGTGAGCTCGTAGTCGTGACCATACTGGCAGCCCTCTAGCCAGCAGTTGCCAGCCAAGTAGTGTACGTTACAGGGCTTCGGGTTTTCTGGTAGAGAACAAAAATCATGGGTGAGTGGGCTTAGCGGTGCGTCTACCAACGTACGTTTGGAGAGTGGCTATAATGCATCAGGATCAGAACTGGATGAGCCGGAAGACGATCTGACTTGCAACTGACCTGATTAGGGTTAAGTCGTCGCACGGCAGGGGGTGGGGATATGCGAGCACTGGATCCTACACTTGCTCGTCGATCGGCAGGCTTCTGTGCCATAGCGGAAAAGCTGAGAGTGGGGCTGGTGACCAGAGGGCGGTTGGGCGCAGGTAGACCGGGGGGTGGACCGGATGCGTCGAGATCATGTTCAGCCGTTGGAACGGTCTTGCGCACAGGAGAGCCGACTGCTGGATGATCGGTGATCTTGTTCTCCATGAACAGGCCGGGTATCGTCACAGAAGGCAGTCCTAGCTCCGACATCCCCGATGCCATTGTACTGTAGCCGTTCAACAAGACTAATTTTCCACCACGCCCCACGGTTATGTGAGATCTCAGTGTTGTCGCATAACCGTTGTCATGACAGCCTGATAATGGTGTCAATTGGAGGACGTCGCGGAGCAGGTTGATGAGCGCGCACCAGCAAAAAACACCTTAAACGTCTGGGGTAGGTTCACGTCTCGATCTAAAAATTCTACTCCTTGCATGAGGGCTGGCAAATGAGAGAGGGAGAGGTCGCAAAGCTCACCCTTAACTTTGCCGTCTGCCTCTTCTTTCCCAAACCCGACGTCAAGCATGACGATCCGCGTCGATGCCTGATTGAAACCAACAACAAAATCTTCGAGTTTCGATCTCAGCGGGCTGAGCGAGGATCTCCCAAGGGCATCCATCAAGCCTTTCTTATTGAAGAAAACATAAATCCAAAATTGGTAGTGATTCTCGCCGAAGTCCTCCTTGAGGTGGGATTGCAGAGAGTCGACGAGTAAGCGAGCGGCATCGTAGCCGCCCTGTCTCCCGCGGGAGATCAAGTCTTCGGAGAAGATACAGCCGTCGCCATCGACGATGACCGAGATACGATACCCCTGATGGATGATGACCATGAAGGACGACATTGGAGAGGACTTTGCAGCTCACCTTTACTTGATCCTTCAGCGACTGCACCTGTTCTTCGTAAGCTCTTAACTGTTCATCGCGCATTCTCACTCTCGCCTCCAACTGAGCGTTTTCCTGTCGAGCAGCGCCGAAAGCATTCTTATAAGCAGCTAAATCGGTGTCAATAATATGTTGAGACTTTGTGCTCTCGTTCACTAAGATTCCAATCTCCCCTGAGAACAAGGTTAGAGTGGCGCAGTCGCTGCAGCCCCAGATGTCAAGACGAACCGTGAAGCTGAGCAAGCAGGTGTTCGCTGAGGGAGTTCCATTAGCACTTGATAGAGGAATATAAATTCAGCGCAAATACGTACATTCTGGCGCCTGACGCCGGTGAAGGAGTTGCTGAATTGTTCTGCATTATCCGGAAAGCGTCTCACGGTAAATCTGAGTTCCAGACGCCAAAGTTGAGTGCATATTTATAACCCAAGCGTTCCTCCAGCCCTTGTCCTCGATGAAGCAACGAGGCGCAAGGAGCATATACAATTAGACCACGCGCAGCAGAGAGTCAAGGCAGAATGAAGCTAAAGAAGATGGATAGAACGGATATGGGGCCCATTGTCCCGAGTGTGGGAGTCTTTGGCAACTCATTAACATCACGCCATCAAAGGTTCGCGTCTTGGGTCTTTCCTTGTTCTCATCGTTGTGCTCGTCGTCAACGTCAAGAGCTTCGACTTGCACTCATCGACGCGTCTTACACGATGGCAGAGCTTTATACGAAGCTTCAGGTGTCTCCTAAGAAAAAGAGATCAACATCTGACGATGAGGACGAGGAGCGGAGCTGGTCACCCAAGAAACTCAGAATCGCGTACGTTCCTTGCGCAATCCATTTGAGTCTGCCTACTGACACGTTGTTCACAGCCCACCGACCCCACCTCAAACTGTATCCAGGAGGGAGGCCAAAGCGAAAGCTGCATCTCTGCCTGACCATCTGTCGCGGCTGAGCTCCGTGCAGTCCGGAATCCAACAGGCGTTGGCGCATGCCCTTGCTACGTCTGCTGGAGTGCCTTCGTCGGAAACTGGCCTAGTACGAAATGTGCTAAACCACATCTCAGTAACGACGTACACAGGCGTGTCTACTTCATTCAAGGTGGAGGATCTTCGGCGCCTGTGCTGGATCTGGGAGTGGGATGGTAAAACGCTCCCCAAGCCATCCAAGTCGGAGGAAGAGGACAATCCCTTCTTGGACGACGGTGTCGTGCAGACTACACATCCCAAAGAGTGGAGTCGAGGAGGCATGGACATGGTCCTCTCTCCCACGTCGCATTACTCGAAAGCTTCCGGCAAACGAGAGCCAGCATACGGCATAGGAATCGAGGTAGAACTCGATCTCAACCGTGATCTGGCTGGCGGCACGGCTGCAGTCGCGCGTTGGGCGGCAGGAGCCGAGTCTCGTCTGAAAGATTTCCGGAATAAGTTGAACTCATGGGTAACTGTAAGTGCAACAATGCGTCACATCCTCCACCGGCGATTTCTCACTCTTCATTGCAGCTGCATGCCGATGAGGCTTCTATCCCGGGAATACCTCTGGCGGATCTGCCTGCACTCCCTCGTCCCACCCAGTCCTCCACTCTCTCCATTGCCCTGGCGAATGCATCACCGAACTCACGACCATCCTCATCCACAAAACTAGTTCCCCCTTCTTCACCATCTCGATCTGTGGCCGGATCTCCTCTCAAGCGGCAATTACCTTCGGCTGAAAAATTTGCTATACCCTTCCCTACACTAACCCCTCGAGCAAGCTCTCCTATCAAATCTGCATCGAACTCTGCCATACTATTCCCGAAGACACCGTCGAGGAGAGACGCTGCTTCCTCAGGTTCCAGCACACCCCTAGGACCACGCACACCAGTTTCTTCGATCACCAAGCAGGAAGCACAAGAGCCTTTCACACCTTCACGAAGATCGGGTGACGTCCGACCTGAGACGCCCACTACTGCGCGTCGCCAAGCTCTATATGAACGAGTACGCGAAAGGTCCCTCAGTCTATCCCCCAAGAAAAACAATGTCCAAGCAGACGGGACAGTTATGACCCGAGAGCAGATGGCGAAGCTGGACCGTGATGAAACTCGGCGACGATGTCTCTTGGGACGGCTGCCAGGGATCGCTGAAAGCGTTTGGATGTAAGCTTCCGTGACTTCGTAAAGGTGGAAGATTCTGATTTCTGCCCCATGGGAAATGAACCTTGTAGGCTTTTCACAGCCCCGGCCTCCTCTGTTCCTGGGACTCCCAGTTCAAGGTCAAGAAAGCGGAAAGCTCTCCCCATGGCCGAGGTCGTACCCTCCATCGTCAAGTCGTCTCCAGTTCCCATATCCATCGCAGAAGCGCAGGAGAGCCTCGTTATGCTCAGCGAACTCTGCCCTTTCTTCCTTACACAACTTCGAATCGCCGGAGAGGACTGGTTGGAAATGCCCAGCTTCGCTGCCAGCACAGGTACCTCCACTCCAACCAGGTCGTCTTCGGCTATTCCACGACCAATCCTTTCCAAGTCTCGCTCAGCGACTTCCGACGTACCACCCAGCCCGTCCACCCGTGGTAGGACGATGCTGTCATCTGCTGATCAGCTTTTAACCAGAAGTCCTAAACGCGTCGGCAATGAAAGAGGTGGGATCCGTGAAGTCAGGGAGATAGTTCGCAGGGAGCTCGAACTTGAGGATTGACGGGCTTCCCATTTGCCAGCAACTTCAAGCCTGTTCCATGTTTTTTCTCATATACCTCTGACAATGTCTGATATCTAGATTTTTACTTCTTCTTCATGGGAATCTTTCCCTTTCTCACTGACCTCAGATTTTCTCATTTGCAGTACCATCTTGTTGTGTATGTTTTATATCTATGTCATTTTGTGTTTGTACGCCTCAACCTCGCACAATCTCCAAACTCTTTTGTCTCTGTGGCGAAGTGTTCCTCTGTGATGGTCTACCTACGTACCAGGCTCGCATTCCTCTCGACAAATTTCGCGCTGTACAAGGAAGCATTTGCCACCACAGCGTCCAGCTAGCTTCGGAAATACGTCATTGTCTAGTTGAATTCTTCTCAGCGCCTCACCGACTTCTAGCCACCTGATGTGGGTGGACAAGATGTGGAGAACCTTTTGACATCACATGTCGGCCCGTCCTCTCTCAGATCTATTCGGGCCGCGAAGGTCTCCTCAACACCACCATAAAGCTTCATGATATCTGCACAGATACCACTTGATACCGACAGAATCTCCCATACTATCCCCGACGAACATGACTAGCGAAACTATCGACATCCCCGCGAACGCCCCTGCCTCGTACAGAGGCAAACTCCAAACTGTTCGGCAGATCCAGAAACTCATCCACTGCCTCGTCAACATCAAGGATGAGACCGGTGCATTCTTGATGCCTCTGGAGGATGGACGGATCATTGATACAAAGGGTTGGAACGATTGGGAGGTACGTTTGCTAATCTATCTTCTGCTATGTTGTTTTCTGATCAGCGCGTAGTGGACCCACGGTGTCGGGCTTTACGGACTGCATAAGTTCTTCGAGATCACCGGAGACCAGGGCTCGCTCCAGATACAGCTGGCATGGTTCAAGGAGCGATTCGAGATCGGAACGACTAAAGTTCGTAGCTACCCTCTGTGTGCTGTGCCTCAGCGCTGATCACTGCGTTGCGACAGAACGTGAACACAATGTCCCCGCTGTTAACCGCCGCGTACCTGCACCAAGAGAAGCATGCGAACTACGAGGTCCACCTCGACTCATGGGCCGAGTGGGTGATGCGCGATATGCCCCGTACAGAGGAGGGCGGTCTACAGCACATCACCTACCTGGTGGACAACTACCAGCAGCTCTGGGACGACACCCTGATGATGAGCGTGCTGCCTCTGGCGAAGATAGGACTGGTGCTTAACCGCCCACACTACGTCGAAGAGGCGAAGAGGCAATTCATGCTTCACGCCAAATACCTCGCAGATCATCAGACAGGCCTTTGGTTCCACGGTGCGCGGAACCCACCTCTCTTACTGTTTACCAAGCCCTATCTTACGTTACTCTCCGCCTCTAGGTTGGACATTCGATGGGCGCCACCACTTCGGTCGCGCATTATGGGGACGCGGGAACTGCTGGGTGACCATCGCCATCCCCGAATTCATCGAGATGCTCGACCTCCCACCCACCGACGCCCTCCGCCTCTTCCTCGTCGACACCCTCACCGCCCAAATCGACACCCTCATCAAATACCAAGACCAATCCACCGGGCTCTGGCACACCCTCATCAACGACCCCACCTCCTACCTCGAAGCGTCCGCCACAGCAGGCTTCGCATTCGGAATCCTCAAATCGTTGAGGCTGCGCCTGATTCCTCGGAAGAAGGAGTACGTGGACGCGGCGGAGAAGGCCATCCAAGGGGTCTTCGCGAATATCAGTGAAGAGGGGGAGTTGAAGCAGGTTTCGTTTGGGACGCCGGTATTTGATGATCTGGAGGGGTATAAGAATATCCCGCTGACGAGCATGCCGTATGGGCAGAGTTTGGCGTTGTTGGCGCTCACGGAGTACCTGCGTACATTCCTCTAAGCAGTAGACGCAGGTGGAATAGAAGCATCTATGTAACTTAGAATATCAAACAATTGTACGTCCAGATAACCAGCAGCGGTCTCGACGAGCCAGATACGCGCAAAGCGTCTACTTGATGTCTGCACGCACCAAATAACATCTATAATACGTACTGTGTAGCCTGTGGGACAGTGTCTATGTAAATTTTAGATCATGTACAGTAATCGTCAAAGAAGAACCAAAAAATCGTAGCAGTGTTAACTAGCAGGCTGCGTCACAGACGCGATACTCCTCACGGATCCCAACCGATCCGCTCTCGGCCTGGGCGACACCCCTCTCATCCGTGTTGAACCGGGCGTCGTAGGCCCGTGATCATCAGATAGATCCATATGCGTTTCTCGTGGCGGTGTGTGGACGAGGAGTAGATGCTGGATAGGGGATGAGTAAGAGGGAGCGAAGATTGGTGTGGGGGTGGCCTACCTGAGCGGGCGACAGACCCATCATCGTAACATTACTCCGCTTCCTCCTTATAATCGGTGTCGGCTCGACACCGTCTGGAATAATCAACGCAGCATGTCGTCGGCGGCTTATCGACCCGACCACATTCCGCGGTTCATCAGCTCCCTCTCCCCCTCCTCCACCTTCTTCTTCGTCGACGTCATCGCCGTGATTGGAAGACGCAGAGGATGCAATGATGAAGACGCCAGCAAAGGTCGCGGCGCAACCGTACAAGAAGGTGACCATCTGGTGAAAGTGGGCTTTTCGGAAGTCGCCGTAGAGGATGGCGGAACCAACGATGACGCTCAGGTTGAAGAGAACGAATTGGGATGGGATGACGAGCTGGTAAAGATGTACTGTCAGTTTGAGATTCAGGTCAGGTAGACTTATGAATGTACCTTGCTGTCGAATCTCATCAAGGCGCGGTTGAGGTAGCGAATCTGCCCTACACCCGTTACGGCGAGCACCTGGGGAAGACGGATGAGGAATGATGAGGCGAATATAGCAGTGTGAAGCTTACCAGGATGATGGGATACGTAATCCAGTACGTGAACACTTTCACGCCTCCAACGGTCAACAGACTAGAAAACGCCTTCGTAGAAAGCGCAGTGAACCCTCCTGAAATACACATTGGGCACAGTGTGAAAAATCCTGTCCAAGAAGAGAAACTCACCGAACAGTGCACAAATACCCACATCAACATATACATACCGCCTCCCGATCGACCTATGAGAAAGTCCAGAAAGTATAACACCGCTGACGACATACACCATGGAGTAGATGATAAATGAGTGCTGGGAGATTGCCTTAAGGAGCTCGTCTGGGGAGTATCGTGTGTCGGATGAATTGGAAGCGAGGACGACTGTGACTGCACCCAGGATGGCGACGAGAATGCCGAATAGGTCGCGCTGTGACGGAATTCGTGAGCACCGATAGATGATGGTGAGAGAGGAGGGCGTACCATACGAAAACGTTCACCCAACATCAGAGGGGCGAAGAAGCAATTGGCAATGAGAGCGAACTAGAGAGGTGTCAGCCCAATCAACGCAGAGGCAGAGGCAAGAGACGCACGGTACCCAGAGGGGCTACAATAGAGGCAGGAGCAAAGCCATACGAGATGAAGTTGCCAGCCTCCCCAATATTCATCAGCGCAAAGCCCAACCACCTGTGCACAATTAGCATCCTTGGCACGCTACACTAGATCTACACCTCAGTGCTCACCATAATTTCGTCTGCAAATACGCCGTCTCGTTGAAATCATCATCGTCCTCCAAACACGAGTTATCCGAGCTCCCTCCACTGACTTTCCGCGTCGGCCTCAGAGCCTCAGACTCCGAAACTATCTCCACCGGCAAGAGTTGCGACGTCTCCGTCACCTCTGGTTTCTTCGCAGAGAACCTCCATTTGCTGGGTGTAGTGAGCGTCTGCCACAGGGGTGTCGCCGCCCTGGCTGACTCCGCAGTAGTAGTCTGATTTGCTCCTCCAGCGATAGACCCGTACCCTTCGCGTTGAGTCGCGTGTTGTGCCGCGGGAAATGCGATATAATGTTGTCCCTGTCCGTCTTGCTGCTCAGAAGGTGTCGCAGCAGCAGTGTCCCCGTTTACCGCCCCCGGCCTAACAGTCGACGAACTAGAATGCATCATCTCATTCTCCTCCTCCTCGTCCAAGCTCGGCTGAACCCTGTTCTTCCTACTTTGACTTTGACTCTGACTGTTATTGTTGTCCGGCCGTTTCTCAATCCTAGCCAGATGTTCCTTCTCCACCCTCGAATGCGCGAGTTTCTGGAGGTTGAGAGCGAGGGAAATGAGGATGTTGCCGGTGATAGCTGTTGCGATGCCTATCGCTGTGAAGGTGGTGATTTCAGGTGCCCATGATAGACCGGTGGATAGTATGCTGCTTCCAGCGAGGGAGAAAGAGAACATGAACGGGGAGGAGGGGAGGAGGCCGGCGGCGGAGGAGCTGGAGGTGTGATTAGATTTCTATTGACCGACCGACTGACGACATTCGGGCGGCTTCAGTAAACACTGATTCCCACGGCTGTAATCATTCAAGGTTATTAGTCCGTCCGAAGGGTTCCTGGTCAACGTGTCTAACTTAGCTCCCGCCGTCATCATTACACCTCACCCAAATGCGCGTCCAACATACGCCCCATGCTCTGGAGACCTTCCCGGTCTACTCCTCTGCTTTCCTCTCTCCCACTAGGCTGGCTATTGGCGGAGGTGGCGGTGCGTCACGAAGCGGCGTCAAGAACAAAATTGTACGTATTGATGCTGCGCGCTTGCATTGTGCACGACCTTACGCGTCAGTGTAGAGGGTGTACGACGTATCTCCGGATCGTAGTATCTCTCTTGTCGACGAGTTTGAGCTGGGGAAGGACGAGGATGCGCCTATGAGTATGGCTGCGCACCCAGAGGTGAGAACACACACACCCGCTGTTATATTGGGGCATGCTCATGAAATGATCCTTGCCCGCAGACGAATACCCTCATATGTGGTGTAAACAGCGTGGAGGAGCAGATTGAGAAGGGGCTCAATGAGAATTGTCGCGTGTACATGCTGAAGGAGGATAAGTGAGTGGGTCGCGAATGGACGTGGGGTCGGCCCTAACTATGCGAACAGACTGCTCCCGAGTAAAACGGCGCGAACGCTGACGAACAAGGACTTGGAGGACTATCAGGTGCGTTCTTTCCTAAATGTAATCCTCTAGAAACTGACCCTGGCCCATGATAGAGAGTTACCACTCTATCGCTCGATGGAACATTGTTGGCTGTAGCTGGCACACATGATGTAGGTGGTTCCTCCTACCTTGTACATTCTCATACTCATGCCTCCAAACTCGGCAGATCTCGCTCCTGTCTTTCCCCTCACTCGAACCGCTAGCAGCCTCTCTGAACATCAAAGACGCCGAAATCTACGACGCTGCGTTCTCCCCAGACACAGTGAGTTCACGCGGCAGCAAGGAGAATATCGACTGAACGGACGTATAGCTCGTCGTAGCCACCTCTGCCAACCTCCTCGTATACGCTCTTCCGGATGCTTCGGGTATGTCCAGGTCTGCCTCTTATGCTACATAAGCAAAGTTGACGTGTCTGTCATTTAGCCCAGAAACCATCCACTTCACCCTTGGTCCTCCAGCACAAAGTGCCCATCCCGCACTACTTTGACGCAACGCAAAAGAGCTCCTATCGAGCCGTGCGGTGCGTGCCATTCATCTAGCCATTCATTCTCTGCCAACTATCATCAACGCGTCACTGACGAGTTCAACAATCCAGATTCCACCCCCACGACTCAACCGTCCTCTTCGCGCTCCTCAACACGATACCCCAACGTGCACAGAAATCAAAAGTGCCAGCCCGGCAGGCCTACATGGCCCTGATAAGTCTGAAGACGGGGGACGTCATCACCATGCGAAAGTTAGCGGATAAGGGGTCGACTTGTTTTGATATCAGGTGAGTTTTCGCGGGTTTTGTGGGTTAGGATGATGCTAATGGTTGGATGGTTGAATCTAGTGCGAATGGTGAATTGTTGGCGTATGGAACGTCGGACTGTACGATTGGGATTATGGAGACGAAGGGTTTGACGGTGAGTGCTTCCTCCACCTGTGAGGTATGAGGAACTGAGAGAGTGACGGTGTTTAGATGCTAGTGACGGTGCTCAAAGCGCACGATTTCCCTCCGACGACTTTGCGGTTTAACCCCACCGCGTCGCTGCTGGTGTCGGGGAGTGCGGATAATTCTATTCGGATTATGTCGGTGCCTAGCAAATGGAGTAGGTCTGTTGGTAAGTATTCTTTTGTGAAGATAGTGCCGCCTCTGATCCCCGTTCTCTCAATAGTCAGTCGTGGGAAACTCTTAGCTATCGCGATGATTGCGGTTCTCTTAGCTTACTTGTTCCAGCACTTGTTTAATGAGTTGAAGTTGATTTCGACTTCTTGAACTTCATAGTTACCCATATGATGTATGTACACGCTCTCTGTACAGTGGCTGACCGCAATAAGTAGAACAGTATGTTACAGGTCCATAGGCTAATCATAATCGTCTTCTTCCACCAACTTGCGCTTAGCCCCATTGACATTCGTCTCCGTCGGCACCTGTTCCATCGTATCACTGTCCTCATCCTCGTCGTCCCCTCCCCCAGTGAACAACCCATCATCATCATCCGAGCCCTCCTCAGGCGCCGCGGGCTCTGGCACATGAATCGCACTGATCGGGAACGGCGTATCCTGCATAATCTGGTCTTCGTCTGCCTGCCCCCCTGCCGTGGATATCGCCGCCGGCTCCATGTCTTCCTCGTCGTCTTCTTCTTCCTCTTCGTCCTCGGTCTCGGACTCCTCTATTTGCTCGACTTCTTCGTCGTAGAGCGTTACGCCTGGTGGTGGTTTGTTGGGGACGAGGTCAAAGTCGATGCCGGCGAGACAGTCGGAGGGTGGGGGGAGGCGGACGCCGAATACTTCTTGGACTGCTGGGAGGGGGGTGGCGTTTGTTTGTGTCGCGAGGTTCAGTAGATACTACAATAAACCCCAATGCCAATTAGTTACGCGTAGCAAACATAACGCAAGATGCGTAAAACAGACCTCCTTCGGTATCCTCCCCCCAAACTCCCACCCCACCCTCGCCTGCACCGCCAGCGTCACATCCGCCGGATCCAGATTCAAGCTAGACGATTCGCCTTTTCCCGTTGAGCGACCAGCGTGTTCGGCGTAGACTTGGGCATCGGAGAGAACTTGACAGGCGTAGCGGTGGGAGAGCTCGAGGAGCTGGTGGAGGACGGCGGGTTGGCAGTCTTGGACGGAGGGGGTGGAGGCTACGAGGAGGGCGATGGAGCGGGCGGAGGGGGGGAGGGAGTCGGCTGTTGGACGCGACATGCCAATGGCAATGGTGTGGTGGGGATACCGAGTGGATGGATGTGGTGAGGAGGGGGTTGGGGTTGGGTTGGGGTTGGAGGGGGAGAGTGATTGGTACAGTGATGCGTGGATCACTGATCAGTGCAAGGTCAGTGAGGTCAGTGTGGGCTTCGGCTCCGAGTGCCTCGGGGTCGGAGCTCTTCAAATCTTGCACCCCTGCCGCTGCGCCCTCTGAAATCAAAGCATACTCAAAGCCTACATACTAAAAAAACGTCCAGTGCTCGAAAAGAGACTGGAGAATCATGTACACTTACAAAACCCGGATGGGCCTTCTGTTCTGGTGCTATGTCGACGAAATCTCGCAGAATGCGTCTATCTATGTTGACATGAACGGCAACTTACCCCACCTCATGCACCCCACGTTGTGATCCATACGATGTCTACAGTTATAACGCCGAATTTGTCCTGGCGTGGGAGGTGTGAGTAGATTGTATTCGTCCTGCATCTTCGAAGTCTGGACCAATCTTCTGAACGACATCTTACAGCCACCCAGCGCATTATCAGGAAAGCCGACTTGTTGGCCTTTTCAGGGGACGTTGTGGCCCCCACTCCTCTGATATATGTAGAGGTGGCGTTTGACACCAGTCCGACACTACGCCACGGAAGAATCCTGGGCCCCGACGCGCCAACTTCCTCGCGTTCTTCCCTCGGGCCGAATCTCGATACTCCATATCGTCCCCGTCCCGGATGATCCACCGAGCTGATTTCCCCAGTTCTCCCCCACCACGGGACACCTTCGCGCACTTTCAGTGACGAGCAAATGTATAGACCTCCAGTCCCCGTGGACTCCCCCGCCCCGATGCCAGAATTCTCCAGGTACCCGCACTAACGGATATACATATATATCAGTGCGGGGTAGGAGTAATGTTCTCACGTTCACGCCCACTTCTCTGTAATGGCGACCGCTACCACGACCGCGACCACGACCGAGATGGAGAAACGACACGACGAGCAGATTGAGAGGACGAGCTTTGAGAAAGGATCCCCTAGCGATGTGGACGTCGAACATCGTCCTGCACCAGAGCAGGTGCACAGTGAGTGTTGCCAGCGTCGCGTTGATTGTGGACCGTAGGATTCTGACTTAACATCTCATCATCGTAGAGGGCGTCGACGCTGAAGTCGCCCAGTTCTTCGCCGCACAAGAGGGAGAAAGGGTCGTCATTACCGACTCGGAGAACAGGCGACTCCGCATGAAGGTCCACAAACGAGTGCTCACCGTCATGGTCGTCACCTACTTCGCCCAGTCTTTGGACAAGGGGTAAGTATCCCTTGCCACTCTGCAGGGCTCGCGACCAGTGTTAACGTCGACAGTACCCTCAACTTCGCCTCCATCATGGGAATCATTGAGGACACGAATCTGAAAGGCCAGGAATACTCATGGCTGGTATGCATACTCCTCTCTTCTCGGCTCGCATTCGGGACTCTCAGCTGACCTCGCAAGAATAGACCACCTGTTGTACGCCCTTCTGATGCGCGTTTCTACTGCGATGAAACTGACCTCGAACTACCCCCAACAAAACAGTATACATTGCCATGTTCGTCCTCCATTCCTACCCACCCTCACCACTACATGCTAACGCGGCGTTTCTTACAGCCTCGTATGGGAATTCCCCACCAATCGATTCATCCAGCGATTGCCCATCGCGAAATTCCTTGCTTTCAAGTACGCCACCACCAGCCTCTCTTCTCTCCAACCAATCCTAAATCCTCCATTCCTCCTCCAGCATCTTCGCATGGGGTGCCGTTCTCGCCGGTACCGCCGCGTGCAAGAACTTCACTGGCCTGGTTATCGTTCGAACCTTGTTGGGTGCATTTGAATGTATTTGCCAGCCGGTGAGCCCCATTTTTTCCTTGCAAATGAAAGAGCAGATTCTGATGAGATTGTGATTTGTTTTTGTTTTGTGAAGGCGTTCGTGTTCATGTGAGTGATTCCAGTAGTAAAGAAGTCGCCGAGGCAAGCGAGTTCTGAACGAACGATTCAAAGGTCGACGATGTGGTATAGACGCGAGGAACAGGCGCTGGTAATCGGAAGGTGAGAACAACCACCGAGGTCTGGGCACATCACATACTAAACGGCGGCCGTATGCAGTTTCTACAGTATGAATGGCTTCCAGCAGTGTGTTGGCGGTCTGCTCGCGTATGGTATTTCGCATGCTGAGGGGTTGGCGATTAAGAACTGGCAGTTCCTCTTCTTGGTGAGTCTGGATATCTCTCTGTCGCTGTTGCAGCATGCCTACTGTGGGGACGCATAGCTTCTTGGGTGCGCGACTATGGCGTGGGCGGTGTTTGTGCTGTGGTGGCTTCCTGATAGCCCGATGAGGGCCAAGTGCTTCACCCCGGAGGATCGTCTCCTCATGGCTGAGCGTGTGAGGGACAACGAGACTGGGATTCAGAATAAGGAGTTTAAGGTCCGTCTCACTCTGAATTCAATGCCTGCTACCTCCGACTGACCGGACGTGCAGATGTACCAAGTTTGTGAGTAGTTTGGGAATGTTGTCTTGTCGTCTCTTACGCGTTCTGCTTCAGACGAGGCTCTCGCAGACCCGACTGTCTGGGGTGTGACTATCATCTCGTTCACCAACGCCCTACCCACCGGTGGTCTCGGTGCATTCTCTAACCTCATCATCAATGCCTTCGTACGTCCAGTCTCCTCCTCTCAAAACTGAACGTTCAACACAGCTGACGCTCGACAGGGTTACACTCGCTTGCAAACGTACCTCCTTGCTATTGCTCAAGGTGCTATCATCATGGCTTTCCTGTTCTTCTCTGCGCATCTATCCAAGAAATACCGCCAGAGGTTGTTGTGTGCTTTCGTGAGCGTTCTCTCCCTGTTTGACGGAACGAGGCTGACCAAAACGACAAGGTCTTCACCCTTCCAAACGTCATCGGCACCATTGTCTTCCTGAGTATGTCGTGAACGCAGTTTTCTTCTCTTCTGTTAATGTTCTGACATGATGCGTGACTGCAGCTGTACCGACACGAGACAACACGAAGGTTGGGCTGCTCATTGCTTTTTAGTCCGTGCTTTTCCGTCCACCTCGAGGTCCTTCCGTTGCTGATTTGTTCGTCCCTTCTAGCTGCATGCAAAGTTTCGGTGCTGTCGCAGTGCTTAGTACGTCCCTGTTTCGCACTGCTGCTTGCGATCGCGCTCTGATGCTGCATCTGAAGACCTGGCTTGTATGAGCGGCAACGTTGCTGGTCGAACCAAGCAGGTCGTCGCTTCTTCCCTCGTCTTTATGTGAGGCTTTCCTCTCCTTGATCTTGAGACTACAACTAATCAGGACGGTGTAATAGTTTCTGGGCGGTAGGAAACGCTATTGGCCCCCAAGGTACGTAGTATCTCTCGGACTCTCGTACTGTCCCCGATTACCATATTCTGGGTTACTTCAGTCTTCCGCGCCAACGACGCACCACGATACATCAAGGCGTTCATTGTGCACATAGTCATCTACGGTGTCCAGATGGTCACCATCGTTCTCCTCCGCGCCCACCTGATGAGGCTGAACGTCCTCAAGAGACGCGCACAGAAGGCTGTCGAGAATAAGCTGAGTGCTGAGGATGCGGTACGCACCATCCTTCTAGTCTCGTGTTGGGTTCATGACTGACTGATGGTGGGTTGGGACGACAGAAAGAGGACCTGGGTCACCAGAATGCGTTCGCTGATCTTACGGATAGGGAGAATCCTGATTGTGAGTCCCATGTTCCTCGTTGGATGTTTTCGAGTTGCTGATTGAGTGTACAGTCCGTTATGTGTACTGAAGGCTTTCTTTCTCTTTGATGTTGTCCATGTATAATACCATTGCACGGGCTCTCAGCCCTTGTGCGATGCACGACGCAATACGATACCAGATGATGACGCTACTCTACGCAAAGTATGGATGCACCTCCGTCCTTCGAGACGCGCTGGCGGACGTGGACAACGAAATAGTCCCGACCGAAAGGCACCACACTTTCATCCGCATCAGTGCGAAGCCCGCTTGGTGCCAGCACAATCGCTTCTCCGGTCTGTGATGAGGTTCAATGAGTTGAGCAACATGTGTTGAGTACGTGCGGGACGTAGCGTACCTGGAGCTGCACGATCTTGTCAAATGTCTCTTCCGAGAGGTGCGCAGGAGTATGTTTCTTGATATGGTCCCACCAGGTTGGAGAGGAGAACCTGTGCAGAATCGCTACGGGGCATAGGTCGAGCAGAGCGTCGGGGATGACGGTGGGCTCTGCAGAATATGGCAAAATGCATCATGAGCTGTGAGAGCGGGACAGCAAGGTAGTTAGCTGACCTTGAGTACTAATAATCATCCTAATGCCCAAGTGCCGCTGCTCCCTATTTATCATAAGGAGCGTCTTCGTCAAACCGGAGTTCGTAGATGACAGATACTGCGAATGAAAGTGTGAGCTCGATAGGAACGCTAGGCCACTTACCATGAAAGCACTGACCTTATGAGCTTCGTCCACTAGAAGTATCTTGCCCGCACTGCCCACATCGGTCTTGACGAACAAACGGGTAACAATGTTGAAAAGCGAGCACGCGGAAGCAGAGTCGATGAACGGATCGGACAGGTCGACGATGGTGATTTCCCCGGGTACGAAGTTAATGCCAGAGGGTCGCTTCGTCTTGAACTTCCCAGAACCTGCCAGGAAGGGCGTCAGCAGCGAGAGGCGCTGCTCCAGGCTCGCCACTTGCGCGGGGTTAAATGTTAGCTTCTTCTTAGCCGCGCTGAGCTCTCGAGTGAATGCTGCATAGGAGAACGACTCTCCCATTTCACGGAGGATGCACTGAGAAGGGCGTGTGGCATTAGCGATTCTGCATCGACAATACTCACCGCCGGGTTATAGGCAGAAAACTCACGAGCACAACCTGCATGTATAGCGGAGCACCATCTGAGCTACCCACAGCCATCAACGACAGAAATGCTTCCGCATCCAAATCGCTCTCAGCGAAAAGCAGAGGCTCTACCGTTACATTAGAGCCGACGGTCGCGTAGGCCTTCCTCATGGTCGTCAAGAATGACTGAGATACCAGGACGCGAACAGGTATCGAGGGGATATCCGGGTCGTCGGACACGCTGATGAACGCTGCCTCCGAGGGACGAGATGCTGGTCCACCTTCACCTCTGTGAAGTACTACACACAACAGAGGCGCGTCCAGTCGCCCTATTGCACGTATGTTCGGCCTGACGACGCTCTCGAGAATAGTAGAAACCGTGTGGGACTTGCCGGAACCTTGAACGCCGCAAACGACGATGGACGAGGGGGTGTTCTTTGGGAGTGAGTTAGTTAGCTCGATTCGAGAAGTAGAGGGTGAGACGTTTCACGGTGTTTATGTATACGCGTTGACCCACAGTGTCCGTATTCAGAGATTCAGACTTGATACTAGAAAGAAAAGAATCTAAGATGAGTGTAGTTCGAAATGGCGTTGAAGACCAAAGGAATATGTGCCTATTGAACGCCAAAGACCCAAGAACACCATATTGCTGGGGCTGGTCTTCCGCAGAGAGAGCGAGCCAAGCAGCTCTGGTGATGACAGGTGCGGTCGCATTACTATGGCTATTGGCGGCGCTCGTCTGGAGGGTATCGTTCTTGCGGAGCAGAGTTACTTCCTGCTCAAAGCAGAGAGACGATCAGGAAACTCCATCGTATAGGACCATGAATCCAATATTCAACTTACCGGGTCTGTACGAGCAGATTGCAGGAGAGCTGGCATATTGAGATGAGGGAGTGACTGCGTCAATGGAAAGACACTGAGACGAGGACAGAGTTTTTATAAGGGAGCGACAGCCTCTCCATTCCTCCACCGTCTATCAAGGTGTGCCTCCCGTCGAAGATCGACATGAACCATGCCTGCAGCACATGCGGCGCCCTCCAGATCAGGGAGAGCGTATTTACTGGCATGAAAGGCGCAGGGTGGCACACGAATCTACGATCAAGACGAAGAATAAAGCGGGCTTTGAAAAGCAGGCGCTGAATTAGATGTGTGGCGATGAGATCCCAAGTTCACCTCGAGGGAGGCTAGGGTAAACGTTGGTAGTTTCTTTTGCTCAATGGCGATACGCGCAGCTATCCTTAGAAGCAAGTATATCAGCAACGAGGTATCACGTACAATAAAGAGAGAGATTCGGCTGTCACATAAACTTCCGCGAGGCCCAGAGCTGCAGCGTCGGTTAATCAACGGCTTGGTGGAGGAGGTGGCACAGTGGACGCCGCTCTGGCCGAAGCGTGGTGGGTGGGCGTGGTAGCCATCCGTACAAGAGTTCTATACGACACCGAGAAATCCAGGTTGCGATAGGGTAAATACACGGCGGTGCCTTGGTAGTGCCAGAATGGATGAGATTATCAAGTGGTTTGCTCGCGGTGGTGGCGGGAAGAAAGCGGTACCGTGCACTCCACGTGTAGTAAGATGGCTTCGTCCACCACCACCGACAACTCAGAAATCGACGAACAATACCTCCTCCTTCTCCTCGGCGACAGCAACCTCCCCACCGGCTCCTTCATCGCCTCCTCAGGTCTCGAGTCCCACGAAAAGCATGGCTTCCACTTATCCAAAGATTCCACCCTGTCCTTCATCCGCGATAGCCTACACACCTACTCCCGGAGCGCTATCCCCTTCATTTCAGATTCCTGGGCCACCATCACCTCTTTCAAAAGGGGCGAACTCGACGTGCAGAGGACGATGGAGGATATTAAGAGGTTGGACGAGTTGTATGACGCAATGACGCTGCATAATGTTGCGAGGAGAGCGTCCAAGTCGCAGGGCGTTGCGTTGCTCACCCTGTACTCTAAGGGACTGTCCAGGCCTTGGAATGAGACTGAGGAGCAGAAGGGACTTTCGAAGCTCATCTTTGATATCAAGCTTAGGGTGCGAAGGGAGGGGTTCGATGGACATCTACCGATCTGCTGGGGGATCCTAACTGCTGCTTTGGGCTTATCTCTTGGTGGGCGTTCTCTCCTGGTACGCAAGTTAGATCTAGGGTCCTGATATAGTTCCAGAGAGGGCGCAGTTCCTTCACTTATTCCTCCATGCTCGTGGTCTCCTGTCCGCAGCCGTTCGACTGAACACACTCGGTCCTTACAACGCCCAGCAGGTGCTTTTGCACGATGTCAAGCCACTTGTGGTCATGGAGGCGGCTGCATGCAAGGACCTGCGCACTGGCGTACGGGAAGACGACGCTTCCGAGTTTGATATCACCATGCATGGTCCTGCGAATACGTGGCCTCTTGGAGAAATCTTAGCGGCGAGACACGATCTGCAGCACTCCAGGATCTTCAATAGCTGAGCGCAATCGGATAGCCTTTGCCTGGAAGCAATCCGTGTAATCAACGACATGTGGACATCGGATGGCGAGGACTTGCCGCGACAGAACGTAGCTGAAGCTCCGAGCCTTAGTCGCTACGGCCCTCCGCATCGAACCGACGGTTCCAGGTGTCATTCGGAGGCTTGCAAGGTCCTCGAGAACGCCATGTCAATACATCCGCGCGCATCTCTTTCCACATTAACCCTACCAACCCCCACCACTACGCCGAATACACCATCGCATACGACGTGAAAGTCTTGGGACCGGGCAAGGTAAAGCTCATCTGACCTCTCACATGGAACCCGAACCGCTTATACATATTCACCTGCAGGCTCATCAGTGTCGTGGTCGTAGGCAGGGAGGGAGGGAGGCGTGTAGCACCAAATCATCGTTCGACGTGTCCAGGTGCAACTTTCTGTCCTGCGCCAAGGCCTATGGACTCGTCGGTTCAGTCGGACGTAAAACCAAATTCACCACATCAACGTCACCCACCTTTTGTATCCCGGGCGTAACTAGTTTCCGCGCTATTCCCTTACCCTGGTGGTCTGGATGAACACAGAGGACCGCAAGATGGCAGGCGAGTTTCGCGTCGTCGCCAAAGGTGGAGGCGAACATTTTTGCTTGCTCTGGTACGAGCTACGGGGAAGGAGAGTCAGCAGCAAACCAGGCACCCTCTTCGTTTACCGTGGGCGACATACCTCACGCCAGCAGGTTGCGAGGTCGGGAGGCAGCAGGGCTAGGAACCGATTGAAGGCTTCTTCGCTGTTGTTGTTTCGGGGCGAACTGGGTGATCACTTGGCCATCAGCAATGTGTTAGTGGGGAGTAGTGGTGGTAGATAGATCTCGCCTGGTATCTTTGACGACGTCAACCGAAGGCGGTTTCCACATCGCGAACCCGACGACCTCCTTATCCTCTGACTCCGCCAGATACACGTCGTAGGAGGCAAAGTCGTCGATAAGCGTCGATGAACGCTGTCTCGCTGCTTCCATGCTATGTCCGTATAATGCCATGTTGACTTTGACTATTGTGCAATCGTATTTGTGTTGGCCGTACACCGTACTGATCTGAGAGAGATGGCCATACCTTGGGTGAAGGCGCTGACGAAGCATTCGGTTGTCTTGCGCAGGACGTGCTCCGCTGCAGTGCGGGAAGATAGGTCAAGTGAGATTCAGAGATAGCATGTGTGAAGTGGATGCCTGCATACGTTCTGCTCTAGCCGCTTGTCGGATGGTGATCATCGTCAGGTCGCCAGTGCTGCGCAGCGTTCGAGGACGAAGAGGGTCGATGAGCTTACTCAGCGAGGACATGATGGACCTTGCCGGTGCCGTGTCTAGTTATTGGGGTGCATTGGATGCGCCGACAATGTCGGGATTGTCGGAGGTGTTCACTCATCGCGCGGATCCTATTTTGGACGATGCTTATCGGAGCGGCCATTCGGGTGTAGTGAAGGGTCGTGCCAGTTTTGAAGAGCACGGAGCTGGTGCCATTGTGTCTTGCACTTCTGCAGACATGCTGAGATTTTGGTGTGTGTATGACTTACTCGACTTTATCTACAACCTCTCTGAGCTCGGCCACTGAGCCCAGCTCCAGATTTCGCACGCCAATCCCAGGCGGCAGAGGACGCTGATCATGCGGAAATCACGAGCGCGTTGCGGGCGCTTTTCGATGAGAATATTCCATCTCTTCTTTTCCCTCCAACCAAAAGTCCAACCAACCTGATCAGTACACCATCTCCTCATCCATTACACCGACAACATAACCTACCATGCCTCTATTCCAAGTCCCCGGCTGGAAAACTCCCGATGCAGGCCCCACCGCGTCTCCCGCATCCAGGAAACGCAAACGTCGTTCCTCCGACGAATCTCTGCACACCAAGCTCAACACCGCATCTATCAACTTCGACACGCTCGTCCGCAAGATCAGCGGGTCTACGCTCAAGGGCCAAGGTAGCACTGAGAACGTCGATACACCCAAGAAGAAGAAGGAGAAGGACGGCGCAGAGAAGAACATGAGCAAGTCAGAGAAGAAGAAGGCTGCTATCTCGGGACCGATGAAGTTGGGTCATGGGACGAAGAAGGACTCGTCGCCGTCTCCTCTTGAGGAAGGGGGAAAGAAGAAAGCGAAGGAGAGGGCGCAGACGGGGGAGGATCTGGAGTCTGTCAAGTCCAGGGCGTCGACGGTTTCTCAGCCGCCTGCGAAACGGGTGAAGAAGGAGGGAAGCATGCGTTCGAGTGCTGCCGAGCCAGAGGTCGTGAAGACTATAGAGATTGAAGGAGATCTCAGCGGTGCTGGCTTGACGAAGCTGCAGAGGGAGATGAAGGAGAAGTTGGATGGGGCACGGTTCCGGTAGGTTGCGTTCCATCCTTGTAAAGTCGAACCGCTCGCTGAAATGACTTTCTAGGCAAATCAACGAACAGCTGTACAAGTCTGAATCACAGGCCTCGCACGAGCTTCTCAGAGCCGATCCTAAAGTGTTCGAAGACGTGAGTATCATATCCTCTCATCCAGGCCTTTATGGACTGACAATCACTCGAACGCAGTACCACACCGGCTTCCGGCACCAAGTCCACTCCTGGCCCACCAACCCCGTCGACACCTACGCCACCCTCCTCTCCTCTTACCCTCCCAAGACCATCATCGCCGACATCGGCTGCGGCGACGCGCAACTCGCAAAGTCCCTCGTCAAAGAAGGACTCAACGTCCTCTCCTTCGACTTGGTGGCGAGCGACTACGTCGTAGAGGCGGACATCTGCCGGTACATTCCCCTGCCTGGGAGTGCACCGGAGGGCGTGCAGACGGGCGCGGCGATCGTGGATGTGGTGGTGTGCTCTCTTGCGTTGATGGGGACGAATTGGCCGGGGTGCGTGAGGGAGGCGTGGAGGATACTTAAGGATGAGTGAGCTCGCGTTTTATTCTTTTTTGCTTTTAGCTTGAGACTAACGAATCCGTTTCAGAGGCGAGCTGAAGATCGCAGAAGTGAGCAGCCGATTCACGGACATGAAGAAGTTCATAGAAGTGATCAAGAACGTCGGGTTCAAACTCGTATCCAAGGTGAGCTATCTTTCCCTCTTAACTATGAAAGGGCACGGCGCTGACACGATCAGGACGACTCGAATACCCATTTCTTGATGCTCGAGTTCGTGAAAGACGCGAAGAAGACGAAGCTGAAGAGCGAGGCGGATGTTGTGGCGCTTATGAACCGCGGTTCGCTGCTGAAGGCGTGCGAGTATAAGAAGCGATAGATGGCGTATGCTCTTGAGAAGCATCTCGATTCAGCGTGGGGGTGTAGACGCCTGGATCCCCCTTCGGCCACAGTTACGAGCGGCATAGGTTTGCCTCTGAGGCTGGTCGAACTACGGGTTGGAGGTGGTGCTGGCCAGCGACGAGCAAGGGAGGATTGGGAGGAGACCTAGAGCATATCCCCAAGCATTCCAGCCGCAACATCTGGCACGACGAACGCCGTCGACTGAGATGGCCGATTCCAGTGTTGGCATATGTAGGATACAAGATGTATCCTTTACTTACTCCCGCAAGTGTGGACGATTCCGAGTGCTTAAAATTTCTGACTACAACCACTGGCTTATCTGGACTGTGCGGCTGCCCGACTGTAACACCGCTCAACCTCTCCTGATTGACTCCTCCCATTCTGGGTGCTCACCCCTCGAGAATGTGCACATAATGTTTAGCCCCCTGGACTGAATACAAGAGTAAGTAGTATACAACAAGCAGAAGCAACTACACGGTGAGATTTCACAGCCGCGAACGAGAGACTATGATGGCTAAACAGGATTGAGTTTGGGTTGTTTACTAGGAACATTCGACGCCCTGCGGGGGCGGGGAACGCGAGAGGGAAGAAGCGTCTTTGTTTCTGCGTCCCAGAAAATCAACGTATAAGTAACGTTCAGCTACTATCAGCCTGGAAGTTGGTCGCAGTAGACCGTGGGACGTGGCACAATAAAACGACACAAAGCCGCGCTTCGCTCGCAGCAGAGCACGTTGTGCTGCAGTAACTGGTCTCGAAACACGTTATTTCAGCAAGATGCCTGGACAGCAGCTCGTACCTGAAAAAAGGCGCAGCCTTGATGAGAAAAGTGGTCAGTGTTCGGGAGACCAACGACATCGAACTCGGAGCTCAAGCAAGTGCCTGACTGATAACTTGAGCAACCCCTCCTGATCGATTCCGATTCTGGCAGCTCACCTTTGAGAGTAGGCCCCAAATGTCTACCACCCTGGCTTGCACTCAGGAGTATACGATATACGACTTGGAGAAGACACTTCACGGTGAGATTTCACAGCCGCGAACGAGGCTCTGGAGGCTAAACAGGATTGAGTTTGGGTGGTTTGCTAGGAAGATCAATATCGTAAAACAGAAGACGCGAAAGCGAGCAAGCGTTTAGCATGACTGTCGAATGGCAATCCCGTTGCGTTTGGCGTACTTGGCAAGACGTCGATATTAGAACAAGCGCACAAATCATACTTATGTTGGGTGTACATAAAATCAGGCCTAATGGCTGCTTTATACGAGTCTAGAGTACAGGCCGAATAGATCTGCAAGTTGGAGGGTTAGAAAGAAATACACCAGTTGAGATGAAAGCACGTACAGACCTAATGAGTACGTAGCAGAGATCACCAAGACGCCTTCCTGACGCCGTTCAGCAAGCCATCCTTCGCCTGTTCTCTGAACTTTTGCTGAAGACACACAGAACACGATTCAGCGCTAAACGCCAGGCCACAAGAAAAGTCTACACGCACTCGGCATAGCCCAAATTCGCTAAGCACCGACCTCCCTCTCCCCGTCTCAGAGCATCTGTTCTTTACGGTTGCAGGGCGCGTGTACCTGGAGAAGGTGTTGAGCTGCAGCTGCGCCTGATGCCGTATTTGCGAGGGCAGCATCTGGTTTCTTGCTACATAGAGGTATGCTCTACGCGCGAGCTCGTTGTCCATGACGCCCTGACGAGCTTGGATATCCCTGAGGAGACGGAGTTTTGGTCTTGGCCCCATGGTGGTCGTAAATTAGGAGGAGGTGGCGCCACGTGCGGACGCGGATCAGAATTTCAGGCGACGCGTTCAAGTTGGAGGAGCGCCGACAGCCAGCCACTTGGACTTGGACTTCCTCAGTCAAAGCTTGCCTCCTGCTCCTCCTCCTCGACCAGCACCTTCTCGAGGTCGAGCACCCCACACATGTCCAACATATCCAAGCTTCGCGCGTACTGGAAGCCCCTCACCGCCCTCACTCTCCCCGCCACCGCCCTTGCCGTCTACAGCACCTACACACCCACCTTCGACCTCCCCGTCCGCGTCAAAAACCCCGACACCGGAAAACGCGAGATGGTCAGCCAGGCGTTCCCTCTTCTTCCCCAGCGCGAGATTGAGAGGCGGTTACACGAGAACGAGAAGTTGGAGGTGCATGAGAGGGTGGGTGTTACGTGGAGGCAGGCGACTGCGAGTCTCGCGAGCAACGATCCGATTGAGGACAGGAGTGCGCAGGCGGTGGTGAAGAGGGACGTGGGCGACGCGGCGGGCGAGGGGGATTATTTGTTCTTCTCGGTGTTTGATGGGCATAGCGGATTCTTCACGAGCCAGTTGCTCAGCAAGATTCTCATTAATGCGCTGGTTCTCGATCTGGCCAAGTTGTCAAAGGGCGACCTGGATAAGGATACCCCGGGCTCTACTGGATTTCTCAGCAAGCTGAACCCTTGGTCGTCCTCGACGGCTGGTGTTTCGGCTGGTGGTATTGCGGGTGTTTTGCGCGATGGGAACCCCGCCCATGTTGCTCAGGTACTAAGGGATGCTTACACGAAATTGGACGCCGAGCTTGTTAAAGCACCACTTGTCCTCCTCGCCAATAATATCCCCGAAGCTTCCAAGAAGGCGAACACCGTTCCGGACCTCAGCGAGCACCCTCTCGCACTGCCAACGATGTTGCCGGCAATCTCTGGTACGTATGACGTCGTTGAGCTACCACCATGTACTGAACACGGTTACATCAATAGGCGCTTGTGCTCTGACTGCGGTATTCGACATTGCGCATCGTGACCTATACGTGGCGTCTACTGGAGACTGTCGTGCTGTTGCGGGTATCTGGCAGGAAAATGCGGATGGATCTGGCTCGTGGAAATGTGACGTACTCTCGGAGGACCAAACTGGGCGCAATCCTAGGGAGATTGAAAGGTGCGCGTTCGTCGACACTGTCTGTTGGTAAATGGCTCTGACCGTGTGCTTTCGGCTACAGAATACAGGCACAGCACCCGGCTGACGAGGCTGACACTGTTATTATGAATGGTCGTGTTCTTGGCGGCCTCGAGCCTACTCGCGCCTTCGGAGATGCTCGCTACAAGTGGCCTCGTCATGTACAAGAAGCGTGCGTAGCAGTTTTGCCCCTTCGTCTCCATTTACTAACCACCGTATCCAGTCTGAGCACGGCATTCTTGGAAGGAAACGGCCGACCCATCCGACCCCCTCCCAAATTGTTCAAGACCCCGCCATACGTAACCGCTACCCCGGAAGTAACCCACAGGAAACTGCACCTCCCCACCACTGTACCCATCGCTCCCATCTCCTCAGAATCCCCGGCGCAGAAAGAGACCCTCAGGTTCATCGTCCTCGCTACAGACGGTCTCTTCGACGCCCTCTCCTCCGAGGAAGTCGTCTCGCTCGTTGGTGGTCATCTCCAAGGCCTCAAAGGCCACATCCCAAAGTCTGAGCTCCGCCAGCGTGTTCGTCTTAGCGACGACCAGGGCGCCTTGACCGTCGAGGGCAAGCCGTACCTCGAGCGCGACGCGTCCCAGGAGAAACAATACTGGGCGTTTACTGACGAGAACCCTGGTACCCATTTGATTAGGAATGCACTTGGTGGTGGGACGCCGGCGAAGTTGGCCAAGATGATGAGCATACCGTCGCCGCATTCGAGGAGGTATAGGGATGATATCACGGTGACGGTTGTGTGGTGGGAGGAGGGGAAGGCGAGGGTGGAGGAGGTTGATGTGAAGGCGAAGCTCTAGCTCTGAGGCGGTTCGGGATGGGTGTATTTAAGAGTCTTTATGTAGCTGCTAGCCTAGAAGTACTATTCGCTAATCGAGAGGGAACTCCCCACCACGAAACGTCTCGTCAGCGGGTAACGGTAATTGGCCACGGAGGATGAGTCGAGACTGAGTGGCTGTACTGCGGATCAAAGAGAGAGCCAAACTCGCTCGCCTGGACTGGCCGCGGTTCTGCTCCTCATTCCGTCAGTCTCCTCCGACTACCTCCTCCTCTCATTCCACCCGTCTTATCCATGGGTTGTGCGCCGGCAAGTCCATGTTCTACGCCACCAATTCCGCTGACAACTAATCAGTGTTTAATGCAGTTATAACATACGCCGATCATAATAATTCCAGAAACCCAAAAAGTTTCCGCCCACACACCAACAAAACACATTTCAAGATAGAGAAAAGGGAGGATGGGCGTGACATCGTTCCTCCCGCGCGCCCTCCGCTTTAACCAGCGCCGCTTCGTCTCGTCCATGTTCGGACTCACCTTTATAACCTCGGTGCTTACCGTCTCTGCCGCCTCGACGCTGCTGCCTTGTCCGACGCAGCACCACCGGGCGCGGTACGCCGACGAAGGGGAGGGAAGGGAGAGAATTGGAAAGGGGACGGAGAAGGTGCAGGTGACGGTGGTGAAGAGGCCGAGTCGGTGGATTGAGGAGAAGCATCCGCTTTGAGTGGTGGGAGGTGTAGACTGGGATGTGTATTGGCCTTGTGGGGATCGTAGGAGGATCCTCCGGCTGTTGTTATTTTATGAGCTTTGCTGATGGATTATAACTCCTAGTTGTGGCAATGACTGCAAAGGTGTGTTCGGTGCTACTGCAGACTCAGGACGATACTCCTACAAGAGGTTCATTGGGCCCATTCCTCATCTACTTTTCGGAACTCGGGAGCTCGCGTCAGAGCGAACTTTTGTTATCCTCCGGCGGCGACGGGTAGTCTACGCGTGTACTCTGACCTAAGCTTCCAAGCGGCCGGGCCACTCATGGCACTTCCAATGGCACAGGTACTTCGTGAGTATACATGTACGCATGGGCTTAATTGGGGTTGGCTGCATGACTGATCCAGGCGCTCAAGCCGTGGGTTCTCCGAGTTCGACGTCGAGTTTGCACAGCCTATTGTATCAGCGCTCTGTTCGTCTCTTCCACCATCGCTACTATCTCTAGCTTCGACCTGAGAGAAACTGCCTCGCCTACTGAGCGTCTTGAAGCAAACTTGCTCTGCGCAACGCCTTGTTCTTCAGCCACGTTTCATGATGGAGGTCGATACCTCTTTCTCGCAAATGGGTTCGCTTCCAACGGTTTATGTTTGTTAAGAGACTTGTGTGCTCACGGTTCTTCCAGACTCTGGTGGCGGGGCCATATTTTCCCACAACGTTGGCAAGATCGAGCACTTGACTGCCAATCATCCTCGTGCGTTGTACCTTCTTATCCGATGTTCGTGCACACCAATTATCTAATGGCAACAGAACAACCGTCAGCAAAGCGGTCCCCCGCCCCGCGCTGCTCACTTGCGTTCTCCAATTTTGTAGGCAGAACAATGGAGCTTGAACGCTTGTCACAGTTCTTCTTTGGCGAGGATGTTATGGACGATCAGCCGCGTATATTGACTGTGATTGGTATAGGAGGTTGTGGGAAGACGCAGCTAGTGCGAAAATTCATGGAGCACGTCTATCGGGGTTGAGAACCGTATAGCTAATGTCGCAGGGACTGAATCTCTGACAGCCACCTTGAACAGATTCAAGGACAAGCCCTCGCTGGTATTCTACGTTGATGCAACGACCGCGTCCACTACAAACGGCAGTCTTGCTGCCATTGCCAAGGCCAATGGATACGAGAACTCCGGGCAAGCGGCTCTGGACTGGATGTCTAGCTTGGACGGACCTTTCTTTATGTACATTGACAATGCCGACGATCACACCATGAACCTACGCGACTATTTCCCCAGATCCACCTTTGCACGTATTGTGATCACCACGCGCCGTCGAGAGACAAAACAGACGTACACTACTGGACCTGACTCGGACATCTTTCTTGGACCCCTCAGCGAGGTCGAGGCCACGGACCTGCTCATCGGCATCGCCGATCTAGACTCCGCAAACTCTACAGTGCTAGAGGATGTTGCCGCGTTCATACAGGTGCGCCTCAGACGTATGCTCATATGTCGAATGAAGCACCGATCCCGCACGGCTCATCTCAGGAGTTGCATTTCCATCCTCTCGCTATTGTGCAAGCTGGAGCCGCTATCTGTAAGATTCAGTGGACAGCCTGCGAGTACCTGATCCGGTTTCGCAAGCTGCGGACAAGCTTCATGGATGGAAAGAAGGACCAGGTGGACTCGAGCTCGTTGGATGACTATCCGTCTCACGTCAATACAATCTGGAGGCTCAGCTACGATCGACTTTCTGGGCCCACCGCGAAGCTCATGAGCCTGTGTGCACATCTCCATCATGCTGGCATCACAGAACGCATCTTCAAGTTCGCTTATTACGGCTTAACCTCCAACGTCGATGTTCGCACCCCACGCATCCCTTTTATGGCAGAGGAACCTATTGCATTGCAGGTTATGGAGTCGTTCGGCACTGGCAGGCAATGGAACACAGACGATTTTCGGCGATGCATCCAGGAGGCCTGCTCCTTCTCACCTCTCTCATACGACGGCGCTACTCGCATTTATTTGATCCATCCCTTTGTCCATGATTGTTTGCGCTCGGTAGCCCCACATCCTTCCCAAGCGACATTCCTTCTGTCTGCCGCAATCATAATACTAGAAGAGGGGGATCAAGCACCTATGCCAGAACTTCTTCCACATGTCCAGCGCGTGCTCAGCAAGTGGGCTGACTGGAGAACCTCTTCTCCGCCTCTGCATCCTAAACTGGCTACTAACATGGGACGGATATTATTCCACTGTGCAAAGTGGTATGAGGCAGAGCCACTGTAACGTGCAGCATTGCAGATTCTTTCGCAGAGTTTGGAACGACAACCCCTCGTCTTAACAGGGGAGCATGACAGTGTCTCGCCTGGTGCAGATTACCCAGACACTATCAAGGCGTTGGACAACCTTGCGTCAACACTGCGTGAACAGGGTCTCTTTAGGGAAGCAGAGGGTATGGTTGAAGATGTTTTGGAGAAGCAGCAGCGTTTGAATGGGCTGGACCACCCAGCCACTATATCGGCATTGGCACAGCCTGCAGCTTTGCTCAGCGGACAGGGTCATTACCACCAGGCGGCGACCATGAAAGAGGAAGTCTTGGAGTGGTGCCGGCAAAAACTCGGGGCTGGTTCCCCACAGACCATTCAGGCTTTGGCCAACCTTGCGGCAACCTACTTCCAGTTGGGTCGCTACAAGGAGGTGGAGGAGATGTCGAAGGAGGTCTTAGAGAGGCGACGACGGCTACTCGGGGAGGATCACCCTGAAACTATTCAAGCAATGGGCGGCTTCGCAGCGGCCGCGTACCAACTTGGTCGCTATCGCGAGGCATGGGAGATGCAAAAGACGGTCTTGCTATAGCAAAGGCGGGTGCTCGGCTCAGATCAGCCACAGTCTATCCAGAGTTTGTCTAATTTTGCACAAACACTCTGCCGAGTGGGTGAATACCGCGATGCCGAGAGGATGCTAAAATTGGACTGGCAAAAGGGACAACGGGTCTTGGAATGAATCACCCACAGACCATATATGCGCTGGCAGATGTTGCAATACGGCGACGTTGTTCATGGAGATAAAGAATGTGTATCTGGCGTCTGTGGCTAAGTATAGGAGTGGTGCAGGTTCGAAGCGTGACGGCGTGGGGGCGGTGATGACCTCAGCAATTTCAACCTCCGAAGCTGATCACGCTTGGAACGTCAGCAGAGCCAGTTCAACTCAGCGCGAACGGTGTTGGAGTCGAGACTCTTGTAGTCAAAGCTCTCTTGCTAAAGCCCTTCGCCTTCTCCATAGGTCTGTTATTCGTCATGCTCGCCCTCACAAAGCCCTCAGGCGCTGATAAGCCTCGTCTCTTGTCCTATTTCCCTTTCTCTCTCAGCTTCTTCTCTAAAACTCGACTACCGTTATGCCAAATTGGTCGACCCCCGGCACTTACCCACCACCGCGTCGGTCGCGCTCTCGTTCCCCTCGCGGCATGAGATACCCTCCGGAATCGTACCCTAGTGATCCATACCGCCCTGAATGGGAGTATGATAGAGCATGGCCCAACTATGACCGCGACAGAGCACTTTATGGGCGCAGGAACAGCAGAAGTCCGGTTTATGGCGATGATTGTACGTCTCTAATGTTCACCGTTTTGTCACCAGATTGCTGACTCTCCATAGCGAGGAAGCGACGTCGCTCTGTGTCGCCATTTGAACGGGACCGCTATGAGCCGAGGCCGCGTTATGGTGATGATTATGGTTCGTTTATTTTTTCCTCCTTACTGAACGCGTCGCTCATAAGTACCATCATAACGTGCAGATGCGCACTCAAGAAGCCATGGCTATGGGTCACCTCCGCGACGTGGCAATAGGCGCGCCCCACCGGATCCTCACACGCTCGACTACCCCGCTTCCTTGAAGCAGTATGCCGAATGGTTCAGATACTTCTTCCCGCAACAGGCGCAAGAGGAAGACACTGCCGACAAGGTTGCAGAGCAGGAAGCTGGTGATGGCTCTAGGCCCAGAAATGGCATCAAGAGCCGGTGGGAAAAGTACAAGAAGGACTTTGCGAATTCACAGGTCAGCGCTCTATCCACCTTCTTAAGCTACTTCCACCCTTCCTGTACCTGTTTATACCGTTTATACCGCCCACACTTTCGTAAATGTTGGAGGGCATTACTGAACGTGGGAATTGTAGCTTCAAGTGATGTTCGAGCATCATCGAAAGTCGCCATGGTTCGCTGAGAGGTACGACCCAGCCCCAGACCAGCAAGCTCTCCGGACAAGAACACGGAAGGAAGGCTGGGAAGGAAGACTTGACAAGTTTCTTCTTGACCTGGAGTCTGGCGCATTCGATCCTGACATCAACGAGCCCACTGAGGAAGAACCTGCTTCTCCCATGAAAGAGCAGCAGGAAGGCGCCAACGGTTTGGCGGAGGATGTCAAGCGAGAAGACGACGACGACGCGTTTGATTTCGGTCACGAGGATGAAGGCGGCAACAACGACTCTGGAAAACAAGATACTCAAGACCGAAACCGTGCCGAGGCTGCCAAACGAGGTCGTGAGAGGGGCGAGGAAGTCTCTGTCGAGCCAGAGGGAAACACTGTCATGATCCGCACGATTCCTCCGGATATTGGGCGTGTGAAGCTGGAAGCAGTGAGTTGCGCAACAGATATCTCGCACACTGTAGTTAACTTTCTATTTCCCAGGCTTGCAGTTCGGTACCTGGCTTCATGTACCTTGCACTGGGTGATCCTCTCCAGAAACGCAACTTTTACCGGGCGGGCTGGATTCGTTTGGCGGATGATACGGACATGTCCTTTGCGATGACGGAGCTGGCAGAGAAAAAGGTATGTTGATTAGCCAGTCCCTTGGAGTTTGCGCGCTGATGAACTCTTCAGATTGAGGGGTTTAAGCTGCATGTTTCCAACACCACTCGACCGTTTGTCAATAAAATCCGTTACGCTCCTGAGGTCGCTAGCAAACCTGAACGATTGGAGAAAGATCTTGCGAATGTCAAAGCCCTTACATCCCTACTCGAGGAGCAAGCGGCCGCGCTTCGTAAGCCTTCCAAAAACGGTGAGAACTCTGAGCAGAACGGACAAAACGGGGACGTGCAAATGTCACCGCCACCCGAGAAGAACGAAACAGATCAGCAGGAAGAGCAGAAGGAGTCGGGCATCGAGGCTATTGAGCGACGCGTCGAGAAACTCATGGCCGATCTCGCGGAGAAGCATCTGCTAGACACTAGCAACGATGAGTCGCTGCAGCTCAAGAAGGTTTGTCCCCGTCCGTGGTCAAGGCTTGTTTTCGTGTCTCATGTCCTTCTTCCAGCTTGAAGTGTCTTTGGACCTGTACATCGCGTACTTGCGCAGCGCTTTCCATACGTGCTACTACTGTGCACTAGTTACTGATTACGTCGAGGAGCTGCAACGTAAATGTATAAAGCACGTTCGGAGGCCACTTCCCACACCGGTGACGGCCGAGGGCAAGACCGCCGAAGTCAAGGCAGAGGATGGTGCTGAGCCTGACGAGTCTGCCAAGGATGTCACCGAGGAGAACGAGGCGGAGAAGCGACTGCGAGAGAAGGAGTTGAGGGAGAAGAACAAAGCCGGTTCGTTTACTATTCTCCTAGGCGAAGCGACATTACTAACAAACAGCTGCAGACGACCGATGGTCAGAATGGCTGGATTCTAAGATCGCTCTGCTCATAGATCGCGACAACGTCGATCCTCGTGACTACGGAGGGAAGAACTATGATGAGTGTGTTCAGCTCAGCTTCTAGAGCAATCGACCTTGTGCTGATTGGTATATTTTTAGGGAGCTGGCCAAGGCGATTGAGCCGTGTATCAAGCAGGAAGACGAAGGGAAGTTCCGCTGCAAGATCTGCCAGAAGCTTTTCAAAGCGACGGCGTTCGTCGAGAAGCACGTCGCGAACAAGCACCCAGAGTCGATCAAGTCGCTCGAGGATGTAAGTTTCCGACCTTTTTGTGATGATTCATCTGCTTACGACAATGTATAGATTTCGTACTTTAACAACTTTGCTTTGGATCCTCACCGGATACAGCCATTTGCCCATCCTCCTATACCTTTCGGGAACAGCCAGCAGCCACCACCTCAGGCGTACGGCATCTCCGCCCCACAGGCACATCATGACTTTGGTGGACGGCACGCCCCTCCTCATTACAACCAAGCAGGCGGGTACCCCCCACAACAGGGCTACGGAGGAGGTGGTGGTGGCGGTGGTAATGGCGGCTACTGGGAGCCGCGAGATGGCCGAGAGCAGTTCCCACCGCACGGAGCACCCTACGGCCAATCCTACCCACCTCCCCGCAGGGATGAACCCATGGGCGGTGCACCTCGTCGTCTGAGCGATCGGATCACGGGCTTCCCAGATGTTACATCTATGGCTCAAGTCGCTGGCCTGCCTCCCAAGCCGACTCCGGCTGCGTTGGACACGGCGTTAGTGGCTGGTACTGGAGGCGGCGGAGGCGGAGGAAGACGAGGGGGAGGGAGGAACGGTGGGCCACCGCCACCACCACCTCCAGATGCGAAGGAGGACCCTAGGGCTGCGGCTGGAAAGCGCGTTAGCTACCATGATATGGACTTGGTTGCGGAGGGGGATGTCGAGCTTCAGTACTAGATTCTTTGAGCGTTATACTATGATTATGTGCTGTGTATCATTGCAGAATTGGAATCCGTATGTTTACACTTCGACTGTTTATCGAGACTTGAAAGAATCCTCCAGCTCGGACGAGGTTTTCTAACTCTCGGTGGTCCTCCAGAGATATATGTTCATGGAAGATTCTCACGAACGGTGTACTGCTCACATACTGGGTATGCAGATGGTAGATGCGATGGACGAGGAGCCTGCAGTTTGTCCTGGGTCCATTTATGTGTGCAATAGATTAAATAATTTAACACAGAGCTACAAGGCAACATGGCCGAGTGGTCTAAGGCGCCAGATTCAAGCGAAAGCTTCTCTTGTTAGCAAGGAGTTCCTGGTCACGTAATGTGGCGTGGGTTCGAGTCCCACTGTTGTCATTGTTTTGCCTTCCGAGAGAACGTAGAAGGAAGTGGAGGGGGCGGCCAGGAGGAGGCGGAGGGCGCGTTTGTGCCACCGCGCGCGTCGAACTTTCACTCGGAACACGCGCAACATCCGCGGTCGTACGAGGACGGCAACGCTGGAACTTTCGGCTCCAAGTTCCAGACCTCTGGACGGCGACCTGGCAAATTACTCACCATCGTCTGATGATTCTGCTCCTTTTTCCATTCAGTTCATGAATTGGATGAAAGTGTGAGCCATTTTGGGCAATCAGGGCGGGAAAATCGGTAATTTGTTGCGGGGTGCCAGCTGAGCTCAGATTCAGAGAATATACGGAGCTGGCCAAGACGTGCTAAGTGGAAAGCTGGTTGAACTATAGCCGGTGCGAGCATCGCTTGGGTGCTAACTAGCTTTGAATTTGGGCAAGGAAACGAAGGTACTGGTTGGCAGCGGTTCGGAAACTTGGACATGGATCTCGATGGGATTACTGGCCTCGAGACCTGCGGGTAGCGTTCAAATCCTACGGCGCATTGGCCACAGACGCGTAGCATCATCGACGCTACCGCCATGGCGGGCGCTAAGTGTGACTGACCGTCGTTGATTTCCTTGTCTTGCTCACATGATCGCGACTGCCTCAAGTCGCCTCCTCGCTCACCACCACATTCCCTGTCGACCCCGTTCGCGCGCAAACACCGCGCAATTCAGTCAGTAACACGCTGAACAATCAGCGATCAGCGAACACTACTAAAATCACCAAAGTCGTACTCATAGGTCGTTGGTGGCATGGAGTGGGATGACTTGGACGAGATTCCCGGCTCCGACGAGGGCGAAGAGCTGCTTCCTATCGTTCCCTACCGGACAGCCAATGCATCCCAGTCTCCCGCTCAAACATCAGCAGCACCGTCCCCGAAGCTCAACATTTCCCCTCGTAGAGCCACAACACCGCCGCGCAAACGTCGAAAGGTTCGCAAGATATTATCTGATGGAAATAGTCAACTAACCCCCATCACCAGCTCGACCACTTGTCATCCGACGACGACGACGAGGTGCGCCATCGTATCTCAATTCTCAGCATGTCTTGATAACACTCTGACCCAGGATCCCCTACGGCTGCGTCCAGGCGATTTTGCCCGTCAAGACGACCGTTCAGGCTCCCCCACCCTTTCAGAGCTGGGACGTTCTTCCCCGCAGCTACATCCCACTCCCTCTCGCAGGTCTGCGCCACCATCCTTTACGCCTGCTTCACCATCCCGAGAGGATTTTGACCCTCTCAGTGCAACACCAAGCAGTAGAGCCGACACGCCTCCCTGGAGCACAGGTCCAACAGCCACATCACCTCCGAGGCTAATCAAGGACGACGCGTTCTCCCAAAGCTCATCTTCTGGATCTCGGTACATCTCTCCCCTGACAGACCTGGACGACGAAGATGTGTTGGCCTCTTTACCCTCCACAGTTGCTCAGGATAGACCTCGGCTCCCTTGGTCTCAAATGGACGACGACGAAGACGACGATCTTCCTCCCAATCCTGAAACCGCCGTTCCTGCTGTCGACATTGTGATGGAGACTGCAGGAGCGAATCAAGAGGAAGTACTCGAACTCCCGCCAGACTTGATCGAGCACCGGTACCCGAAGCGTCGTCGAACAGAGCAACAGTTGAAGCCATACGGATGGGACATGGCCATTTACCGTGATACGATGCGCGGTAACAAAGATGCTGTCGTCCGCACTCGAGATATCCGTCGGGAGGAGGCCGCCTCGAGGGCGAATCGGTATGAGGACGACGAAGGGGAGGCGGCTGACGATGATGATGATGAGCAGTCGGAGGGTCAGGTGTCACCCGGACGCAGACCTCGGAGAAGGTCTCGCTCGCGCTCGCGAGGTCCAAATACACAATGTGTGGGCAGCCCCCCGACTCTCGACGGTGACGGGGGGGATTCATCGCCCGCTGAGGACGCGGAGGTAGCTGCGTATAGAAAGGAGGCGGATAGTCTGCGCGCACAGCAGAAGAGGGAAGAACGAGAGAAAAAGAAGAGGGAAGCGCAGGAGAGGCGAGAAGCGAATACAGGGAGGTTGATGAACAAGCGGGGAAAACGCGCGAAGGAGTTCCCCATTTCAGCCAATAGCGTGTCGGATCGAGAGGAGGGCCCTTCGTCAAGAAGGCGTGTCCGCCGACCGTCACCTCCACCTCGTCGTGCCCAATCTCCTTCGCCGGCTCGTGGTGAAGAGACGACATCTCGACGTCGTCTACGGAGAGCTTCGTCTTCGGCTCCAGCCTCTCCTTCGTCTTGCAACAGTCAGGCCCCTGGCGTCGCCTCCTTCTACGACGAAGACCAACCATTCGAAGGACATTTCCCAGACTTCAACGATGGTGCCATGGACCTGGACGATCCACCCTTCGAAGGAGCCCCAACCGCTCGACGCTCCTCGTCCGTAGTCTCTGTACAAGACTCCGTGCGTGTATCCTCCTCAGAAAGCTCAGAAGAAGGTAAGCTAAGCCCACCCGACCATTCCTTTGCTTTGGCACTGAACCAAACCACCTTTCACAGAGGAGGAACCCCTTGAGCGCTCCGCCGAAGCCCTCGAAAAGCTCCTCGACGCCGATCCCGCCCTGCGAGAACAACGCAAGCTTCTGGGGAAACTATACCCCGCTAAGCAGCGCGATGAGTACATGTGGGAGATTATAGAGAAGAGGCGGACGGACGCGAGAGATCGGCAGAATGTAAGGCGCGAGCGCACGAGGAGGAGGGTTGGGCCGTTGATGCCGGGACAGGCACAGGCGAGGAGGTCAGGTGCTGCGAGGGTGAGGGAGGTCAAGGGGGATAGCGAGAGCGAGGAGGAGGTAAGGGATACGCCGAGGAACACGCCGTCTCCTCCCCGTCGTACCTCGCGCGGACAGGCGCGCATGGAATCTCCGCCACCAAGGCGTAGGCAACAACCTACGACCAGTGCTACTCGACCCAGTGCTGGACCCACCGAAGTCGTTGATATCTCCGACGACGAGACGGTGAGAGCCGGCGCGTATGATGTATCGTCAAGTGACAGCGACAGTGACGTCGTGGAGGACGCGCAGATGACGCAGTTTGTGGAGGAGTTGAGGAGGACGGGGCCGTCGACGCAGGGCCTGGTGCGGGAGAGGAATCATGTTGATTATATGCTGGATAGGACGATGGTTCATGGGGGGCCCCGGGGCGGGAAGAAGAAGAAGAAGGCCAAGTCAAGCGGGCGGAGCAAGCCTCACACCTTGAAAGGACCTACTCGCGATGGAGCAGGCAGGCGTTCGCACGGTGCACGGCAACAGCAGCACCGTGACTCTGGAGGTCGTGCACCCAGGCACTCAACAGCTGAGGCATCGAGACAGAATGCGGGACCTTCGTCTAGTCGGCCCCGGAACGCCAGATCCTCTGCTAGCCGTCAACAGAATGCTACAGCTTCTTCTAGCCGTCACCAGAATGCTACAGCCTCTTCCAGCCGTCAGCGCAATACAAAAGCTTCCTCCAACCGTTTGCAGAATGCTGGGGCTTCTTCCAGCTATCAGACCACTCTGGCAGATTATGAATTTGATCTAGAGTCCGACCACGACGAATTCCATTCCGCCCCTGACCTCCATTCCGACCCCGAACCGCATGTGCCCCACAACCCATTCTCCCGCGCAGCGCAACGGTCGACGAAGAGAGGACGCAAGAAGGCAGTCAGAAAACAACCACCTTATACCTTCGGCCAGAGTGGACAGACCGCCATTGCGCCAAATCTTTACCTGGAGCCTCGACAGTTCGAGATGTTCTTGCAACATGAAGGGTTCAACGAGCAGCTGCGATCAAAGCAGTCGACATCCGACCCGAAAGTACCCTCTCGACCGTGGCAATCGCAGAATAACCGTGCTCTCTCACCTTTCCGCGCCAACACGCCTCTAAACGTTCCGGACGGAGACTCCCTTGCACACGACCCATCTCCGAGACTACGGTCAAAACACACAACCCTTGACCTCGCATGGCTTCGGAAGCTAAACGGCCGGGTGTCTTTCGCTCCAACTACTTACATCGGCAAAGGTTACATCGACGAGCTAGTCAGGATGGCCAAAGGAGACACCCAACCCACCGAGCCATACCATTTTTGCTACAATGGTTATGATTTACACTCTGCATGTACCACCGCGACCTTCCTGGAATCCTTGGGGGAGCTCCGCCAGGAGCTTATGCGAGAGATGAAGGCCACTCATGGCGAGGACGACTTAGCTACGGGGATGCGATTGCAGGGTGCGGTGCGCGCGCATTGCCACTTGCTCTCGTGGCTACATCACCACCGCCCTGTGGACGAGGTGACCCTCGTAGGATCTCGGGTGGAAGCAGAGGCGCGGTTGTTGCTGACTGAAGCCGCTGCTCAGTCTGCTAGTCCGGTCACACATACGATGCTAACGATATCCTGGTTCGTCGTGGAAGCCATTGCTCGCCTTGGCCGAAAGCTCAACTGCATCGATCTATCAGTCGAGGAAGGGTCGATCTACGGTACCGCGTTGAGCCATCTTTGCTCACATCTGATTCGACTCGGGATACTGGAATCGTGTTCTGCTTTGGACGAAGGTGGCAACATTCTAGACAGTAAAACTCTGGGACAGCGCTCTGCCGAACTGTGGATCTCTTTACAGCATCTCACAACATGTACAGTCACGGTTCGCACCCAAGGAGCTACAAGCAGCCCTTCCCACCCTTTAGGAATCATCGCCCACTCCATCGCCCGCCGAGAAATGACTGCCACTGAACCGCCGTTCCGCCAGGGAGAACGCCGTTGGCAACTCATCTTTGGTCTCTGCTATCTCTCGCAGTTTAGTACCATGGGGCGCCCTCGTGCCGACCAACGCTTTGCAACATCGTGGTCCCTCGTTGCCGAAGCTCTGAAGAGTGTCGAACTTGGTGTTAGCAAGGAGCTTGAACCCGGAGTCGTCCCGGATCAGGCTCGAAGGTTGCTCGATGAGTACGCGGGACAGCTGATGAGGCGTTGTGCGCACTTGTGGACCTTCTGGGGATGGGAGCTAGCCAGTACTGGATCCGTTCTGGTTCAGCTTCTCGCAGTTTCCCGCAGCCGCAAGTACAGCAACCTCGTCGAGGAGGATACCGAGTTTCCGGAATTCCTTCGAAAGGACCCGTCTCTGTTGTTCACGCCTGACGCGACGTGCAATACCGCCCTGGAGATGTACGTCAAGCTGGCGTTCTCCGCACTCGTCAATGGGAAGCAAGTTTATCATCCAGTCTCCGTGAACGACCGGGTTCCGCAGAATACGGCGCGCAAGATATACTCTTCGTTCTCGCCCACGAGCCAGCTTGTGTTCTCCCGCGACCACCCTCCCTTCACGGACCAACAGTCAAGCCTGATCAACCGGTTCACGATCATTGCCATGTACATCGCCCTTGAACCCGAAAAGACGGAAAGCATGCTGATGAAACTGCGAGGATACATGGATTTCGGCAACATGGAGCTTACCACACGAGCTACTTGTATTCGAGGGGCGATGTACTTGGGCATGTTCCTGGTGAAGATCGACTTGTCCCCTGAACCCTGCCTGGCATGGCTTACTGCCATGCTGGAGACGCTCATGAATGAACTACCCAGCGCACCGAAAGAGCATCGCTCGGTGGCGACCGGCGGGGATCCGCCTATACGCGTTAAAATGGCCATTATGGGTGTCCTACAAGCCATGACTAGAGTTTTGGTATTTCACCGATCGTGTTCGAAGCCTGGAATACCTCTTGCCTTCCTACACTCAAGTACTTCCCCCCCTTCGCTTTTTTACAATACTTTCACTCATACTTTTGTAGGCTTGTTCAAGAAGCGGATTTTTGGTCACACGCCGGAATCACCGGCCATCCTTGAGAACAGTTTCCCCTCTTACGTCGTCAGGGAGTTTATTCAGTCCTGTCTTGATGTCTTGCCGTCCTCCAAGAAGCACAAGAAAGCGGTTCTGACAACCGATTTCGAAAGCCAAGAAGAGTTCGCCGAACTCGACGCAATGTTCATGGAAGACGGGTTCATGGAAGCATTGAACGTGGAGGAGGGGAAGGCAAGAGCAAGCCAGGAAACCGTCGAAGAGAGCGCCGTTGCGAAAGTGGGTTCCTCATCTGGCTTTTCGTCGTTGTGTTGCTAATTGCAAGTTGTTATGCTCAGCTTATCAAGGACCAGGTGTTGTTCCGCGTCTTCATGCTCACCCAGAAGAAGTTCACCAGTCCGGACGAAACGAGTGTGAACCTTGATGATTACACCAACGATGCGAACGCTTGGATTGAGTGCTGGCTCGGTTGTGCTGCGGTCATCGTGAGGAACGGACTGGAGGTGCGTATAGTACGAAAGCCGCTGAGCGCGTGATTCTCAATGTTGTATAGGGGTGGGACCATTACATTGCGATGTCACGGTTTTCCTATCGCGACATCATCAGTCTTGCTTGGAGGGCGCGTACTTGCCTCAAGGTCATGCAGAACCTGTTCAGCGTCGAGCCAAAGACTTTTCACAACGCGGTATGAAAACTCTCTGGCTCATATATCCCTCTCGTTGACATCGTTGATAGACTCTTCAAGGCGATTATACAGTCGTCTTGCTGAACGGTTTGACCACTCCGCACACGCCGTTACAGATCGAATTTCTTGAAGCTGTGCGAGACTATGTGAACGCGAGCGAGGAGCAGCATCCACTTCTCCACGAAGTACAGTTCCCAACAGAACAGGGGTACACGTCTCCTCAGCATCTTGCAGCTCAGCGATTGCGAGCCATACGTAGTGCGTCGACTTGTTTGATCGAAAGAAACGAGTTTTAACTTGTGTCTTGGCAATTACAGGCATATGTGACAACTTCGAGCAGCTTCTCGCCTCCAAAAGCTTTAACAGGTCGTCTGCTGTCGCTTACTGCGAACAGTACTCACAGGCGTTCAGCGATGCGTTGCTTACTATGAAGGAGGTCTGCACCGTACGTCTATTTCTCTTACGTACGCAAGCTTCCCTGACGCTCATGATCGTTTCTGCTTAGACTAAGACTCAGAAGCGCGATGAGCATCCCGATTGCGACGTTTACGTTGCATTCTGCAAGGACGTGGCGACGACAATGTCCGACCACGCTCAGCTCAACGCGTCGTTGACCGACGTCGGGAAAGCAGTCTTGGAATGGGGTACTACCACCCTGAAGTTGTAATGCCCTCCCAGCTTTCCCTCTAACATCCGTTATGACACTTTCCTCATCACATCCCGATCCCCATGCAATATATGCCACCTCATGTAGCTTTTTTTATGCCCTTGCTTCTTATGATTTCAACTTGGCGACAGTAGATGATTTACAAGTAGGTGTGTAGTATTACTCCCGCTCCGCATCATCTCCCCACTGGGGCAACCTGCACTTGACGGTGGTGTGGGACGTTAGTTCTCACTGCTATGCGCTCCATCTGTTACTTGTTCTATTCATCTTTCGTGCCCATTATGGTATACACTAGCATACTGATGTAAGGGCACGGCGGTGAAGCGGGCAAGCCAGATGGGGTAGGGGTGCGCGGAAGGGGAACCGCGTGCTTAACCAGTTGTTTCTTGAAGGGACCCCTACCGTAAATTATTATTATTATTATTATTATTACTATGTACATTAGATCTTACCGTAGACGTAGCTTCGTCGGGATGAGGCCAATCGATGCCCTCTCCCCACCTCGACACTCATTCCGCTGCGTCTCTGGTGAAACCCTCGTAAGTCGCGCCAGAGGTAACCCACCCATGGAACGGGCCCGCTGATCCTAGGAGAGCTGCCTTGGCTTGTAAGTATTCCTCGTTGGACTGCTTTGCCTCGAAGTACGTGAGATCCCTACGTCGGTAAAGAGGAGATCGTACTTAAGCAATGCGCAGCTAATGAGAAGATGAACACTAACCTTGCGCTGGCCTCATGTGTCGTATACCTGTTGTACAGCTGCAGCTTGCATACTCGTGGCCTGCGCGCAGATCGATCAAGTTCAGGTGCATATCTATGACGCTAGGTCAAAACCACCTACATGAACTTCAATCTAGACCGATGCTTGGGAGCCACACCGCGTCGGTAGCCATTTATGATAACCTCTGGACTTTGACTGATATCAGCGGTATAGCACAGGGCTGGTAATTTTCATCAGCTGCACTGTCGACATCATTAGGCTATTTCGAGCGAGCTTACATTCGTTAGAGGAGTTGGTTGCGGTGGTAAGGACTTCTTTCCCATGAGGAAACGGGATGGAGGTGAATCGAATGGGTGGGGTGTGAGGAGCGTAAGTCCCAGGCAAATCCGTGTCTGCACCCGGTCGTTCATCAGGCCTCTTTCATGAGCACAGGAACAGGAACGAGCGGGCGTACATACCCGAAATGGAATGTATCCTGCGCCAAAACGCCCTCTCGCATTCCCCCGCGATAATCCCCCGCATCGTCGCATCGTCGACTCCACCGATGATAACGCAGTCCAAGTATATCGGCTCGTAAAACCGGCTCAGTAGAGCGCCTTGGATTCCAAGGACGTTCCACCGGGCTATCTTATCGCTGCAAGACATACATGTTGTCGGTGGCGAATCTGCTCGACCGGGTTTGGTGCGGAGGACGCCGGAGAGGGAGTAGTTGTCGCGGCCTCTGGAGGGGGTGCCTGGGGGTAAAGTGGCCCAGGTGGTGGAGTCTTTGAGGGCTGCTATGGAGGGGTCTTGTGAGGCAGCAAGGAGGCGGGTCGATGCGTCACCGCCTGAAAGAGGTTGCGATGGAGGGGTTCGGACTCAGTGGTTGCCAGGCACAGAAAGACTTTGGAGTGAACTAACAAGGCACGGTGGAGACATAGAGGTACAATTGCGTGTGGAGCTTCAGCCGCACCTTTCCAGTGGGGCCAGCGAGCTCTATCCATTGTGATGGGCTGGAATCTAGACTGTTCATTCTATCCAGTTCGTGATACAGCCAGAGCATCGCCCCTCGTCGTGCGAGAACCTCAGCATGCGAGTCGAGCAAGGCATCGCCAGTGGTAGGAAAGCGGGTGGTGGGCAGGCATTTTGATCCTGTGGCTAATGAAATGACATGATGAGTCGTTGCGTTCTCAAGGACAAAGGCGGCTAAGATGGTGAATTGGCTTTGCGGTGGGCTAAACCGGAAGGAGGTGTAGAGGTCGAGGACGGTTCGCACGATGGCGTCGACTCCACTCATCGTGTTCATCACTTGACCCCATCTCTCTATCTCTCCAATGACGTTCATCAGCGCCAACTTTGGACCGCCCTTGCTCGAGAGAAGCATATAAAGCTCTGGTTCTGGATGGATGGAAAGCAAGAAACAAACACAACCCACGAACTGTACGACTCAAACGAACTCTCACCCCCACATGCCTCTCTTTGGACGTCGCCGCGCTCCTGTTGCCCACAGCACCACCACTCGCGCCACCCACCACCGTCGATTTTACCGCAAGGACAAGGACCGTGTTGCTGGTGGATACAGTACGTTCTCACCTTATCATGATATGCGACACAGAAGACTGACCAGTACCCATAGAGGCCGCACTTGCCAACCCACACACCACCAGAGAGGGTAGGAGCCACGCCAAACACGAGCTGCACAAGATGGTATGTGTTATTCCCATCCTCTGTTACTCGCACCCCGCTGATAGATAATCTGCTCTAGGGACGATCCTCGCATGTCCCCCTCATGACCAAGATCAAGCGCACTCTTGGTATCCGCTCGACACCTCGCCAGAAGCGAACCGTTACCACTACCACCACCAGGCGTCGTCGCCGCTACTAGATGACCCACGTTCCTCATGAACTAGTTGTACTCTTAGATGTATACCTCTGCTGCTTTCGGCATCGCCTTGATTCTTGGACAGTCGACTGTATTTTAGTACGATAAACAATGTATAATTCTCCCTAACAGCGTTGAATATCAACCTCGGTGCACAGTCTCTCCATCATGGATCTCGTTCATACGTGAATGGAGCTAAGGCAGCAGTGATAAGGTCGACCTTGGAAGACTAGGCAGCAAGTTGGATTGATAAGTGGAGAGGACGAGGATTGCTCTCCGTCGCGGTCTGGTGACCTGGTCTGGTGACCTGTCTGGTGACCTTTGACGCGTTGAATGGATCTAGTCCCGCACCATCACCACCAACATGTCCAAGCGCAAACAACAACCGTCCACTCCAAAAGACGCATACAACGCCATCAAAGGTACCCAAAAACGCATTTCTACTCATCCATCCCTCATACCGTTCGTCGTCAGATGCAATTGCCGCAGTCAAGGTCAAGTTAGAAAGCGATCCCATTGACGAGGCGTCGTTACTGCAAGACCTCCAGCAGCTCTCTGTGCTTGCGTCCCTTTTTTCAGAGATGAGATCGACGAGACCGCAGGCGGAGTGGGCGCAGTATGTGGATGAGCTGGATTCTGAGGGTGCGTCTCGCTTGGCTTTGCTTCCAACCACTTTGCTTAGCTGTGATCCAGGTGTCAACCTTTGGAACATCACCGGGATAGCAGCGAAATGCACAGGTGTTGATCCCAAAGAAACGTCTGCTGCTTGTGAGTGTTGTTATGAATGGACTGTGGTGCCTCTCGAGCTGACGTTTCCCACCATGTAGTACGTCTGGCTGCCTTTGGATTAGTGGAAGCTGGGATTGAGCGCAAACCATCAGTCGGCAGTGAGTGTCTATACCATTAGGTTTCTCCGTCCGAGCTCACGCGTTCTTTTAGCATTGCTTCGTATAATTCAACTAGCGACGAAGACGGCCTCTACATGCACTGGTCAGTCTCCTCCGGTCCTGCTTCATCGCGCTCTAACCCCAAGGCCCAGACGCCGACAAGCTCGAGCCTGCACGGAGCGCTCTCACCACCGCAGCAAAGGTATCTTTACACGATACCTCTTGGCTGAAACGCGCGTAACTGACATTCCGACAGTATGAAGGCATGCTCACCGAAGTGAAGGTCACAGAGGAAGATCGTCAGGGTGCGGCAAGTATCGTCGTCGCGTTCTTGTGTTGTAGGATGGATACGGTGCGTTTCTCTCTATGTTAACTTACTCAAGGCTGACTCTTCTTCTATCAGGCGTGGAAAGAGAACAATATGGCTCTTGCCGAGTTCATGTCCAGGAAAGCAACAGGTCAGCTCTACGGCATGGAGATCTTCAAGACACCACTGACAGAGCCAATCAATCGCAGAACACCCTGACTTTGGTCTTCTCACTTCTCCGGAGGTATGCTCCGAGCTACATCGTTATCCCTTGCCTCATGTCGAGAATTCGAACAGAGACGTACAGTGGCGTTCAAGCTACACGATATCGGAAAGGCGAAGCTGCGACAAGATACAGACAAGGACGACTCCGCCTCGGGAGCCAAGGTGACGGTGCAGTGGCTCCAGAAGGCGTATGGTCTAGTTGAGAGCTCTGAGGACGCGGAGAGTGCGGAACTCAAGGTATGTGTGGTAGGCGTCTTTCGACCAGTTACTAACTACATAGTTATGCAGATATCGATCCTTCGATCGCTAGGTCCGACGCGCCTCTTTAAACACGATACCCAGCTAACAATCGTGCTACAGCTAGAGCATACTTCGTCTCCTCCTCCCAAGTTCCTGAGAATCTCGCTCGCGCGGAGGTAGCACTGCAAGAACTACTCACTTCAGTAGACGCTAGCACAACCGGGGTGAGACCGACCTCCTACATGATATGTTCTTCGCACTCACTGCTCGGTCAGAGAGGGCCAGAGTACCAAGAGTTGCGATGGCAGAGATTGGCGGTTCTGAAGCAGCGTCGCGCGGAGGAGGGCGCGCTACTGGACGGTCAGAGTTGTGCCTCTTCTACTCACCCGCTGGGGCTAAGGTGTTTGTTTCCAGCGTACGACTCCATCGTTCAGAACATGGAGCTCTCCGAAGCAGCCTTAACCGAGTCAGTCTCGCCTCAATACCCTCCATTCTCAGCCCTTCATTCATCACATCCCCCAAAGTATCCTGCAGGACTTGAGAACCGTCAGCGGGAAGTAAGTCCAAGCGTATCTTCATCGAATGCTTCAACCCGTTCTCAGCATCACCCCATAATAATAGCAAATTGGTCTCCGAGATCCATGTGAAGCTGATCGAGAAGGCGCTCGCGAGTGAGGCGACGCTGCAGCATGTGGATAAGACTGTCGTTTCTTTGCTTTTTCATTGCTCGAAAGATGAGGGGTGTCATGAGGCTTGTATGGGTGTTCTTCAGGGGGTTTTACGTCGTGCGTTGAGTCTTACAAGCATATATCGAATCAAGCACCCTCGCTGACTTCAAGCTTTCGTCCCAAGGCTTTCGCGAGAAAGAATTCGAGATCAACCCCATTCTCGCCGCCTCAACACTAACCGTACGCCCCATCCCCTTTCTCCAGCCCCTCCTTCCGCTGAACATACATAACCCCCCAGTTATTCTGGAAATACGGCACCCAGCGTTACACATCCAAGAAATGGAAACAAGCCGCCGACTGGTTCCTCCTCGGCGCCCACGACGTCTTCCGTACACCATGTCCAAGTGCACAGGCCAAGTGTCTCCGCAAGGCAGCGCTGTGCCATATTGAGGACGAGGAGTACGCGACTGCGGGCGTTGTGTTGAGGAAGTGTTCGAACGGGGAGGGCGAGGCGGCGACGGGGTTTGTGAGGGTTTTAGTTGGTGTGCGGCAAGGTGGGTGGAACTCGGTGTGGGCTGGGATGAAGTGCTGACGAGGTTTAATGCCACAGGCGATGAAGATAAAGGTATGATGAACCCCCCCCCCCCCCC